>JAHUUD020000006.1:3932500-4455000 GCA_020010945.3 Muscidifurax raptorellus
CCGAATAGTACCTCAAGGTCAAAGTCAAGGTCATCCCAAGGTCAAATATACATTTTTTTTTACTAAAAAAGGAAATTTTGACCACAGATTCAGGAAAAATGAAAAATTTTAATTAGAGAAAACTAATAAATCGGCCCACCTGAAAATTTGCGGAATCTCGTAACACGCACTCTAAATACGAAACATTCTTTCTCGAATGCAGCCATGAACGCACTTATGACATTTTATGAACACTTTAACTGTTCTCGCATTTGCTCAGGTAGAGGCCTGTGAAGTAGGAACTTATGTTTTGGAAAAAATCGGAAATACTATATCATAACCTACGCAAGCGTTCCCAACGAATAAATCATTCGCACAACTTTCATAATTATGCACTCTTCAGTGCTCAAATTCATGCACATAAGCTACTTTTGTTAAGCGTACCTTTTCCAAATACAACGCATCTGTGGTCCTAAAAGCACAAATAAATACTTCACCTTTCTTGTCTTATTGCTAGTGCTACATGGCCAATGTAGCCTCTCCTTATTAAGTCAAATTTTCACACTGACTAACAGAAAGAAAAGCGGCACTCACTCGGTTTCTATAAATCGAATGAGCCGCGAGCCTACACTTTGGCTTCTATATATTTACAGTGCCGATGCGTCTACCTGCGGTGCGTCTACATTCGATTCCCAAGAAATTATCAGTACATGTGTCTAGTTCGGTATTATTATTACTCGATCTCGTAATGCCCGTGAAAAGCGGAATAAATCCTGATTGCAAGAAATTGTTTAAGAATAAACTGAAATCCATATCATTACTTTTTAGGTCGATGTTAAAGTCGCCTTTTATAAAATTATTTTTTGTTTATTTTTTTCCTTTATATAGGACTTTACTGCATTCATAATGTCTTGCTTCAAAATGACATGACACCTATATAGGAAAGTTGTAGTTATATTGCTACCATTTTTCGTGGTCAAAGTTGAGATTAAAAATGGTGTATTTCCAATGATTGCAATTTTAGTGGAATCAATTATATTACATTTAATATATATATATACAGGGTATCCCATTTTAAAACCACCAACCGAAAATCTCCTAACCAAAGCATTTTAGAGAACAATTTTTTAAACAAAAGTTGTCAAGTTTCAAGGGGGACACACAACGATGACCTTGACCTTGACTTCGACCTTGACCTTCATCGTTATTTTAAGGTCAAATTGATTTTTCTAAATCGAAACCCACATTCTTATACCGGAAATGGAAAGAGCGGGAAATTCTACGTCTGACTATGATCTTGACTTCAACCCTGACCTTAACCTTCAGGGTCAAATATATATATTATGACGCATATTCCGCCAATGCACTTCGGAATATACGCGCTGCATTCTGGCAGACTTTAACATATTTTATTATAGGATAAATGAATTGAGTGGGTAGAATTAGAATACACGAGTTAGGCAAATTTAAAGTATATTTTACATTACTTGGACGCCAGCTACAGTAGTAACGTACGAATACAGTTTTAACTCGTGGATTCAAAGTCGAACAAAGGTATAACGCGCGCGGTCTCGCACAATAATTAAGTATAACTTACGATACAAGCGATGCTCCGAAGTTGACAAAATCGAGTGCACTAGCAGAGTTCACTCGCAACTGCAGGATCCTCTCGTGGAACTTCCTCCAAGACACGATTTCGACGCACGAGTTTCGATGCACGTAGTGAGGTAAATTTGCGAGGTATATCACGATTTCGAAAGGACGATGTCTATATGCGATGCCGGAACAGAGTGGCCGAAGCCACGGAGATTCGGTAGCGGCAAGGCTCGATTCCGAGTTTTCCTTATCAGCCGTCGAGGCGCTGAGTGGATCGGTCACGTGACGGGGAATGGGGTTCTAGGTATATGTAAGAGAGAGAGAGAGACCAAAAATGCTGCTACAGCACAACCTGCAACGTACAGTGCCGCGAGTGTGTACAGTGCGGCGTCCTCCTGGTGTAGTGTATCTACGACCCGTCAGCTGATCCTGTGAATAGTGCTTGTGAGTAAGCCATCCCGTCTCTTTCACAAGGTTCCTAGACACGGGTGTTCAAAGGTACTAGTGCGGCTGGTGGTTCGGCCAGTGCGAGGATGAGGTTATGATACCTATGTATCATGTACATGCAAGTGTTGGCTGTACACCTCTACCAGTGTTTGTGTGGAGTGGCTGTCTTTGTTCTAGGCTGATCTTGTGTATGCTGCTCCTCTCTTCTGCCAGGACGTCATGGGAAGCAGTGTCATTCCATGGTGGCTCGTTGAGCCATAGAAGGTATTTTTCATCTCCATAGTTTCTTATAGTGACCCCGTACTAATCTCTTCTTCTTTGTAGAAGCTGTCCAGGAGTCGTGGTAAGTAGCAGTCTGTGTCGTTTCACTGTACTTTATCTATTGCTCCTCTCTAGTTTGACTGGATATTAATAGTTTCTTTCTTCCCAGGCAACTAGTTGGGGCGGTGACTGGCCTCCGAACGACTCAGTGCCTGCCTGGGCAACCCGACTGAAGAAGGGAAGGTTTTAAGAGGGATATGGGTATAGCTTAGGGTAGCATGTGAGGAGATAGGATCTCTTACGCAGATATACTAGTTAGGTATGTAAGAGGTTAGGTTTTGGGGAGGTTCTGTCGCATTAACTGCATAGAGCCTTTCTTAAATCTATGCACTCTGTTCGCTATCTAGGTTTTCTATCAGCATGAGCAGGGCTGGTGGTGGCACCATCGCATCCTCTGCCCTGCTATGTAACACACACAAAGTGTGGCGTTACAATATATATATATATATATATATATATACCCTGAAAACATCGCTCGGCAAATTGCAAGCAACATTCAGCCAATACGACGTTCTGCACGACGCGTGCGCGCCGGCAAGTAGCCCCGGCGTTTTGACGCATAATGGTCGTCAATTTGATCGTCAATTTGACAGATTTATTTCTGCCATGCGCATTCGGCGAGCGTTCCTAACCTATAAATTACAGGCGCAAAAATTAAAAATGACACAATGAATTTTTAAAATATTTTTTTATTTAAATGAAAACAATGATAATAAATTTACAATTATAATTAATTTAAAACAAGTATATAAATTTATATATAATTATTTATCCATGGATGAGGTTTCTTCAGGTAGTATACAGCAAACCTGTAAAACAAATAATAAATAAATATAATACTAAAATTGTTATAAGATTACCATAATTAATATATTGAATAAACATTACCTAATATATAGCATGCTAGTACGACAGCGGACTGCGTATGGACTGCAAAAGGAAATCCTGAAATAAATTAAGAATTTATATTAATGTTTATTTTTGGGGGGGGGGTGAGAAGGGCCCCGGCCTCGCCCTTCCCTGTGAGGCAAGTTATCATACTTTGTCAATTTGCACAATACATTTTGAAAAATATTTGGTTTTATGAAAATAAAGTGCAAAATGTCAAAATTGTACTGTGCAAAAATATAAAGTATTATAGCTTTCTGAATGTAAAAATAGCCTAGAACGTAGCTGTATAACTTGGAACAGCAAGCTAATTGTCTCTTATGATGTGTATCCAAAATATTACTCGACCAATTGAGGTACGAGTAAAAATTTTGATCCAGTTATTCAAAGACAATGAGATAACTGTTGCAAGCAATTTCTCTTGATTCTAGTCCATTTTTATATCCAGAAAGTTATCATACTTTGTCAATTTGCACAATACATTTTGAAAAATATTTGGTTTTATGGTTTGAAAATAAATTGAATTGCAAAATGTCAAAATTGTACTGTACAAAAATATAAAGTATTATAGCTTTCTGAATGTAAAAATAGCCTAGAATGTAGCTGTATAACTTGGAACAGCAAGCTAATTGTCTCTTATGATGTGTATCAAAAATATTACTCGACCAATTGAGGTACGAGTAAAAATTTTGATCCAGTTATTCAAAGACAATGAGATAACTGTTGCAAGCAATTTCTCTTGATTTTAGTCCATTTTTATATCCAGAAAGTTATCACACTTTGTCAATTTGCACAATACATTTTGAAAAATATTTAGTTTTATGGTTTGAAAATAAATTGAATTGCAAAATGTCAAAATTGTACTGTGCAAAAATATAAAGTATTATAGCTTTCTGAATGTAAAAATAGCCTAGAATGTAGCTGTATAACTTATATACTTAACTTAACGTGCGTTCATTGTTGCTACAAGATGTTCACGTTGTTTAACATCATGGTGCACAATTTGACCAGCTCTGAAATTTAATTTAAAAAAACGTAAATTACTCTTGCATTGATGACGAAATGGTTATAAATATCTAAAGAATAAGTATAATACCTGCAACCACTGGATATAATGTGAGAGTTCCAAGAAAGTGATCCAACTCTTGCTGAATGTCCACTTATTACAAGTACCCTTTTCATCTGACCACAATCCCATAATTCTGTATTACCCACGGTTGTTCCTATAGCAAGGTACAGTCCTTCTTGGATCCAAGCAACTGAACAAACGTAATCATTGCCTTCCAATTCAAAAAGCTGTTCAATAGTGCCAGTTCCAGCATTCCATAAATAAACATTAGCTCCTAAAGCAACAGCTAATATATTACTAGATGACCAGTCAACCAAATTTAAATCTGTAATTAAAATTTCATTGTAGAATAAAAATGTTGATTTTCCGACATATAAGCAATTCATTTTTAAAACTCACAATAATCGTCTACTATTTCTGGAGCATCCAGTATACGATCAGGTGCCTGTGGGATATATCGTGACGAAGACTTCACACTAGCTGGAGTCTTGGTTTGACTGTAAACAACTCGTAATGGATTTTGATATCCTTCTGGAGGAGCAGGAGTTTTATTTTGATAGGACAATACTCTCATATTATTTACATCTCCACCATGCAAATTCTCTCCTATCAAACGCTGCATCTCACGTTTAGAGGGACTAGAGCACTCGGATTTGTTGCTCTCCTGTTCAGTGCTCTGCTGTTGCTGTAACTATAACAAATTCTCAATATTAGTATCTTTGAGTTTAAAAAAAACTATCTAAGAGCATAACATACCTTGTAATAGCCTAATTCAAAATTGGTTGTAGATCTCGCTGGAATAAATCTGTCTCCTCCACAAGGTGTTTTTGCTGGTGTTGTTGAGCGGCCTAATTGTCTCTTATGGTGTGTATCCAAAATATTACTCGACCAATTGAGGTACGAGTAAAAATTTTGATCCAGTTATTCAAAGACAATGAGATAACTGTTGCAAGTTTGGGATGGGCGAATCCCAGCCTCAACGCTGGTTTCTATGCTGATCTCATCCATTTGAAAACTTGATGATCTGTGCAAAACAATAAATATATATCAGACTATTATGCTAATAGATAAACAAAGATAAAATTTATAGAGTTCATTGAAAAAATAAATGGCCTTCACGATGTTGCTACCCTTGATGATAACTTCTGCTCTTTCAGTGACTACATCAAGGTGATCCAACGATGCATAGAGTGGTTTTGACTGTTGAATTGAGTTCCTCCTAGAAAGAACAATTTCAAATATATCAGCTGTGTAACAAAATCTATTTTTATGTCCACAAGCTTATTATCTTGTGAATGTGTTGTGCAAAAAGGTTGAATACAATAACTTTTTGGATATAAAAATCCAGAAGTGTCGCAGCAAAATTGAAGCTACTTATCTAATTGACGCTGCTGGTCCTTGTTTGAATGTCCATCACTTTGTTGGCTGATGTCCACTATTATTACTAGCGATGGGTACAGACTTGGTGGTTGAGCATCAGCATTGCATTCTGGTTGTTTCCGTCTCTTAATAAATATGTAGTATGCATGGTCCAATGGTGCAGGCTCTTGGAAAGAGTCAAGAGGATAATCTCTGTGTTGTAGTATACTTGTGTAACACACTCACTATGCAAGGTTAAGATTCTCACAAGTATTAGAAGATTAGCAGAAACTTCACAATAATTTACAACACGCATGTCATAAATTTTAAATTATTTACACATATTTTTTTTATAAGAGTATGAAGGAGATTGATTGTGAGGTGAGGTGAAAAATATACACACTCATGGTGGTTTTTGAAAAGTCTGAACTACACAAAAATCAGAACTAAGAACTGCACTGGAATCGATAACTGCACTGCACACATATTTTTCAAACTTACGCGATGCACACCGAAATTGTCGCATGTTCACGAACAGTGTTTGTTGCTCCTGCAAATATGTTATTACTGCAGTATACGTCGGTGCATGGCATCTTTGTCTCACTCCGAAACAGCTGGGACTTCACTGCATTAACCCCACTAACTCACTTCAGTGCACTAACTCGGCAGAAATAAAACTCGGTAGAACTACATTAAAAAAAGGACTTCGTGAACAATAAAATCAAAAATAATAGTCGCGATAATAAAATATTGTCGAACGACACAGTGTACTGACAAATTGCAGACAAATTACTGGCTCAAAATTTTCTGCAATTTGTTCTGCAACATCGTCTGCAACTTACTTTGCCTTACAGTGCGCCTGACAAAAACTAACATCAAAATGACGGACAATTGACGTCAACCGCGCCGAGCCAACGTTGCGCCGATATTGCTCAGCACGCAATATTTTCTGGGTATATATATATTGTAACATGGCAGTCTACTGCCAGTTACAAGCGGCCGCGCGGAGCACGGCAACACCGCGGCACGAGTCGGCGAGCGCGCGTTCGGCCGTATTCGTGGAGCCTCGGCCGGCATCGGCTAGGCCCGAGCCCACGAGAGCGAGCGTAGGTAGGCGAGCGACCCAACCTAATGTCGACGGCGAGAGGGGTCGACGCGAGCGCTGGTCATCACCTCTTCCCTTTTTCGTTCTGGATGCCGTAGCGACTGGTCCTTTTTCGACACGAGCCCATCACCGATCACTATCGAGTCCCGAACCACGTGGCGACGTTTGCGTAGACAAAGGCGTATTGTGCGACGGACTGCTGCTAACTGTGAGTAGAGTGTAAATTATATTAAGTGATGTTCGCGGGATTAAGTGTGCCGATTGCGGAATAGCGCGAACTAGCGATAATTATATCGAACAATTATTTCGAATATGAAATCGAGAAAGTTCTGCACATAAAAGGTACAGCGAGACTCAAGGCCACAAAAGTATCAGGTAGCCAAGAATCTCGCTGACCTAAACAGTTTCCCCTCCACTGCGCAAGACCGCACGTGCGAAGCCACGCTGCAGTCTTGAACTTTTGCACCATCAACAGGTCCCGTATGGCCTAATGAGTGCGACGAGTGCAGACGCACTGACGTCAGCATGGGGAAGCGGAGCTTGGAGACGCGTGGGAGGTCCGGATATACTTCCGAAGCGTCTCCAAGCCACGCTACCTCAGGCACTCTGACTCGAGCCAAGCTGCCGAGCGAACGAGAATTGTTCAGTAGTTTTTGCTTTGTTTTATTCTCGTTTTATTCTTGTTAAAAAAATCAATTTATTATATTTCATTTTTCTTATCTTTTCTTAAGTTTACGTATATATATATATATATATATACATACACATATTATAAATACAAAGCTTGATAAGAAGACAAAAAGACACTATAGTACATTTTAATTAGTTCATCCTACCACATACACGTTTGGATCTTCCTTCGACTAGGAGGAAATAGAGGACCAGATTTTTGGAGTTGATCGTCAAGAAATAAGAGAGCATACAAGGTAAGGAAGTTCATTATAAAACAAATCCCCGTTTCAGCTAAAGGAAAAATTAAGCTGACAGCCAGGAGAGATTCGAGGAGTGGAGTCTCTCCCGTGACTGTATAGTTGCGTGCGCGAGATTAACTCACGCAAAGATTTGATTTATATTGCTAGGTGACTAACAATCACCTAACAAGAAGTTTCACATTACTTATGTCACAATGATCAAATAGACAGGCGTTTGCAGTTCTCGTTAATTTTCTCTTTGTTTGTAGTCCAAGAATCACAAAACGAGGTTTTTCCAATTGGTTCCAAATAACTCCCATGAACGAAAACACATAGAGATGGGGTTATATTTGCCAATGAAATTCAATAACTGGATTTTCTGTTTATCAGATGTAATGACATATGGCATTAACCATTCAATCTTTGATATTGACACATTATAACCTTCATGAAAAGATGTATTGTCTCTTGTAATAACTTCTTGAAGTATTGCATTCTTTTCAGTTCTCGATCTTGTGAGAATGAGTTCATGTTTCACATTAAATATAATTTTTTATAATCTTCTGCAAAGCCTAAGATCATACTAACAAATGGGAACGTCAAAGATGCCCTGAGCATCAACAAAAGTTTTGATATCCTCTTCAATACCAAGCCAGCCTTCATTCTCCAGCATACGACTCTGATTCGAATTAAATAAAATCCATCCTTTCATGAGACTGCCAAAGACCGACATTTTTATTTTTATCAATCTCCGCACCATTGATCTCATAACGAATTTCATCAAACATATGACAAATGCCATTGTTGGCAAATTTAGTTTTTTCTAATGGTCCTCCTACATTTTCTTTTTATGATTTTCCACATATATGGATAGAACTGCGTGATGGCAAGAGACATAGATCTTGATGTTGGATAGAAATACGAATTTCATCATCATTATCAAAGCTTAATAATGAGTATGGTTGATGTACGTGAACCTCGTAATGAGCAATAGACTCATCGAAAATGACACCTGATTGAATGCTTAGAATTTCGTCCATTTTTCTGGAAGCAGCATAGAATTACACGTGAATTTTTTCCACGAACTTTTAGTCCTAGGCTTTTCAGAAATTGAATGCACTTGCGTGTTAACGGTTTGAGTTTCTCTGCTCGACTGATGCCTGCTTGCCATGATGGCTGACTTATATATACTGTATAATTGTAAACGATACCCATTATATAGATTTGATGTGAAGTCTAATAGTAATTTCCTTTTCTCGAAAATTCACTAAATTTCCATCCTGATCTACAATTTGGATTTGAAGATGATCTATACACTTGACACTGACTGGTAGATATATGACATGAGACGGAACTTCTATGATTTTATATCCTGGAGGCACTCTGGGAAAGAACTCATGGATTGTGTAAACTTTTTTGTTATTAATGTAAGCACCAGATGTAATGTTGCACTCTACTCTAAGTGCGTCAATTCTCAATATTTTCCCAGGTAAATCAGAGCTGTGTTGAATGTTTTCTTTGAGAATACGAGAAGTAAAGCCAAGTTGACGGCCGATTGAATTCTAAGTTGTAAGAAAATTCAATTCCTTTGGATTTTCAAATTTCTTCTAAATATTCATTAATAGCATCAATCTCGTAACTGCCAGTAGATATAGTAATAATATCACCGTTCAAATGAAGTTGATTATTTGAATAGTCAACATTGGGAATAGAGTTGAATGTTAAAAGTTCAATGAAACCCAAGACAAAACTCTTATGCTGTGGTAGTTCAATCGAAGGAAAATATTGCGCTTCTAAGACAGATGAGTTTCCCGATAGACTCAGAGTAAAGCATCTTCCATGACTGATCGGAAGGAAATGATTTCATTCGTCTGTGAGCACATCTTTTATAGTCTTCCAGCTAAAAAATAAAGACAAAGATGACCACATATGAATGAGTCAAAATTTTGATATCGTTTATAGTTGTATTTCACTTCTTCCACTTTGAAATATGTCATGAGATCTTTGGGAGGTTTGAGATCACCAAAACTATTAAAATAAAGTACATCAGAATCATGCATGCGATAACAAACCCAGTGAGTGCCTCTATTTTGAAGGTCATCCAAGTTGATAACAGCTGACTCATTGTACCATGGGCCATCGGCGGGTAGATTATTTCTCATAAAAACACCTCGAAAATCTGAGATTTCCATCATACGAGCATATTTTTTAGATCGTAGTCAGTCAGTGGACGGTTTGGCAAAGTTAAATCGAAGTTTTTTTTTCTATTGACATGATGAGCGCCACCACCACCGACATAAGGTTTCATAAATAAACCCATCCCAGTTTTATATGGTTTGAGATGGAGACCTTTGCCTAAAGCAATGGCTTCCGTGGTCTTATAATGTCTCTTACTTTCTTCAAGATCTTTTTACGCAGCTTTAGCATTATTAACTGCTTTAACTATTCCAGCAGCACCTCCTGCTAGAGCACCAGTCGCACTAAGTCCTTGCGAACAATGGGATGGGAAAAGGAAGAATTCCACCGATTTTTGATTAATTCGGTAGAACACGTGGAATGATAACTTTTTTCTTTCCGCCTACACTCTTAACAGCTTGACGTGCACCCTTCAAGGCTGATTGAATAACCTTTAGAGAACATTTACTGGCTATCATTGATTTTTTAGCTGCATTCACTAACTTCCTGAATTTCAGTCCCATTCCAGTTTTTCCTTGTAATTTCATATCATTGGTAGCAGCAAAAGCATAAGCTTTTTCAGCAAAACTTGCATCCTTGGCTCTAACGTGTTGCCAAGCTCTATCAGCAAAGCTCTTATCAGCTGCTTTACGATTACCATTTTTGTCAGAGTAAGCAATATCATGTTCTTTGCATGCCTGATCAAGCTGATTAATTCCAGGATCACCTCTTTTCAAACGCTTATTTAATTTGGTTCCGGGTCCACAGTATTGATATCCAGGAAGATGCATTTCAACAGGCAAGTTATTGATTATTTTATCAAGCAATCCATAACCTTTCTGCTGTTTCCTGGATTTGTTAACGATCATCTCTCTTCGAGTGTTAAACCACAACTGATGATCAAAGTATAAAATAAGTGATTTTATTTCTAAAGCTCAATGTCAAATCTGACTCTGACATGTCAAACTTCCTGTAGCGAATTTCGATTTTGGAAAAGAAAAGAGAGAGAAGCGACACGGTTAATTACTGCCAGCTGGTATGCGAGCAGTATTCTGTGGACCATCTAACTGTGGGCAAACAAATAGTTTATTGGCTCTAATTACACATCCAAATGGTCTTAGATTTGAAAATTTGTATGTATACTCTAAATCTTTGAATCAGCCAAAGTATCAATTACTCAAAAATGTCTTGGATCCGATTGAAGGAGTATCATATTTTCCGTTTAGTGAGCATGAATCTGTAGTATCTCCAGATGAAGCTCTACCGAATCCAATCATGATTTTTGATGATGTGGCATGTGAAAAGGAGGATAACGTCAGAGCATGTTTCTGTATGGGAAGACATAAAAGTGTAGATAGTTTCTATCTGTGTCAATCGTATGCTCATATAGGAAAATATCTCATTAAGGATAATGTTAATTTGTTAATAATTTATCGTCAAGAAGATGTGAATCTTGAACATATCGAATTTCGAAATCTTTGTTGTGAATGTTGGAAAAATGATAAGTGTGGATTTATTGTTATTGACAGAGATAGAGCGATGAACGAGGGCAGATACAGAAAAGTCTCAAACTTAGAGTACACTTATAGCCATCATCTCGTAAGCATGTCCGACTTCAAGAAAGAGAAGAATATTCTCAGCGAGCTCTTGTGGGCTCGTGAGGCCATTACAAAAAAATATACTTTATTAAAACAGGAGTAAGATGATTTTGAAAAAGTCGTCGGTGATACATTGAGATTAGTCATCACACCACTCGAGAAACTCGCTGTTTTGAACAGTGAAAGCTTGCATCCTTCTAAGAAAATTTTGGATACAAGCATGAACAAAACATCGAAAGAAAAAAACACGACTAAGGTTTAATCAATCGAGTATACTAAACTATTTTAATAATAATGCAAGTGCCATATATAATGATGATTTTGATGATGATGACGAATTTAATATAATAAAAGATACATTAACCAATTCATCATTTAAATCTGCCCATGAAAGAAGTGATTCATCTCAAGATTTCTTGTCACTACTAGGTAAAAGCCGCAGCAAAATCTGAATTTTTTGATAAAGAACTGAAAGTTGGAAATAAAACTTATCCTAAAACAGATAGATTAATGGAATTATTCTTCAAAAAATATCTGGATGAGCTTCTTTTAAGTTCAGCATAGCAAAGATGAATCCATACGTATATCAAGGAGTAATAAATATAAAAATGTTTTAGATCCAATGTTCCGTAGCACTTCTCATAAAAAAAACAAATAAAACCATCGGAGGAGCACTATTGCCAAGAAAAATTTTTCTATACATCTCGTCTACTGGGATGATTCAAACGAGCTTGTCGAGCGACTCCGATTATTGATTGCGGAGCGTACTGCTGGAAATAATAATCATACCAACGAAATCCAATCGATTAGTGAGGAATTACGTGAAGCTGGGCATATATATTAACACACACACACATTTTTTATTGTATCAGTAGTAACATGAGTCTCGATTGATAGGAAGAAAGCTTGAGGGCTTGCAAGTGAGTCGCGGTCCTCCAGGTGTTGGTTTCAATATCACATCGGAAGGCGATTTTGACTTAGAAAATAAGCGGCTTTGCAATGTAGGACAGCCTTTTAATCCAAGCGATGCAATCACCTTACATTCATTAAAAGTTATCCTGCAGACTGAAGTAGATTATTTATCTTCTAAACTTGTTGGCATTAGTGTAGTTATAGAAGGAGCAAGTAAGAAGGAGTAAATAAGAAGCATATAAGGAGCAAGTTGAAAAAGTTCAATCAGAAGTGGAGAAAAAATTAAAATATCTTTATGATGTATCTCAACGTAATTTAGCATAGAATACATAGTTAAAGAATTAAATAGACATATAGAAGTCAAAGATGGAACGTCAAAGAGTAGCAGGTACATGCGAAGAAAATATGACATTCGTGGCATAGATGAGACTTGGCAAGCAGATCTTATAGAAATGATTCCTTACTCTAAAGAGAATAAAGGTTTTCACTACTTACTCACTGTCATAGATATATTTTCAAAGTATGCATGGGCTGTTCCAGTCAAGTCAAAGAGTGGCAATGATGCTACTGCAGCTATGGAATCGATATTAAAACAAGACAGAGTATCGTCGAATCTACAAACTGACCAAGGAAAAGAGTTTTACAATTCAAACTTTCATAAACTCATGAACAAGTACAAGATAAACCTATACTATTCACATAGTAATCTTCATGCAAGTATATGCGAACGATGTAATGGAACATTAAAAAATGCTATGTGGATAGAGTTCAGTAAACAGGGAAGCTATAATTGGTTGGATATCTTGCCTGAGTTGGTCAAAGCTTACAATTCAAGAAAACATCGGACTATAGGGATTGCGCCTAAAAATGTTACGCAAGCAAATGAGAGAGATATCAAGTTTCGTTTTCCAAATGAAAAGTCAACTGTGAAAAAACCAAAATTCAAAGTCGGAGACAAAGTGCGTATAAGTAAAATAAAAAACGTGGTTGAAAAAGGTTATACACCGAACTGGTCTACTACAATTTTTACACTAACTCGAGTTGCAAAACCTAATCCAGTAACTTATCACCTTAAAGATTATTATGATTAACCCGTCTCTGGCGGCTTTTATGAAACGGAAATTCAAAAAACTAAGCATCCAGAAATTTATTTAGTAGAAAAAGTTTGAAAGAAAAGTGGTAAACGCGTCTAAATCGTATATTAAATGGTTAGCTTTCAGTAGCGAGCATAATAGTTGGCTTGATATAAATAAAATTCTTTAAATAAACAAAATCTATATAAACAAAATTAACAATTTATTTTCCAAATATAATTATAAGAATCATGGTGGTAGTAAATAAAAGACAAAGTGATCATATTATGTTTCATTGTTCATTTATTCATGTATTACTATTATTATGTACAAGTTTTAATATAAAAATAATAAATAGATTATAAAAAGCAATTTCTGTGTATTACATCATTTTCCTTGCCTTTAACTAATAGTATCGAACTTAAAAGAAGTTCCACCCTGATATACTATAAATAAACAAAGCTTATTTGCAGTGTTGGAAAGTTGGTGGAAAAATTCTTGATCTTTTAGAATCGCTGATGAAATCTTCTCTGGCAAGAAGATCTGGAAGCTCTCATCGAGCTCAGCAACTACCTAAGTCATGTCACCATGTACTAATGATTTTTCTCCAAGTCCGTAACTTTCTTCCTGGGCAGAAACTCTTGCTCGGCAATCTTTTTGAGAGCAGATAGATCCATTCTGAAAAATTAAATAAGGTTATTTTTTTGTTAGAGAAATATATTTTGACAGAGAAATCATTTTGCTAACAATAAACTGTGAAACTTACTTAGAAAATTAGACGAGTCTTGGTTTCTTTGCAACAGGTTCATTGTTCTCGAGGTCTTCGATTGCTCGAATATGCTCTTCGTCATAGTCCATCCCTAGATATAGCCCATTTCCCACCACAATATCTGCTCCTCCCATTGCCTCCTGTAAGACATCTTTTATATTTTCTTGATTATATCTTTTTTCATCCAATGATGGATCCCAGTCGTGCATAAACTCCTCCATCACATCGTATTCAATCCTAATTTGTTTACTTTCATCCCCTCTCTCACCTTCCCCTTCTCTTTCTCGTCCTACATCATTACTATTGGCCGCATCATATCCCCTCTCCACCACTATCCCCTTCTCTCTTTCTTGGCTTCCATTATCATTCATTTTTTCCTCTAACTCTCCCTCCACTTGCGTTACCGCTTGCACCATCTGCTTATCATCATGAGGATTAAAAATAATTTTATTTTGTTTTTCTATATACACTATGTGCAACTTAGAACGTATGTTGCACTGCTCACGTTTAACAATAATGAGATCCTCGAGACATTTTCGATAATCTTCAAACGCAATTGATTTCTTTACAACACTTGATTTTATGCCTTTATCTTTTTTTATAGTCTCACCTCCATCTATCAAAATACTATACATTTTGCTTCTTAAACCAATGAACTCAGTCATAATCATGCCACAGCATTCGTCTTTCACCAGTCCAGGAACTATTATATTAACACGTGGGATTTCAAACTGGTTGTTCACATCATAATCCGAAGTATCAAATTTGTGTAGATCTTCTTTCATGATTTGATACATATCCAAGTCCACAACTTCGTATATTAAACTATCTGTGTCTCTATAAAGTAGTTTGCATTTTTCTTTAACTCGCTGCTTTATATATGAATAATGAAAATCATATACTAACTAGCAAATTATACCTAACCCGCTGACGCTCGTTCGGTTGAGGTAATTTTTTGATTAAGTCTTTTATTGGAGATATAAGAATAATATAATATATAGTTATTTTTGAGGGTTATTTTTATGCAGTTTATTTAGTGTCATTATAAGCCGTAAAATAATGTTATATTTTTATACACTCACTCAGTTGACCAAGCAAAAATTGTTATGGATGGCGAAAAGTTGTTAAATTAATAAATAAATTCGGTTTTTATACTTAGGCAATTATCTTTTTCGTTTCGTAGACCTCCGTTTAGCGCTAATGACCTTTGTCTTTCAAATATGGACCTCCGTCTTAAATCTAAGTTAAGTTTAAGTATATGATTTTCAGAGAATTATTAAAAAATGATTGAAAGAGAATTGAAATCATTATATATATTTTCATATAAAGGTAGTATTGTAAATAAATGTCATACTTTAAATATAAATGCAAAATATATTAATTTATTATTTTTTAAAACCATCATTGATTATCATCATCTTCACATTTCTTCTGGAGATACTTTTGTAGACTATAAAATAAAAATTATGTAATTATTAGTTATTTCCTATATAAATTTATATAAAAACACGTCTTTAAAAGATAATTTAGGAGTATGTAATAATGAAATGGAATTTAAACAATGGCTTTTAAATTGGCGAAGGAAAACATTTTAGTAATTTTGAAGGAAACTTTGAAGTAATAGAAATTTTGCAAGATATTTTATTAAACCAGGATATAATTACTGAAATATTTGAAGAAAATTTGATTGTGAATGAAAAGGAGATTCAAAAAAAAGTAATTCTAGCTCCAAAAAATGTCGATGTGCATTATTATTATTAATATTAACGATGAAATATTACTAAAACTTGAAGGCGAAGTAAAAGAGTATATTAGTATTGATTTATGCAGATGAAAATGAGAAGAATTTGGAAGATGTATTTTTAGTAGAATTTTTATGAAAGAAAACGTCTTATTTTTCATAATTCTTTTTAAAACTAAAAGTATTATCATGTAACAAATCTATATAAACAATTATTTGTTTTATCTATTTAGACACTAATAGCTTTACTTAACTTGCAGACGCAATTTTTTCATTTACAGCGCATTGTGAATGCCGCCGCAATTTTTCATTTACAGCGCATTGTGATTGCTGTCGCAATTTTTACATTTTCAGTGTATTGCAATTGCTAATATTAAATAATTATAAATTTCATTATAAACAACATTTTAGTATATATACTTTTTGATTTACTTTTTTCACGATGATTATAAATTATAGGATTTTCTTCAAGTAAAACTTTTAAATTATTTTTTGAGGTTACTCTTGAAAGAGCTACGTATAGCTGTCCATGACCAAAGACTGGATTGGGTAAATATATTCCAACTTTATTAAAAATTTGACCTTGAGACTTATTTATTGTCATAGCATATCCTAATCTTAACGGGAATTGTCGTCTTTTCATTTCAAACGGAATTTCATCCTTAGATGAGGTTAGATCCATACTTGGTATTAATACAACCTCTCCAGCCTTACTACTACTAATAATTTCAGCACTAATACAATAATTCATTAATTTTCGTACAATTAATCTTATACCAATATAAATAACCATCATTCAAATTGATATTACGAAGAAAAATTACAATAGCTCTCAGTTTTAATTGTAGTTTATGAAGCAGTAAGCCATTTGGCGTTAGAGTTTAAAAATTCTACTGGAAATACATCTTCCAAATTCTTTTCATTTTCATCTGCATGAATCAATACTAATATACTCTTTTACTTCGCCTTCAAGTTTAAGTAATATTTCATCGTTAATATTATGCACATCGACATTTTTTGGAGCTAGAATTACTCTTTTTTGAATCTCCTTATCATTCACAATCAAATTTTCTTCAAATATTTCAGTAATTATATCCTGGTTTAATAAAATATCTTGCAAAATTTCTATTGCTTCAAAGTCTTCTTCAAAATTACTGAAACGTTTCCTTTGCCAATTTAAAAGCTTACATTTACATACTCCTAAATTATCATTTAAAGACATGTTTTTATATAAATTTATATAGGAAATAACTAATAATTACATAATTTTTATTTTACAGTTTATAAAAGTATCTCCAGAAGAACTGTAAAGATGATGATAATCAATGATGGTTTAAAAAAAATATATATGAATATATTTTGTTATTATATTTAAAGTGTAATATTGTAAAAAAAAGTATATTAATGTATTTTATATTTATATTCAATGTGTAAAATTTATTTACAATACTACCTATATATTAAAATATATAAACAGTAGTGGGACGAAACGCTTTATTTGTCCAACAGGGTGAAATTGACTAACCAATACTGTGACCCAAACGTACGCCCCAAAATTTGTTAATGCTTGATCTCTTCGTTAATTTGCTCGTTTAGTCTTAAAACTTGCTATATCAAATAAAAATGGACTTTTTTCCAATATCCTAGAAAGAAAAAAAATGACGTCCGGTCGATTACAATCCACTAAGTAGGAGCGGTTCCCGCACGTTACAATATATATATATATTATATTTCTTGTATTTTCTTTTTCAGCCAGTGTAATATGTCTGAAGAGGCTTGACACAAGTTCCCTGAAAGAATACTGCACAATAATTTTTATTTAACACCAAAATGTCTAAGAGGTAATAAGTCTTTTTAGAATTTTTAATAAAGAATATTATTTCAAACTTCACTATGTTTGTTTAAGAGAAATAGAAATTGAAAAAAAATGAAAACATAATTTTTATTTTAGGCGTGGAGTAACATTAAATGCATTCTAGCAATAAATGACGAAACACATATAATCTTTAACAAACACTAATCTTAATAAATCAAATAGGTTCAATTCAATACCAGGCATCCCGGACCAACAAAAATAACTAAAAAAACGACAGTTTTCAATATATATTATAGATTATGTATTATGCACATAGGCATATAGCTCTGATAAGCCTATAAACTATTATTAAACCTCTCTGCCACTCTTTCTCTCTCCATCTTTCCTTTTCTCTATCTCTTCCACTCTCCCTCTCTTTGTCTCGACATCTCTCTCTCTCTCTCTCTCTCTCTCACACCTCCTAAGTATATATAAGAAATAAATGCATTTTAATAATTATTATGAAAATAGGGAACATCATACAGAATTCTAAGATGGTTAAAAATGAATACTCTAGCGTGATTACACTAATTAATAAATTTGCAAAGCATATTAATATGTAAAAAGCAAATATTAAAAGTTTTCTACTTACTGTAGGTACTATAGGAGCAGGTAATGTTAATCTTTGTAATGCTATCCAATTAAAATTTGCAAACCACCTAGAATAACGAATGATATATTCTATTAAAAATATATGTGGATGAGATTATTATTAATATTTATATTTAATTTTTTTACTTATGTTCTCTAATGTCTCGAATGCCGTTGCGTTGATATCCTAATCGCTCTAAAGGACTTGAGCGAAGCAATTTTCTGATAAAATAATTGGCACTTTTATTTAGGCTAGTAGGTATACCAGCTATCTCTATTCCTTTTAATATTTTATTATAAGTAGTCATATGATCAGATCCTCGAAATGGTGGCCTGCCAACTAACAATTCGTGCGTTAATATTCCAAGCGCCCAGTAATCAACAGCTCTATAATAATATTTATACCAAATTTAATTTTACTTTTTTGAACGTATAGGGTAATTTAAATTCATTACCTGTCATGGCCCTTATTTAGAATTATTTCAGGAGCTACATATTCCGGAGTGCCGGCAAAGGTCCATGTTTTCGATGGACCAATTTTTTTACTAAATCCAAAATCAACTAGTTTCAAGTAGCCACGGTTATCTAACATTAAATTTTCGGGTTTCAAATCTCTATAAACAATGTTCATAGAATGAAGGTGATCTAATGCCTCGACCACACAAGCTATCATAAACTGAGATGTTTGATCATCAAAACGGCGTCGTCTTTGTAGAGTAGTCCAAACGTCACCCCCAAGACATACTTCCATTAAAAAGTAGACAAATTTGTTGTCTTTGTATGTTTTATAAAGCCTATAATAATGGTAATGTTATAAATAATAATAATAACGATAATAATAATACTAATAATAATAATAATAATAATAATGGTGGGCTGGTCATGAATGTGGTAATACCACTCCTGGCAGATGTTAAATTCCAAGTTCCACGTACTGCCCACTGGAAAAGTTCTCCGTCGCGTCAATGCCTTCATAGGCTAAGAGGAAGCTCTGACTGATCGATGACGCAGGTACACTGCTGACATTCACACAAACATGCGCTGGCGCGTCTCTCGGAGGGGGGGGGGGGGATCGGGTCATAAAGTGGCTCGAGCAGCTACATAAATGGGCTTAGGACGGAATGACTGGGTCTCTATTCATTTAGCATCTTGATCACTACAAAACACACAAACACACGATAAGTTGAGGAAGAAGGAAAAGAAAAAAAATGAACATAACAACAAATTTAGCAGGTTATAGAGTGTTATGTGCATCGAACGGTTTAAAAGAGTCATAGGGACTGCCCAGCGCCTCTACTGCACCAGTACGTAACCTGTTGTTACTCGCAAGTACGACCTGTTGTTACGTACAAGAATGTTACTCGAAGCTTGGCGCCTAGAACCCCCCCAGAGACTAAGAACGCGGACACGATGAATAGGATCGTTAGCGATCTTTTCCCATTTCACCCAGACAAGACAGAAGACACGTACGAGGACATCGCAATAGATTGTCCACCTTTCACGGTGTCGTAACTCGAGAGCGCTGCAGCCAAGCTAAAGACTCGAAAATCAAATCGGGACCTTAACGAGTGCCTGGAGAGCTGCTGTGGATTATCGTCGCGGAACAGCCCGGTGCGCTGCTGCCGCTCTGCAATGGCTGTCTAATGGCGGAAGTGTTTGGCAGGCCTTAGAATGATGCCCGGCTGGTCTTAATTCCCAAGGGTAACGGAGACCCTGTTATGTAGTCCTTATATAGGCCTCTAAGCCTCTTGAACAGACGCAAGCGATCGAAGCCGCGGAGACCCTTCAGAGAGACAACACGGCATTAGACGAGGACGCTCAATAATCGGAGCAATAACGGAAGTAATATAGATTGTAAACAAAATGAATGACGTATTCCATGGTGCCAGGCCACTGATACTCTTGGTAACACTGGACATACGAAAGGCCTTCAACTCTGCGAGGTAGACGGACAGACAACCTCCTGGATGCCCGCCTACCTCATACGAGTTGTAAGAGAATACCTACGTGACTGGTATTTGACGTACGAGACAACCTACGGTATACGACAGAAAAATCTGACGGCGGAAGTCGCACATACGTGTCTCATTGTAATACTGAACTAGGTGATGAGGCGCGTTAATTCATGGATGACTGATCACGAACTGCAACTAGACAAAGACCCTGAGTAGTCTCATGGCCAAGATGCGAGGACCGAGACCAAGTATATGGTTATAGATCCGCTATGCGGAGGGTGCAAAGAATTGAAACGCTAAGAATCGCGTGCGCGTAACAGACTATATCAGAAAACGTGATCTTCGTGATAGCGGGAGTAATCCTATTCGACCTCCTCTGGAATGTATGTACTGTGGACAAGCTTGGGATGCCGCGAAGCACACATTCTTCGTGTGCGATCGTTGGATCAAGCCAGGACAGAGCCTAGAGACATTACTAGGAACGGCGATAACACCAGACAACGTACCGGTACTGATGAAAACTACTAGAGACGCTTGGACAAACATTGCTTCATACGTTAGTAGTATCTTGCGAAGTAAGAAAGCGAATGGATGTCTGGATAACTGAGCGACAGAAAGAGTGAAAGTATAATAGTAGTACTGAATGAACGGAACTAAGTAATGATTGTGCAAAGGAAGCGCGAAGGACAGCAGCCCAGTATCATCAATGCCTATTAAAAGGCATTGATGATATTAATTATACCTCATAAAGGCCCTACTCGGATTGGGGGGAGGGGGCGCCGATGCAATCGACGACTCATGTGGTCACGGGAGGATCGCGGACGGCTACAACGATGTTTTGTAACGAGACGACCAACAATTAGAGAAGCTCACCAAGGGAGCAAAAGCACGCCGAGTTCGAGGAAGAGACCACGGGGGATGTTTGACGAAGGTAGTAGAAACTCTGGAAAAAAAGACCAGAAGGAGAACTGAAGCACTCCCTCTACGAGGCAATCTGCGTCAAGCAGTATCGCAAAGTAGAAAAGAAAGAAAAATAAGGGGCACAGGCAATCTCACTGACCAAGGAAGGGCCATCATGTGGCTCCTAGACATAGCAAAGATGCAATTCTCATCAAGCCGGAAACAGGAAAGACCTATATCAAGATTAGGACAGATCAACGCAAACGTAAAGTCGACCGAGCTTAATACGGAGGTAAAGCTATTACGAAAGACTAGAGATGGCGGCGTTCTAGTGACCGTGGGCAAGAGTGGCAATAAAATGAAGTCACTCCTAGATGCCATACCAACGGCCATCGGAGATGCAGGGAAAGTCAAGTATAGAATCTCTAGAACCGTACTGGAGATCAGGGACATTGGAAGCCTTACAATAAAAGAAGAGGTTAGCACAGCAATAATAGTCGAGATGGGCTCTGGGAAACAGGATCCCAAAGTACATCTATTCGAGCATCGGCTAGGTAAACTGCCGTGTGCGAGCGTTACGCGATGCTATCGTTAACGAGGATGCGCTTAAAGTTATAGCTAATGTTATTACGTAACAGTTATATGTAATGTTATTACGTAAGTAAACCTAAAAAGAGCACCCATTCAATCGATGCTCTGCTGACTTAAGTAAAATTGACTTCACTAAAAAAAGTATACTAGTATGGTGTAGCGCGAGACATGAGAGACTGATAAAGAAAGATACACACACACCACGAGGGGGAGGTTGTACCCCCACGTTGCGCGTCCTCAGGTGGCGGAAAGAGGAGTGCTCGTTGTAGGTATAAATGGCTACGTCAGCAGTGCTTCCTGCAGAGGGTAGGAGAGAAATAAAATATATCCCGCGGATCAAAAGCCTAACGAAGATTCAGTAAAACTCACGCCAAGACACGAGATTAGATCTGCATAATGGTTGAGCCGCAGAGGACTTAACTTCGACTGTTGAGGGCAAGGAGTGCAAAATGGAATGGGCTGACACTCCCAGGCTGCAGGTAAGTACAGGAGCTTTTCGGTGTAGACTGTTTGAAAATACTTAAGGAGCATATAAAATTTGAAAATGGCGTAAAATGTTGCATTTATTTTCTACTTTAATAGAATAAAAAGACCCGAGACATTCAAGTAATTTTTATTTAACGTTCACTGAGGAAGACCGTGTTACAGCATCTAGTCTAGATAAAGTATCACCCTTTGTCTGGACCTTTTGAGATTTATTTTTTGGTACATATGCATAATGCAATTTATCATCGGCAAAAATGGAAGTACGAAAATTCCTCTTTAGTCGACTATTTTAAATCTAGCAAAAGATAACCGTGAGCACTCGATGTACTATTGTGAATGCTTCTTATGAAATCTTCGGAGCAAACTTGGATATTGTACTTGCGAATGATCACGCGGATTTTTAAAAATAACGAGATAATTTGTAGTCATCGTTATATCACGTTGACGAGCTCCTTTGTGAAAAAGAGTCTGTGAGATAAAAAGAACGCTTTTGTGATAACTTCCCTTTGTAAATAAATTTAGAATCACATTACTCGAACATTTTTAATCTCTTCCACTGCACATCTAATACAATCAATAAATTATATCTCTTAAATATAATCAACCAATTTTCAGAAGCTTTAAATCTTTCATTAAATAATAACCATTTATTAGGATAAATAATTAATAGTTTTACAAATATGAATTATTCAATTTATTTGAGAAAACTAATTATAAAAGATTGAATGTTTTCAGTAGTCACTATGGAAAGAAAATGATTGTTTCATTTCTCTCGAACATTATTTAATAAAGATAAATTGAGTGATTTTTTTATAAGCCTCAAGCGGGATTATCGTATTTATAATGAGATATAATTCTTGAACAATTCCCCTCATTCTCGCTTTATACATGCAGCTAATACTTCCTCCCGCATCTCTCTACTGTATATTTATGAATATTGGCGGACCTTAATATATTCCCCTTCAATTATTTATTTATTCTTTAAAATAAATAAATTTGTCGAAACCCCCACTGATGCGCAAGATCTTACAGAGAGTAATGTCGATTTTTCACTTTAACATATGTCACCATTTTTTTTATATGCTATACATCATACCCATACTCATTCACATACTCGTTTTTTTTTTCACTTCACTACTTGATTCACAGTACTTTTGTTGTTGCATTTTCGGTCTTCCATGCGCTCTCACCCGTGACGCTCGACGTTGCTCTGTCCCTTACCTTTTTCTTCTAATTTTATTTCATTTTTTTACGTTTTTCTCAATTATTTGTTTAACAATTCACAATGTTAAATATCTCTAAATTAGAAATATTACATATATCTAATTATATTATATTTTTTTACATCTTAAACGTCTAATTTGCTTTTAATCTTACTCTAATGTTACCTCTTTTTTTGAAAGTTAAATACCATCTTATTTATTTATGCTAAAGGCAATAGCTAACAACTCTTTTTCAGTAGTGAAATAAGCTAATTCATTGCTTTTTAATGTTCTACTGACAAATTTAATAACTTTTTCTACTTCATTATCATCTATTTGAGATAGAGCACCTGCTATTGCAAAATCACTACTATCTGTTCTCAATATGTACCGTTTCTTAGGATCTGGGTGTACCAATATAGCATTGTCAATAAATAATCCTTTAATTTTATTGAAAGCTGTATTGTCTTGGACCCCCAATCCCACTTCGACCTTTTTTTAATAATTGAATTAATGGCAGTGTTTCGTTTGCAATCTGCCATTTTTCCATAAAAATTTACCAGCTTTTAATTGACGTTGGTTACTTGGTACCGGAAATTTTTGTATCAAATCAATTTTTTTTTCTTGCGTTTTTACACCTTCAGTAGTTAGTGTAAATACAAGAAAATCGACTTCTTGTCGAATAAAGTTCGTTTTCTTCAGACTTGATGTGAAATTATATTCTTGCAGCCTCTCGAATAATTGTTCCAGATGCATTAAATGATCTTCTTCTGACTTAGATACGCACAACAAATCATCCATATAATTTATAATCCTCGTATTGATACAGCTCTGCTTACATACGTGCCAAATGGACACACGTTGAATTCATAGATTTTTCCATCATGCATGAAACCAGTATATTTTTTATTATGAAGCTACTGTTCAGGTCTAGACTTGTCATTACTGCAATTTCATCACATATCTGTAGTAATTCATCTACATTTCTTAGAGATCCATGATCTTTTTCAAAGTGCTCTTTCGTTTTTCTTGCATCTAAACACGATCATACAGTTCCGGCTTTCTTTACCGGAGTGACTAATGGACTAATATGTTGAGTGTTAGATCTACTTATAATTTTCCACTCCAACGTTTTATTTATCATGGCTTACCGGTTCTCTATTATTTATAGGAATTGAATATAGAGGCACAAAAATGAAGATTTATCTTTGACTTCTATATGATATTTATAGCCTTTTAGAAGACCTGGCTTTTTATTGAATATATTTTTTAATTTTCATATAAGATTTCTAACTTTTATTAAAATTTCAGGATTTTTACATTTTCAATTTCGAAGTTTCTCTTCGACTTCTTGCTCTGTAATGCCATACGGATCAAATGCACTCGGTGACTCAAAATTTAATAGATTGCTGCCTTCTTTAGGTTCTTGCTCATCTGTATAATTTATTGATGGCGTGGAGATCGAATCATACTCCTTTTTACATTTAATTCAACTTTATTACTCCATTCATCCTCATACTCGCTTACATTTTCTTTAATTGACTCTATGCAACGATGATGTGCATTCTCAAAATTTATTTTGATATTCATATAGAATAATATCTCACTATTTTTTTCTTCTTCTCTCAATTCGATCATTCCCATATTAATATGTATTAATATGTCTAATTACTGCAATGTATCTATGCCCAAAATGCATTCTCTCGATAACTTTTAAATTGGATAAATTGGATCTTCAGTCTAACTAATTGAGCTCCTATTGAGTTGGGCATTTCTTAAATTCGTCCTCATGTGCTTTATTAAATTCTTCTGATACATATGTTATAGGACTCCCAGTATCAATTAAAGCTGCTGTCTTAATTTTTTGTAGAAAAATCATTACTTCGGGACACTCCGTTGTTGCTTTTTGTTGCACTTTCTCATTTGAGTCATCAAGTGATGCTCTTCAAGGACCTTCAAAAATAGTTCTAACCCATTCTTTTTTCGCAGTCGCATCAGGACTCTCTCTCAGAGATTTAATCCGTGGCACATGTTACGACTACTGGTGGTTTTCCGTCATTGTAAAACCACATGTTGCCATAGGATCTTGAATTTCATAATGAATTATTATCACTAGGTTTATTATGATTCACCCATGCTATATTCTGTTTTTGCTGATTTTGTTGACCTTGTGTTGTTGACATTGAATCAAATCTGTCAATCATGTCCAAATCTATTATTCGAGTAATTCATACTTTGAGATCGAGCACGCCTATTTTGTGACTTTTGTGAGACATCTTTTTTCCTTTTTGATTCTCTAATTGGAGAAGCAAACTGCTGCTTGTCGATCTATTATGCGGTGATGCTATCCGCTATCGAATCTCGTTATTGAATCGTACTTGACCAAGTTTATCACTACGAATAGTTCCCTCAACGAAGTCTTATTTATCGCTTCCCGATACAGATTTATTCATCTTTTCAGTTTCTTGAGATTTTTAGCCATTTTAGCCATATTTTTTAAATTTTGTTTCAGTTTATCTATTTTGTTATTATTATTATCCATCCTTATTCCATGTGTGATAATGTCTTGCTTCATATCGAAATCGGATACTCTCAATTTACTCAATTGCTCATCTTGCCCAACAAATTCCAATTGGAAATTTTTAAAATATGTGCCATGATCTTTCAGATTCTCTTCACACACAGTAATTTTTTTAAAAAGTGCTCATTCATATTTTCTAAGAATGCGACTCTTTCTAGCAATTCTTTAATTTGTTGGTTTATCTTGTATCTCTGTTGGTTGTGACAGTTTTTTCAATATTTTTTTTATAGTCCTCTCAATCTTTTCATCCAGTGATAATTCCATGCAGTTTTTAGCTTTTCCCAACAAATTTCTACTGCTCGGCATCCTTACTAATTACCTCTGTAAGTAGTTTTATCTCTTGTACTTCTTGAGTTAATTAATTTCTGTTTCCTCCAGGCCTTTTCGAAAATCAGCTATTTCTTCTATATTTTTCTTCATATATGTCAGAAATTCCTGCATATTTCCATGAACTTGTTTGTTGAAACTCAGAGCATTCTGATCCATAAGATAATCAATCCTTTGGCGCATCCCCTTTTAATTTGGCGATTTAATGCCTTTCTGACAATTTATCTGGCTCCAGTTTGAACAGTTTTTTGCTTCGTGTTTTGACTATTTTGCTTGATTTACTCATTGTCAAATGTAACTTAGCTTATATGGCTTATTAAAACGCACGACTAATGTGATTCAGTGGCTCAGTCGGTAGAGTGACTAATCGAGCAGCTAATTGAGCGACCAGAGTTTAAATCCCCGTGAGATCGATACTTTTTTCTCTTAATAATATTTAATAATGTTTATAATAACTTTATATTTATCAATTTAATATTTGCAAAATTAACTTTTATTTCTTGCCCTATCAAAGGGTTTTTTAAAATGAACTTTCAGAGCGTTTAAAACCCTTTTACGAAATTCATCGAATTTATCCGCGTTGGAGTATTCTTTTTCTCACAAAACATTAAATTCAGTTTTTGATAGACTATATTTGCCATTCAATTGGCACAGAAAACCATCAACTCCATTTTATTTCACATACAACCCAGTAAAAATATCAATCTCTGTTATTATAAATCACAGGCAGATCGAATCTCTTACAAGATCATACTCGATATGAAACCTTTATTATTGATGATTATCAAGTGGCGCGGTAGCGCCACGAAAGCGAGTTTGAGAAGCAGATGACTTCGGCTACCATGACACTATTTACTTCTATATTGCCATCTGGAATTTTACTTTTAAGAAAAAAAATACTTATCGTTGTTGTATTTAAGCGATTTTCATATATTAGCATATGTATATGTTAAACAACAATTTTCAATCGAAATATTAGCAAAATAAACGTTATATTTTATTAAATAAACGATTTCATGTTTGACATTTGCTCAAATCAGTTTACTTTCCAGTGTGATGTGAAAGGACCGTGAATATAGCCGTGCATCAAAATGTGAAAGGACCGTGAAAGTAGCCGCGTGAATTGCTGCTGATTTGGGGATTGCTTTCCCATAAATTTCTTGCATTCTCTCTCGCATGTTAATACATGAGTGTGTCATTCACAAAATGCTCAAATCGAATCAAACAATGTTAGGACCGTTAAGTTAGCTGCAACAAGTGTTAAGGACCGTGAAGTTGGCCGCACAGCTATGTACAAATGAATATTGCTTTCTCATCGGTCTTTCTGCATGCTCGATCACATGTAGTTTTTAGTGTCTAGGTGTAGAAAAAATCCGGGGGCGGCGTCTAAGTGTACAGGGTGGCGGATGAAGAGGTCCAGGTGGTGCGCTCCGTGATTTTTGGTCTAGGTAAATAAATCATAATACGAGGACGGTATCTACCCTCGTAGAAAATACGCCATAAGATATGACCTGTCGATAACTAGTGGCCATATTTTTTAGCATAATATGTCAAGGTACTGGATCTACTAATGGTTTATAACCTAAAATTCATAATCAAATTTACTCAAATCAGCAAATTTAAAAATCAATGATTTAACGTTTAAAAGAAGGTTTTTACAACAAATTTGGAAAATAAAAGGCAATATGTTAGGAATGGCAATCTAACCTTACACATAATTTATGCTTGTATACAAACATGACACCACTCAAAACTCACACGGAAATGCGAACTTTTTATATGGGCTTAGATAATAGAAACATTAAGTAAAATTTGTGTGTTCAAGATTATGAATGATGAAGTGTAAAAGTGATGATCTTGAAAGATATTTCCAACTCAGTGTTCGACTCAGTCGCAGGCAGTATTCATCCTCATAGTGCCTTATATGCAGTGTATTCGTGCAAGATGTTTAACTTGTAGTGTAGATGCTTATTTTATTATGTAGAAACAGGCTAGCGTAACAATTTTTGTTTATCTGTCTTTGATAGCTGACCCACATCCAAGCCCATGACTCCGAGGGCAAAATTTACACATGGGTGTTGATATGAAAATCTAAACTACAGCTCTTGAGATAAAGACAAGTGCATATATTGTTACAACAGCTTGAAACAAATCACCATGCAAAATTTTAGCACTCTAAGTATGATAGATTTTAATTGAGAGCAAAAAGAAAAATTGAAAAAAGTAATCGTACAATCATTGAGAATTTCATTTTGCTCTCAATGAAAATCTGCATGCTGAAATTTTGCATGGTGATTTGTTTCAAGCTGTTAAAAAAATATATGTACTTGTCTTTAGCTCAAGTGCTGTAGATTAGATTTTCAAATCAACACCCATGTATAAATTTTGCTCCCGGAGCCATGGGGTTTGATGTGGGTCAGCTATCAAAGACAGACAAGCAAAAATTATTACACTAGCCTGTTTCTACATAATAAAATAAGCATCTACACTACAAGTTAAACATCTTGCACGAACACACTGCATATAAGGCACTATAAGGATGAATATTTCCTGCGACTGACTCGAACACTGAGTTGGGAATATATGTTAAGATCATCACTTTTACATTTCATTATTGATAATCTTGAACACACAAATTTGACTTAATGTTTCTAATATACCCACATAAAAAGTGTACTTTTCAGTGTGAGTGTTGAGAGTGGTCATGTTTGTACATATGCATAAATATGTGCAAGGTTAGGTTGCAACGTATAAAAAGTTCGCCATAGTTTTATGGCATATTATGTCCACTTACCATCGCCTGTTAACAGGGGCATATGGCCACGATGTGCCACATGATCTGGCTACTGGGCATAATATTTGACATATCGTGGCCATATTAGCCTCAATTTCCTACGATGGTAGGTGTACAGGATGCCCGATGACGAAGTCTAGGTAGTTCGCACTTGGTTTTTGGTGTCTAAGTGTAGAGATTATTCAAGGGTACTGTACCAGAACAATCAGTGATTTTATTTCATAGTGATAAAAATGTCACAAAAATGCCATGGACGAAAGGTTCTAAAAATGCTTATATTTTATTTTTAGGAAAAATATGAAATACTCCAAAAAAATTACTAAAAAAGACTGAAATCTCTAAAAAAAATTAACTTAAAAAGTAAAAGATTAGGCGAGTTTGATATATTCCGCAACGAAATAACAGATAAAAAAGAACTGAGATCAATCAACCAAAGTCAAGTTTAATATATTGAATCATAATAAAGCAACGAAATTTTGTTTGGTCAATAAAGGGCGTACTTAACTCAAAGTTAAGTTATATAATGATCAATTAGAAACAACTCTCAATATACTTACTACGCAACTTGCCATGACCGTTTTATTGTATTTATGGTGTTATTATAACGTTCTAATACATGAAAAGAAAAGTTTATTTGTTCACTAATAAACAAAATGAAACGGTCATGGCAAGTTGCGTAGTAAGTATATTGAGAGTTGTTTCTAATTGATCATTATATAACTTAACTCTGAGTTAAGTACGCCCTTTATTGACCAAACAAAATTTCGTTGCTTTATTATGATTCAATATATTAAACTTGACTTTGGTTGATTGATCTCAGTTCTTTTTTATCTGTTATTTCGTTGCGGAATATATCAAACTCGCCTAATCTTTTACTTTTTAAGTTATTTTTTTTTAGAGATACAGTATACAATTAAGTTATAAACAGTATTCACTTTAAATAAGTCTAAGCGTCATTTTTTAATCTCCAACATGGTGTCGCGTTTCCAACTTGGTGTCCGTCAACGGCTTCGCGCGGGAATTGGCACACACTGGTTTTTCGCGAACCGATGATTTGACTTAATAGTCTCGACCTTGACTAATTTTACTTCCAAATTTTACTCAATCACCTTTTAATCTACTAAAAAGGGTTTTCCACCCGATATTCAATAATTAAATTCCGGCAACAAAATCCCTTTCTTTTAGTAGACTAATAAATGATTTATAGACTAATAAATTTCAAAATTTCTAAAATAAACTAATTTTACAACAATGTAACGTAATTCTGACAAAGAGAATTAGGCATAAATTTAAATCTCCAAACTATTATAACATATTGACCTTGACTTCGCGCCAAATTTACCTTTCTCTGTTAATCTCTTTACTCAAGGCTCAAATTTGCACCTCCCGAAATGATAATCTCCATTTTACTTTCAATTCCGACGAGACATTCGCTTACTATTAAACGTTGGACGGTCAATTTCAACTCAAGTTTCTCAATTTTGCCGAAAGCTTCGCTCAATTGTTTTTGAGTATTGGCATTAGAGTTTTCTAGAAACTGAACTCTTTGTTCATTTTGAAACAGTCTCTCCTCTAAATAATCTATTAAACGCTGATCCTCTACCGTGTCAGCTATACGGGCGTTAACTCATCCCCAGGCCAGAGAAAAGTCACCGTGGTAAAAGTAGGAGTCATAAACTTTTCTTACTTTTTTTACAAAACTTGGATCCTGGCAGGATTGCCAATGTAATGGTTCGAGTTTATACCAGGATAGGAATGACAGGATCCAAGGAGCAATAATAAGTTTATGTGTTCAAGTATATCTTATATACTTTCTTTATTTAATTTATAAGTATGTTGATATTTGTCCCGCTATTATGATCGCAAATAGCTGTATATCTCCATACAAGAAAGGAAAGATTAGAGAGAGAAAGGGAGAGAGAGAGAGAGAGAGAGAGGGAGAGAGAGAAAGGGAGAGAGAGAGAGGGAGAGGGAGAGGGAGAGGGAGAGGGAGAGGGAGAGGGAGAGGGAGAGGGAGAGAGAGAGAGAGAGAGAGAGAGAGAGAGAGAGAGAGAGAGAGAGAGGGAGGGAGAGAGGGAGAGAGGGAGGGAGGGAGGGATCCCCTCTCTGTAGCGCAGACTATCGACTTTGATCTACCGCGAACAGCAGATCAATTCGTATCAACGCCGAATCACAAGGCCCCGTGCGAATGTTCTCTCCCCATTCCTCCACTCACACCATAGACTGTGACAGACGTTTTTAGTTCTCCTTCTCTCGCTCCTTCCCTTATTATACTGCGCACGCATATTAATTCCCCTCATTCTCTCTTTATACATACAGCTAACACTTCGCACATATGTCTACTGTATATTTATGAATATTGAATGACCGTAACAGTGATTATTAAACTTTATTTTAATAATTAATATAAAAATGAATTCAACATTATTTAAACTTATCTGATCTAGTTATCTTATACGGAAGTGATGAACAATCTAAGTCGTTAGAACATTTTAATTTTGAAAAAAAAAAATGAAATTCGTCATCAGCGACCCCGAAAACCTAGAAACCGATATGTAACAACGTATTTGAGTATGAAGAATGATAATTGCTAATAATTTATCCAATTATTTAAATAATTAAAATCAGCTATAGACATTTTTAACGTATTTTTTCCCGTAGATTACAATTCTGCAAATATTTTTTGAAAATTTTTAGTTTTTGTAATAATTTGTTTAAACAAAATGTTTAAACAAATAAATTTTGCAAAAACAATAGCAGATTCGTAATCAGCGGCCCAAAAAACCATAGTACTTGTATGACTTTTGCACATTCGATACCAAAAGCGTGTTTTAATAACAAAAAAAGATTAGTCGAAAAATTGCTAAATTTTGCTATTGTTTATGCCACTATTTTGCAAGTTCAGACAATGATAAAAATAAAAGTAAGGACATTTTTCGAAAGTACATCAATCGAGGACACGATTACATCCTTCCATAGTTGAATAGTCATATGATAAGACACCGAAATTTTAAAAAGAAAAAAAAACAGGTGTCAAGAATTCGTGTTTAACATTACTTTGCAAAAATGTTGTAAAAAAACTCATCGTTATGTGATTCTGATTACACCATTCGAAAGAGCGACCTCGAAAATAGTAAGACAGGTACTTGACGAATTTTTTATCTGACGTTTTCATAGTGAAATATTAGAGAGAAAAGGTTAGTTGAAAAAAGTGTCTTTGTGACGTTAATGGGATATTTTCCATTCTACCTTCAAAAACGGTATCGCGAGGATTCAACGTTATATGACTCACAACAGGGTGATGCGTGTGCGACGCTGTGCGTCGCAGCCGTATCGAGTCAGGAAATTCCCGACCGATTTGGCGAGTTCGAGCATGCATGTAAGAAGCGAGAGCCATACGGCTTTCCACGAAGCAGCGCCAGGCTGGTTTGCTGTGGTTGCCTGCCGCGCGATTTCCAAGAAATTGGCGAGGCGAGGAGAGTTTCAGGTGCGGGATAGCGCGCATGGCCAAAGCCAGCGTCTCGGCAGTTAAGCTTATCGGCTGACTGCAACTGATAACAATCAGCGCAGCTCTTACATGAGCGGGCCCTGCGAGATCGCCTTGAGCATGTCGCGCGGTAGCGCGCGATTTTGGAGTTCTCGTACTGGCATCGTTGACATAACGTCGACGAAACGAAAGTGCCCATCACGCAAGTGTTAGCGAAAGTATTTGTGTGTGTGCAGTGCATTGGCCTTGACACTTTGTTATTGGCCTGAAAGCTTTGTTATTGAGAAAACCCAGGATAATTCTTTTCAGCAGCTGACCCAATATCATATTGTTCAATGTTTCGCCATCTATACCACTATGCATAGTGACTGCCTTGACCTCCACCCTTGTCAGAGGATATTAAGCCGTTGGTCGTGAGAGCGATTGAGCGTATGCTAGCAATATACCCGGACTGATTTTCACGCGCCTGACTAGAAGATGGGCCTCCTCAATGTGTATAGAATGAGTGTTTGTAGGGTCCACCAGGCATAGGTTATCGCGAAACTTCACTAAATGCACTCTCACTTCGACATCATATAGAATTAGTTTTTCTTGATTAAACACATCTGTGTGGAGGTGTCCAACCAGATCAACAGGTTGATCAGCAGCAAGAAATTTGTCTCTCCACAAATCCCTCGTTCCGATTTTCTGTGTCATTCATATTTCCAGCCGTATCGTCGCACCACAAGACTGTCGACAAGTGGGAGGATTTGGCGGCTGGTCCGTAATTCAGCAGCGTCTCGATATATGCTCTGTAGGCGTGGGCTTTGCTCGGCGGTGACACAGGCTTCTGATTGAAATACACATCCACTTGATTAAACAGCGAAAGCATCAAATTATTGACTGGTCCCACTCAGGCTACTAAAAGTCTAAAAACCACTACTTCATCATCAGCTATATCTTCTTCGGACGTGTTCATCGCTATTCCCGGGTATCACAAATTCTATAGGTGAGTCATCGGTCAAGGACGATATAGGTTTATACTGAACCCAATGCGAACCTTCGATAGTAGTTTGACTCGGTGGAATATCAAATAATAACAACTCGGGCTTTAAACATTCGCACGAATGGGTGTGTAGAAAGGACATCTTTAAATGTCGAAAATATCTTTAGTCGCTCTGATCCTTTTTGTCTTTTTCTTTCCACGTCGTCGTCTTCTTCTTTTTCCTCTGTCTCCTCGTTTTTTTTGTTACATGTTTCTTTTTCACACCCCCACGACCACTGTTGACTTGCGTTTTTTACGACTACCAGTCTTGTATTTTCTTTCAACGACGCCGCCTCTCTTTCTTCTGCTCGCTGTAGTGACAGGTGAGCAGTTGGAACTGAGCCAGGGTCCTATACCGTGATATTTTATATCCTGATCTCTTCATCAACTTGTGCAGTTTTTCGTTGTTGTGTTGAAACTCGTACGCACAGCCTCCTTGCCCACAGCTTTGGCTTCTTAACTGATGAGTGGAAGGATCCGACGAAATATGCCGGCCAAAAAGAAGCCGATGCCACCGTGACCTCTTTGGTAGGGGGAGCCGATGTAAATATGACCAACGCCACCGGTGTAAGGTCTAGTTTCCCCTCCTCCTCCACGATAGCCATTGCCAACTTGACCGTTGAAGCAATTCATGTCTAGTCGTCGACTTTCTTGAAATAAAGTGTTACGATCACTGTCCCATAATCGAATGGTATGTCTGTCCACAGTGGTTTCTTATATCTATTTCAATTGTCTGAAATGAGCTGAATAATAGTAGTATGTACATTGGCGGGGAGAAGCTTTTGATTCGGGTAGTATCATACTCGTGATTATCGGTATTCAACGATACAGCTCATAGCAGTCGCGATTGAACATCACTTATCACATACGGTTAACAGATGCTGCTATAGATCATAAACATGGCTGGTAGTCCATTGGAAAGCCGAACAGGTCTATTCGACTCAATTTTGTATTGGTCCCCTACAAAGCGAATTAGTTGGCCCTCCTCCATCTTAAAACCAAGAATTTTTCGCCCCTTTTCCGGCAAGCAAAGCTCGCGCCTGAACTGTGTAAACGTGACTTGTGCGATTTCTCCAGCGGTACATTACCGATCAGCACATTTAAGGGGGCACACCAGCTTTAAAACTCGAAAAAATAATTATTTTTAATTTCATACAGATAAGTTTGATTGATTTCAAATTTGGTATACATACGTAACACAACTTTATCTTTATTTGAGAATTTTTTTGACCTTTCGAGTGCTAATGTACCTGTAGTGTTCGATATCTCATAGAGTTCAAACGACCGAATTTTGCCAAATCATCAAGCCCGATCGGTGGCAATGTTTATACAAAGCTAATAAGCTTGCTGAATCGCTGGCGGTCGGCAGAAGCGAACAAAGTCCCATCGAGGTAGCATCGCCTTCAGCGACCAAAGGACAATAATCTGTCAGGACGCGACATTTGAGGCAGCACCTGGGCAAGACAGTGGCCTCACTTCTCGCCACTAGTCATCCAACGACAAATCGTCAGCCGGATCCGAAGAATTCCTCCCCGACAACAGGCGGCAGAGGCAGGATCGACGGGCAACGAAGTCAAGAAAATAAGAGCCACGGCCGCACAATCGACCTACTCCGACCCCAGCGCCGAGACAAGGACCAGCAGCAGGGCCCGAAGAGGACGAGTGAGTGTGAGAGCGCGTGTGCCTGTGTGTATAGGATAAGTCAATTATATTTAATGTATAGTCATATTGTTTAATACCGGGAAAAAAGGGAAAAAGTATCGCATCTGCTCCTAGAGGACCACGACCGATAATTTTATTTAACTATAAAATATATTATTTCTTTTTTTACATCCTAATCTATTTATTATCTTATCACCCATTCGTCACATCTTTCTCTCGCCTCGATCCTGAGTCAAGAGAGAGCGACAAATTTCCTATACATAACAAATGGCTCCCAACGAGTGACCTAGGAATGGATGCGAGTATCTTTTCGTAGAATAAAAAAATACAAATTTTATAATTCAATCGAATCTAGGTATTTTAGTATGAGTAGAGATTTTTTAGGTAATAAGGTCGTTAGTAATTAAGTTTTAACAAGGTTTATCGCATTATAAATATTACCAGTAAAATGAACGGACTAAGACCAGGTTCGCAACCGGAACGGTGGGATACGCCACCAGAACGGGGAATAAGCCATATAGTTGAGCGACTGTTATTGAGGATAGAAAATCTCGAATTAGAGGTTCGACAGCTACGGGGTACAGCCGCAAATGATCGCGAAAACCAGCAAAATGTATGGACAAACAATTTATTACGCGAAATGGCACTGCCTAGCTTCTCGGGAGAATCGTGGGAAGATCCCGGCGAATTTCTATACGATCTCGGGCAATATCTGTTTATTAAAAGGATACCTGATGAGTATCAGCCAAGAATAATAGAACGATCGTTGAAAAAGAAGGCATACTCATGGTTCCAAGCTATAAAAAAAAATTTAAATAATTTCCAAGAATTTCGCGATTGTTTTCAACGCGCATATATGACGCAGGAAAAAATGGACCGCGCGATTGATATTTGGAAGGCGCAGAGGTACAAAGAGGGCAGCCTTCTGAATTATTATTATCTCCGCGTAAGTGAATCGAATAAATTTATGCCTCCTTATACGGAAGCCCAGAGAAATCGTGTAATTTTGAGCCAGTTGCCGCGTGACGTTCAAATAGCCATGATTGGACGAGATCTCGCGGGAACGCAGGAAATCGTGGAGGCTTTAACTCGCGCGGATGAAACGCGTAAAGAAACGTCATATCCGCAAAAATACCAGCAAAAGAAGCCCGAATACCGAGAAGAGCGTCGCGAAAATTATAACGGGTCATATGATAAAAACAAACAAACCGGACATTTAAATTCAAATAATAATAACAGTTACCATAATAACAAGCCAAGTACTCAATACATGCAAGATAAACAGAATAAGTACGAATCGAATCAAAACAAAGACACAAACACGAGATTTAGTCGACAAAATCAAAATAATAATATCCGCAAGAACGTCGCAGCAATAGACGTAGATCGGGAAGACCCGGCTGGGCCTAATGAGACTATAGAGGTAACAGCTCAGATCCACAATGAGTCATATGCCTGCGACGACAATGATTCGGAAAACGAGAGCGCGGCTCGCTACTGATAGGTCCTATTGCGAGTTGCGATCTTGAGATACAGGACCTCGCGTATGACGTTTCAGAGGGTTACGACGGTGATAAAATGGAGAAAAAAGAAACGCCTAAATGCCCTCGCCTGTTAGCCTCAGTCGATGAGGTAAAATTGGAATGTCTGCTCGATACGGGGAGCAATGCTACTTTGATATCGCAATCGGCGTTCGAAAAAATAAAGGATAAGGCGTGTGTGGGGATACTTCCGGTTTCAGACACATATTTAACAGGTGCTTTCGGAAAGCGTTCAAGTAAGATTAAAAAGCAGGTATACGTGCAATTGAATATTCAAAATATCGGTATAAAAACAATCCTTTTAGTAGTGGGAAATCTAGTCTATGATATAATTCTTGGCATCGATTGGATAATTGAAAATAAAATCACGGTAAGCGGTAAAGAAAAAACAATCAAAATCAATAAATTACATATAAGGGACGAATTCGTCAGTTTTTCAAATCAATTCCCTTGCTCTTATACACATCCGAAAATCGAGAGGTACGTTGCATGCTCAACAATATCCGAAAATCGTGGATCCGCTCCGGTCTTTGAGGGTGGTGTACACTTTTCTTCTGGCCTGGGGAATGGACACTGCTTTGTCGCGTCGACGGATGATTTTGAGTGTGAGATGGATCTCGCTATGAAAGAGTGCCAACACCTTACAAGTAGCGAAAGAAACGATTTGCGCGCTATAGTAACCGAGTTTAAGGATGTTTTTTCGGATACTCCCGGTCGGATGAGAGATTTTGAATATAAATTTAAATTCAAGAGCGAGGATCCGAAAATTCGTTGGACGTATCCGATACCTCTGGCTCATAAGCCCGCTTTGTTCAACGAAATAGAACGGCTACTTGGACTTGGTATTATAAGAAGAGCTTCAAGCTCAGTGTGCAATCCTATTCGCGTCGTTGTGAAGAAAAACGGAAAGGTGCGTGCGTGCTTGGATGGTCGAAAATTGAGCCCGTGTTTGGAGCCTGACGTGGAAAGTCCCCCGCGGATCGACGAAATTATACAGGATAACGCGGGTAGGAGATATTTCACGAGCACGGATTTAACGGAAGGATATTATCAAATACCTTTGAGCGAAGACTCACAAAAATATACCGCGTTTATCGTTGAAGGAAATACCTATGTTTTTTGTCGAGTGCCTTTCGGGATCTCCGTGTCCGGTTCCGTATTTATGCGCGCTTTGACTACCATTTTTGATGAGAAGGATCGCCGAGAATTTTTAACTCTATACGTAGATGACGCGTTTATACGGTCACGCACATTTGGAGAGCATCTTCGACATCTACGGTATTTTTTTAGAAAACTACGCGATTACGGTTTAACATTAAAATTAAATAAAACTAGGTTATGCTGTCAAGAAGTTCCGTTTTTGGGCTTCATATTAAGCGCCGAAGGTGTACGGCCTAATCCCGAAAGAGTCCATGCCATCCTAGAAATGCCAGAACCGCGAAATAAAAAAGAACTACAGCGATGCATCGGTATGTGCAACTATTATCGCATTTTTTCAATTAAATACTCGGTGTACATTGAGCCATTTCGTAAACTTCTTAGTAACAAAAATAAATTTGAATGGACAGACGAGCATGCACGAGCTTTCGCCGAATTGAAGCGTCAATTTGCCGAACACGTAATGATTTAGCATTACAATGAAAATCAATCCTTTTATTTACAGACCGATGCCAGTAAACAAGGCATAAGCGGTGTACTATATCAATATGATAGCAATAACAACATGAGAATAATCGCGCTCGTGAGTCGTTGTCTTACGGCCTATGAATCCAATTATTCGACGTGCGAGTTAGAACTTTTAGCAATAATCTTTTCGGCCACTAAGTTGAGATATTATCTCGCCGGCCGAAAGTTTATAATAAGAACTGACCATAACGCATTGACCTTTTTATTAAAAACCTCTCATCATACATCGCGATTAATGCGCTGGGCCTGTTTAATGCAACAATTCGCGTATGATATTGAACATTGCCGTGGCAAGGACAATATCATCGCGGATTACTTTAGCAGGGTTTCGCCAAACCAGGGTAAATTTCGCATTGATGTGGGGAAGGGTGTAGAAGGGCGCGCGCTTATTGGTAATGCTGTATCGGCCGCTCGCCTCGTCTCGACTTGGTTTCCGGAGCTAAGACAGCTCGCAGAAATGCAGTCTCGCGATGACGAAATAAATAAATTGAAAGAAAAAATGAGAACCGATAATCTTCAAAATTATAAATTACATGAAGGATTGATATTTTATAAACCAAATCAGATTAGCGCATGGTTGATCGTCGTCCCGGGAGAGTTAAGAGAACGGCTAATCCACGAAACACACGAACGCATCGGACACGGGGGTGTGTATAAAACGCTAAGCGAATTGCAGAAATGTTTTTGGTGGAAAGGTATGAGAAAGCGTGTGAAAAATATTGTTTCGTGTTGCGATCTGTGCCAACGGACGAAATATTTGAACAAAACAATGACTGGTCGGTTTTTGCAGGTTAAAGCCTCGAAAGTAAACGAATTGGTAGCGGTTGATTATTTCGGACCGCTCCCTCGATCAACGGGCGGTGTCGAATATATATTTGTAGTTTTAGATATATTTTCACGATATGTTATGCTTTATCCGTTAAAGAAGGCCACCGCGAAAGCCACGATTAATCGAATGCGTGTGCATTTTGAGCAAATTGGTAAACCGGAAAAGATTTTAAGTGACCATGGCACGCAGTTTATGTCACAGGCTTGGCGCGATTTTTTAAATGAGGCAGGAGTTCAACCGGTCTATTGTTCTATTCGCCATCCACAAGCAAATCCATCAGAGCGCGTGATGCGCGAACTTGGCAAGTTTTTTCGACTTTACTGTAGCGATACACATACAGCGTGGGCCCGACATATTCCACAAATCAATTTTTGGTTAAACAACACCACGCATTCGACGACAAAATATACTCCATATGAGTTGCATTTCGGAGTATCGCCTCAGAGTAAAATTCGTAAAATGATAAAATTTCCGGAAGAAATACCCGAACGTTACGAGATCAAAGTTCAATTGGCTAACGCGCGTACAGATAAAATCCATCAACGACAGAAAGAGAGGCAAGCAACTTATAGTAAGATTCCTATCAACGTCGGCGACCTCGTACTTTTGCGCGTTCCAAAGCAATCAAATCTTTTGGAAAAGAAAATTGCCAAATTCTTTCACCTTTATTACGGGCCATACCGCGTCCTGCGCTCGTTCAACGAAAACGCGTACGAATTAGTCGATAGGGATGATCCCCAGAAGCTGATAGGCCGGTATAACAGAGCAGATTTGCGAATGTATTTACAGTAGAAAAGAACGAATATATACATAGAAACTGATTTATAAATAGGAGTATAGTTCATCAGTATATTAATTCTACTGCGTTAATACAGTGATAAAAAAAAAAAAAAAAAAAAAAAAAAAAAAAAGGGGGAGGGCGTTCTTTTATTTTATAATCTTTGTTTATAAATGAGCGATTACCTTTTATATTTATATTTTATAATCCTAGACAAAGATTTTATTATGTTAAGTTAACCAATTTTATTTTATAACGCAAAAGAAAATAATAATAAGGAAAAAGTGTCTATGTTTATATGTCTATATCATTACTTAGATGTGTATTTAAATTTGTATACAATGGATGCGTAACTCGAGATGTAAATAGGATAGTATTGTATCAATTATTTGTATCTACTCTTATGATCATTATAATTTTTATTTATGTACTTATGTGTGTGTATGCAAATTGTAATCGGTGTGAATGATCATATGTATGAGACTGGAGTACAGAAGAAGTCATGCATTTGTGCATATATGTTCGGCGTGGCATAATTACGATCTGATTTCGGCTGGATAAACAGAAAGCAAAATATTTTGGTTTTTATTGCAAGGTTTTTCGACCAGCAGGGCTCTATCCCTTGCAATAAAAAGGGGAATGTTGTAGTGTTCGATATCTCATAGAGTTCAAACGACCGAATTTTGCCAAATCATCAAGCCCGATCGGTGGCAATGTTTATACAAAGCTAATAAGCTTGCTGAATCGCTGGCGGTCGGCAGAAGCGAACAAAGTCCCATCGAGGTAGCATCGCCTTCAGCGACCAAAGGACAATAATCTGTCAGGACGCGACATTTGAGGCAGCACCTGGGCAAGACAGTGGCCTCACTTCTCGCCACTAGTCATCCAACGACAAATCGTCAGCCGGATCCGAAGAATTCCTCCCCGACAACAGGCGGCAGAGGCAGGATCGACGGGCAACGAAGTCAAGAAAATAAGAGCCACGGCCGCACAATCGACCTACTCCGACCCCAGCGCCGAGACAAGGACCAGCAGCAGGGCCCGAAGAGGACGAGTGAGTGTGAGAGCGCGTGTGCCTGTGTGTATAGGATAAGTCAATTATATTTAATGTATAGTCATATTGTTTAATACCGGGAAAAAAGGGAAAAAGTATCGCATCTGCTCCTAGAGGACCACGACCGATAATTTTATTTAACTATAAAATATATTATTTCTTTTTTTACATCCTAATCTATTTATTATCTTATCACCCATTCGTCACATCTTTCTCTCGCCTCGATCCTGAGTCAAGAGAGAGCGACAAATTTCCTATACATAACATACCCTAATGAAAAATCAAACACCGAAAAGCACTGTCCACACGATTCCAGGATTTAAAAGCACTAGTTTTGGTATAAATGGTGGAAATTTAATTTAAATGAATATAAAACTTTTTAAAAATAAAAAAAGTCAAAAATTTAGTTGTTTTAGCTTATTTTTCATTATTTTTGATTTGTTTTAATTTTAAAAAGTTTTCTATTCATTTAAATGAAATTTCCTCCATTCATATGAAAACTAGTACTTTTAAGAGTATGTCAAAAAATGTTCAGCCCGAATGGACGTACATTATCCTGGAATCGTGTAGACAGTGCTTTTCGATGTTTGATTTTTCATTAGGATATATTAGGACTTGATAGGCCAAAAAAATTCTCAGATAAAGATAAAGTTGTGTTACATATGTATAAAAAATTGTAAATCAATCCAACTTATCTGTGTGAAATTAAAAATAATTATTTTTTCGAGTTTAAAAGATAGTGTGACCCTTAAAGCACACTCACAAATATGACGCACAAGTTTTGTATCGGCGGTCTACAGAAGAGCCTTTCGCTGTTCATTGTTTAATTAGTACAGAGCCTTCAAAATTACAGCATCCTTGCGAATAAAAGGATGTCGTTTCTTAGGCGGTCCTATCACAAGGATGTGATTGGCACGAGGTTCGATGTGTCGCCACCCTTTATTTTTTTGTTACGTGATACATCGACGTAGTGCAGCTCGTTTTACGAAAAGATACAGGTGTAAAACCGACAGTTGTCTTTAAATCCAGCAGAAGGTATCCATATGATCTTGAGGCTGCGTCCTAGTAGGCTTCTTGCGAGAACCAATGACGCGATAGATGATGTATTGCGATCCGACGCGAATTTCTAAACACAACAATGTACTGGGCGTTCAGAGATATGTCGCGCTGTCCTCTACCTTGATGAAAAACGTTCTGTGTGATGAATATCATTGAGAGTATATCGACTATACCACCACCACTGGACAACGACGATTCACGCATCAAATCATCGATGATTACAAGTTTAGGTCTGGGATCAGCAGTCCAGTCGCTAGTCCGTGGTAGACCCTCGCGAAATTCCACTTTCTTGCCTTGGAAATCCTTATAGCCTGGCTGCCACTCTGCATAATAGACGATAATGCATTCGATTAGAGTATCACACATGCAGTCGAGATGCAAACACCGTTTTACCACAGCCTGTAGGACCACATAGCATAGAAGTATATGGATGCTTCCATCGTGTATCCATAACTGCGACTGATACGTAGCACCTCACTTTCAAACATACTTACTCCGATCATAGAGAGGGAGAGAGGGAGTGAGAGAGAGAGAGAGAGAGAGAGAGAGAGAGAGAGAGAGAGAGAGCGAGAGAGAGAGAGAGAGAGAGAGAGAGAGAGAGAGAGATTAGATTAGATTATTTTAATTGCTGTACATTTTGTTGTGCAAAAAACATTACCAGAAATACAATAAGAAAATACATTAAAATTTGTACAGATGGAAATACAAGCAGTATTAGGAGAGATAATATGAGAGAATGAAAGAATGAATGATGAGATTGTGAAATGAAAATGATTGTACAATTCTTAAGTATTTTCTAGACTAATAAAGTATTGCTTTGCTTGACGTTTGAAAGATGATAATGATCTATTGTCGCGAAGATGAGGGGACAATGAATTCCAGAGATATGAGGCGCTTATATAGAATGAATTCCTCAGCGTCTCTGTGACGAAGGTGGGGATGTCCAAAGGGGTCACCTGGAAGTTAAAAAAGGCCATTATATAAAATGGAATAGTGGTGTTAAAAAGTTTTCTTAGGAAACAGGCCATAAAGTACTTCCTACGTCCGCCGGTGGTGAGCCATTGCAACTCACGCCTGTACGGGGGTGTAATGCTCGTCCCTCCTTACACCATAGATGTCACCATAACGAATTCCCGTGTTCACCAGTCTATGACGCTTAATGTCCAGTTCTTGCATCAGGTTACAGTAAACTAATGAGTAATAGTCAGTAATGGGGAAAAATAGGGCTTGCTCAAAATGCTTGCGCAGCTCGAAACTGGTGCTCTTTCTAAAGAAGTATAATCTATACATAAGCGGGTATGCACGCTTACACAGTTATGTAACATGTTCTTTCCAAGTTAGCTTAGAATCAAGCACCAGTCCCAAACTACGCACAGACGATTGATATTCAACCCTGGCTTCTCCTATGTTAATGTAGGTATTATCCGTAGAAGGTAAAGCATTTATATAATTATTACCTCCTATTAAGGAGGAGCCCAGGACGATCGCCTGCATTTTGAGAACGTTTATTTATTCATTTATTGACCATATAACATATGCCTTATAAAAGAGGCATTCTACAGAGACAAACTTATTGTCTGTACATAGGGATGGTACATACATAAAAACTTAAAATCTAAACTTAAAAACTAAAATGAGATCCAACAAGAGGTTGAGCCATCTTATTGGAATCTGTTTCAAAATTCCCGCAAAAGTTGAGTAACAGTATAATATAAAAATTCTCTTTAACTATATAATATAATTTTCTCTTATAAATCTTTTCAGTCTCTCCTTGATCGAGACTTTGCTAATCACTAGAGTTTTCAGATCATCTGTTAAAGTACTAAAAATATTTATAGCTACAAAATAGCTGCTTTTTTTAAATATGGTTTTCTCAATAATTGGAAGCTGGATAATTTTTTTCCTAGTATTGCTTATGCTATTCGTATATTTATCTCTTAACGTAGCATAATGATAGTTTATGGCCTCTAAATGGAATAATTGCTTCACAGTAAGTGGATGGGATTGTTGGTGAAATTGATTTTTATTTATAATCTTTAATAATTTTCTTTGTATACTCTGTATTAAGTACAGACAATTACTGTACGCTCCATCCCAAGCAATTATACCATAATTAATTAGACTTTGGAAAAAAGCATAATATATCATATTTAGAGTCTTGTTGTCCATTCTATGCCTAAGTTTTGCAAAAATAAAAATTAAATATTTCGTTTTCTTAACTATGCAGTTTACATGCTTATCCCATTTCATGTTATAATCAAAGATTAGGCCTAGATACTTATAATTTTCTACTCTCTTTAGTGTATTATTCCCTATCTCGATATTTAGCGAGTCAGGAACGCTATCACAGTAGCTGCCATACGTAACGTAAACCGATTTATTAACATTTAACGATAGTTTATTTAGAGTAAGCCACATTGAAACTTCACTAAGATATGTGTTCATTTTATCCTGTGCTGACGACTACGAGTCATCACTTGCAATGATGACAGTGTCGTCTGCATAGGAAACAATAGTACCATCTTGCATACCTCTCAGTAGATCATTTACGTATAAAATAAAAAATAAAGGTCCTTATATAGTCCCTTGTGGGACACCAATTGATATTTTTTTATATTCACTTTTTAAATTCTGTATTTTGACGCATTGTTTTCTATCTGAGAGATAGCTGTTCATTAGTTTTAAGGCACTGCCTCTTATTCCATATCTCTATAGTTTATCTAGAAGCTTTCTGTGGTCAACCGTATCAAATGCTTTTGCCAAATCCAAGAAGGCAGTTATGATTGACTTGGATTTATCAATTTTTTTATATATAATATCTGTAATATGATTCAACGCATCTGTTGTTCCTTTGTTTTTAACAAAACCAAATGGTTTTTCCGATATAACATTAAATTCAGTCAGAAACAAATACAACCTATTATGTATGATTTTCTCAAATATCTTCCCAATGTTCGATATTAGTGATATCGGTCTATAGTTCGATATACAAGACTTGTCACCAGCTTTATAGATGGGAACAATGTCAGCCTGTTTAAGCGCAGTTGGCCACGAAGCCTGTTGTATACAAATATTAAAAATATGTTCCAAAGGTTCAGATATGTAGTTTACCAATAATTTGATTGTTTTTGCATTGATATTATCAACGCCTCCAGATTTGTTTTTTAATGATTCTATAGTTTTTCGAATTTCAATACAGTTTGTAGGGTATATAAAAATTGATTTGCTATTTCTTTCTGGGAGTTTTTGATGATCTATATCTAAATCTGGAATTTGATTACTCAAGTCCATACCTATTTTGCAAAAACAATCAATCATGGAGTTTACTATGGCAGATTTGTCTTCAATTTTTTGGTTATTTACAACTAAATAGTCAGATGACTTGTTTTGTTGCGCGTTTTTACCAAGCTTTGCATTAATAATGTTCCATAGCTGTCTTGGATTGCTACTAAATTTTTTTATTTCATTATTATCAAATTTGTATTTAACATCTTTGATGACTCTATTTAAGGTTTTTTCGTAGTTTTTATATTCATCTTTCAATTCCAAATTAGTTGGGTTCATTTTCCATATTTTATACAAATTTTCTTTAGTTTTGCAAGAGATTTGGATTGCTTTAGTTATCCAATTTTTTCTTAGCATTAATTTGTTATTTTTTCTTTAATTTTATGGAATATGAGGCCATCTCAAGACAGTCATGTGTCAAATGTATCAATTTGTTTAAAGCATCATTCGGATCCTGTATTGCAAAAACTATCTGCCAATCAATATTTCCAGCTATATTTTGTAATTTCCTATAATTAATGCATTTGTTATCTGTTTCGCTTGGCATCTGTAACTTAATCTGATCTATACTTATTAATAACGGATAATGATCGTTGAAAGGAATATTTAGTTTAATAGATTCAACTTCAATACTTGTAGTTTTAGCGAAACAGTTATCAATGCACCTTCCCTTCTTATTATCTAAGGAGGGCCGAGTAATTCCTCTGAAATGCGGTACATATTCACGCTCAAGATAGTTCATTACAAATTCCTGACTCATTGTTTTGTCACTAGCCTCCAAATTTACTACATTATTATCTAATATATCAATATTAAAAGAGAGCAGATTCCCAGAACTGAACTCAATAGTATTGCTTTTTCGTTTTTTACAAAATCACTCGTATGATATACTTCTTCACAAATAACGCACACTACTAACTTAACTTTTTGTTTAGGATAACATTTATAAGTTATTGTTGTGTCACGAAGGAGCGAGCCTCCTCCCACCGCGGCCATCTTGACTTTAAGTTTAGTTTTAGATGATTTTACGCAGCCCAGCCCATGATCCTCTCGGCGTTAGTACTCATCCTCACGGAACAGGAATCGAGCTTCTCAAGGTGGTATTGGCTGTAAATTTGCAGGTCATCCGCATAAATGAGGTGAGATACGTCGATGTCTAGACAAAGGCTGTTATAATTAATGTACAATGCGAACAACAGTGGGCCTAGTACAGACCCCTGTACTCCCATATTTAATGGTTGGACGGTGGAGAGTTCATTATTGTCACCAATACAGCCTGCATTCTACCAGTGAGGTAGGAAGCGAACAAGCGGATAACCTGCTTAGAAAAGCCGAAGATAGTTAGCTTTCTGAGAAGCCTGACGTGACATACCGTGTTAAACGCCTTGCTAACATCAAAGAGAAGTAGAAGTGTTGCTTACTTTTTCTTCATGCCAAGCCTGACATCATCAGTCAACTTGATCAAGCCGGATTGTGTGCTATGGCCAGTGCGGAAACCAGTTTGTAGGTCATCAAGGAAGAGTCTTGATTCGAGATATTCAGAGATTTGTCTGTGCACTAACCACTCCAGCGCCTTGGACAAGAAATATAGGAGGGAAATCGGACGATAGTCAGTTAGAGTTGTTGGATAACTAACTTTATTCAGTGCGTGCACTAGTAACTTTTTCCAGTCCGAGGGGAAGCATGACTTGCTCAAGGATAGGTTGAAAATACAACATAGAAATGGAGCGAGTACCGGCAGTACTTTGTTAATGACAACCTGTGGGATGCCGTCACCACCCCTGGCCTGGGAGTCGAAGTGCATCAATGCATCTAAAACGTCCGATTCCGTTATCGCCCTGAAATTGAAGTGTTCGGGGATATTCAGACCCTCCAGCGGATCGTTGGAGATTCCACTGAAGTGCGCGTTGAGGTCTTCAATGGAGAAGCGAGAGAGTGGTTTTTCTTTGGAGGTGGTAAATCCAAGTCTCTCAAGCTCTCTCCAGATCTCGCCGACATCAGTCAGGGAGGACAGGCGTGAGTGATAGTATTTCAGCCTAGCATCCTCGAACTATCTATGAGCATCGTCTCTCGCTAGTCTATAAAAATACAGATCCAGCGGGAGACGTGATCTGCGAAACCGTATGTAGAGTCTGTACCGTTTTTTCAAGAGGTCACGAAGAGCCGTGATAAACCACGGGTGACGTTTTGGTCCAGGAGTCACTGTACATAATAGGACGAGATGATTAATGGCGTTAGTCAAGTTGGTGTTGAGAGTGGTGATGCAAACGTCAAGTGATGAGGTGTCGAGCAATGACCAGTCACATGGGCCGAGATAAACCCTTAGTCTCTCGACACAGATTCCTTTATAGTTTCGGTAAATAAACGTTTTAGGTTTGTAACGTGGTATCTGTACGTCGAGAGCGGCCGTAATAAGGTCATGTCCGTTTATGAAGGGTGTATCAGTCTTCCAGTGCGACCAAAACCAAACGATCCTGCTCGTCGATTAAGCAGTGGTCAAGCCAGGTGTCTGATTCCGGTTTGTTATGTGCAGCACCATAAGGGACCTACTGAAGGGAATTCTCCTCGATGAAAGCCATGATGAACTTGGCATCTTCAGATAGAGAGAGTTGGTCTGCATTGAAGTTATCCATGATTATCTTTGTGGAGTAGTTGTGCATGTGTGTGGTAAGCTTTTTGATGAAATCATTGCCTTGAATGAAAGGGGCATGGGGTGGGCGATACACAACACCAACAAAGATGGGTGAGAGCCTTTTTGCAGAGATCTCGCAGAAAAGATACTCCGGCTTACCTGGGTTGCCAGAAAAGACACCGTCGGACGATGTCAGAACTGTAGCTGAGAGTGAATGATGTAGTGTGAATGTGTATGAGAAGTGTTGTCGAGTAAGGTTATGGTTTTTACCTTGTCATCCGGCCAGATTTCAGTTACAGCTATTACGTGATAGAGGGGAGGAGTGGACAAGAAGAGCCTCACCGCCTCAATGTGGCCTATAAGGAAGTTAGCATCGAAGTGACAGGCCCTTAATCCATCGGACAGAGTAACCTTAGAAATGGTTGAAGATGTAGGCAATGATGATGTGGATGATGATGGTGTGGGTGGTATTATGTGAACGATTTTTAATGGTCGTTGCTGCTCTGGCACGGAGGTCTCTTGGCTAAAAAATTCTCTAGGTCCTCTTCCTGTTGATAATTATGGCCTTTCCTCCGTCTTCAGCAGCACGGATGAAAATCCTCTCGTCCCTCACGTAGGCCCTATAGCCTTGTGCTTATGCATATCTGGAAGAAGCAGCTCGTTGATGTTTATAAGCCCCTGATGGAGGAGCCTTGGCTTCCTCCAGAAGGTCCGTGCTAAGGTCGGAAAAGTGCACCTTACCCTTTTCAATTTTAGCTGCCAGGGTGGAGCGAACAAGGGCATGGGAAGACAGAGTGACAGCAATCAGTGGTAGTCTGCTCTCTGTAGCCGAGGTATTGGTGACTGCATTAAGTCTACCCATGATTCTTGTGGCAGCTATGTCCCTCCTGATGATAGTGGGGTCAAGGGCAGAGAATACTGAGAAGGCAAGTATATGAAGAAAGCTCTCCTGGATGTAGTATAGCCCAGTTAGCACGACAGCATTGTTGTTTGATTCCTCCTGCCGATGTTTAATGGCCTCAAGCTCCCTACGAAGACTGGCAATCTCGGAGGGAACTATGGCAGCAGGGGAAATTTGGTCGTCAGTACTGTTGATGCTGTGTTCGGGCTGAGGTTGAGGCGGCCTGATGTCAGCTTCTGAACCTATGCCTTTAGCTCGGTGATGGATGTCACGGCAGTTGTCATGCGAGACTGTAGGTGGGGCAAGACATCAAGAGCCTTGAGGCGCTGTTCTATAGGACCTAGCCTAACCTCCAGCCCGAAGATCTTCTGTGAGGTGCCTTTATGCACCTCGACCGCTTCATTCTGCTTAGCACGGATGTCCGTCAGTGCAGCAAGGATGTTCTGGAGAGTGCACTCCATGGTGGTAGGCACAGCTGATGCTGTAGTGACTGCTGGGCGCGCTGGTGATTGAATCCGTGGTGGGTTCGTAGATGGTGGTGCAGACTGGATCTTTTGGTTGTTGTTGTTGTTTGCGGCTCTGGATGACATATTACTGCCCTTAAGAGAAGATTCCAGTCGCTTTCTGATGCGAGCATCTGCAAAGGCAGAACAAGCTAGTGTAGCAACGACTCTCACTATCACAGACCGAAAGGAGATGCATCTTGTAAGGAAATGATTATTGCAAATCTCGCACTTTTTAGGGTCTTTTGTCTGGATGGCTTTGTCACAGGCCTTGCAGATGGTAGTAAAGGCTTCAGCGCATTTCTCTCCACTAATGCTCATTTTTGTCGGCAACTTACTGGCAGGCTATAATCGACAAAATTTACGTAGACAATTCTTCTAATATTTTTACCAGTGCTGACATATTTGACCAGTTCTTTCGATTCTCAAATTAAATCGTTCTTGATCGCGACCTATTTGTTCCCATTCTCCAAGACAAGCTATTTTGTACGCATACATCCACGTATGCTTTAGATGATTTATCGTTAATTTTTTTTCGTGAAAGCGTACATTTTCCATACTGAATTTTTATCACAATAGTTTTCTTTTGTTCTGTTAATTCGCAGTAAATTCAATGCCGTTATTCCCCTTATAATTAAGGAATAATTGTAGCTTGTTGGCCTGCTGAGTAAAATTATCAAACATTTTTGTATCTTTATTTAGAGCACTTGATACCCGAGAAGGTGAAAAAATTTCATTTTCCTCATTTAAAATCGCCAGTATCTTCTCACCGTAGCGTGTCTTGACAGATTTGAGGGCTCTCACCATGTAGTGGTCAAGCTCCAATTCAGTAACCTTCTTCGTAGGAAGGTCCATCTGAAAAAAAATCATCATATAATTTAATATATAAATATAATAAAATATTAATAAAATATTAGTAATAAAAATAATGATAAACATATATACTTTTTACGGAGCAAGAGATAGAGAAATAACAAAATGGTGGAGTACTTCGTCTATTCTCAGTAGAACTTATATTATAGTCGTCTAATGAGAACGGTATTTTATATAAACGTTCTAGATCTTTTCACCTCTACTGCGACGACCACCACCACAATCACCATTCACCATTCCTAGAATGATGATGTTAGTATCACTGAAAACGTTTCATCAGGTTAGGATAGCTATTCTCCAACCATCTTAGTAATGATGGGGATACACAGCCAATAATATTCTCACCTGTTACCACTATCAATTGACAGCTTGTCGTCCAATCATCCAATGAAGGTATGACTGTAGCCCCATGATAGGTTGATTTTTCATATCCACTGTGCGTATATGTGTGTGTGTGTGTGTGTGTGTATGTGGTATTAGTTGTCGTTCTTATAACCGTACGGATAACTTTTATCTAATTCCACGAATCTTCGTTTGGCGTACACCGGTCTTTGCCTCATTTCGCGTTAGTACGTCATGAAATATCTTTCGACGTATAGCGGAAATCGTTAAAACTATTTCCATGTGTGGTGAAGTAATCAACTCTCAAATCGAATCCAAATTAATTTGTTGACTGTTGGCATAATTCAGACGGGTACCTTTAACATTACACACACACTCCTCTCCACCGTCCGGTTTTTTACATTTGTATGCATAAAACATTGGACCGCCGGACAAAAATATTGATATGTAAGCACCAGGACCCTTGTCTGCTAGTTTATCCGTCAAACTTCCCAGTGTTGTGCCTATCGGTAAATTGTTCTCCCCTCTTTGGCCCGTGTTAACGTAGAAAACTGAAACGGTGTCGTAACAAAGGGCTCAAGGACCCGAGGCATGTAGATATTCAAACAATTTGAGACGTGCCTGTGTCGTTGTAAATGCTGCAAGAACTACACTACCCACTGACTATGATACCACCGTAGATGTCAGAGCCTCATCTCTGTAGCACCAATTCATGTAGAGTCTGTCGTCATTGACGGGTAGTATACCGATAACCTCTATCTCCACACTGGTGAGTACAGTCATTAAAGTCTCTGCATTCTTCATTACCCCGGTTTTTGTCAATTCTTCGTGTTGACCGAACTTTCCTCACAGAGAATTCAGACACAATTTTACAACAGATCGTAATCCCGCATTTAGACAAATGTCATCCTTGTTTAATTGTATGCCCTCATCACGTCCTAAGTCTCTCAGGTAATGCTTCTTCTTCTCTTCTGTCTCACAGCATTGTGGGAATCTCGATGCCATGACTTTTTGGGTAAAAATCTCATTGATATATTCAGCAAAAATACCTCCACCTTTTCATTTTCTTGCAGATAGTACTGTCTCATTTCGTACTGCCAAATTTCATGAATAGTCATGAATAGTCTTGACCACATACCCCAATGTGACAGCAACTTTCACTTCCTCCGACATCCAAGTATCTCATAATATTCGCTCTTCAGGATTTTCGTGTGGGCAGTTATTCTGTACTAGCATATCAGTTTACCGTGCATTTTTACAGGTAGCACAGGATGATATAAAATTTGCGGTGGTAGTATGTCACATGTAATCAGTCCGTTCACTTGTAAAACATCATTATTTAAACCGTAGGCTTTTGGCAAACTACTGAGAGGCATGTACAAGTAATTGAAGATGTCAATGAATTTCGTCTATACACTGGGAGAAAAGTGAGGGCGCTGTCGTCCTAAAACGTGTCGCGCAGCGCGCTGCGTCTCTGGTGAGACTGCGCTGCCACTAACGGGCGCGTGAGTTGCCCGTACGAGCGAGCTACGTGCCCACATCTGCAGACGCGCTGCAATATCAGAATCGTAAACGGAGATACTTCCACATCAATTGACGCGACTTAATAACATTAAATTTTCTATATTAAGTTAAATTTAAAGCGAGAGAATTATTTTTTACAGCATAAAATCAATCGGGAAAGGAAATTTAGAAATAAGGACTTATTTTTACAATATAATAATTTAAAAAATATTTTTTATTTAACACTTTACAATCTATACTTAGTTATAATAAAATGCTGATTATGATTCTTTTCTACGGAAAAAGATGGCGCAATTTTTGGTATTTTACAATAGTTAATAATTTTTTCTTCAGATTTAGTCTGAACGATATAAGCATGATAATGGGAACAAAATGTGACTTCTTTACAAATTCGCATATAAAAAAAATATTCATTATTTAATTGTACAATTTTTCAAATTTTGCCAAATTCATTTTCACTTTCTTCAAGATTGGTTACTATGTACGTTCCAAGTTTATATAAAATTCCATAAATATTGATTTTATTGTAATTGTGCTTTTTTATCTGAATTTAAATTTCTTAAAATAAGCGGTAATTCATAATAACTAGTGTCAGGAGGACCTAATTGTATAGACTGTAAACATTCTAAATTATGAAATAATTGACACATTTGAAAAGTTTGCTTTGTAGCAATAGTTTTTTTTTTAATTTTTGCTGCTACTTGGTGCCAATTTATTAAATTTATTGTGCCTATGATTGACTTCAGATCGCATAGCCCAAAAGTTAATACATGGTCCATTTTCCAATAAAATTCTCAAATAATAGACTAAGTAATGAAATTTAGGAGTTAAAAAACCATATAACTCAATGTACAATTTGTGATGCTTATGTACTAAATCTCTTAATGCCAATGCATCTGCTTTCACAACACGTAGTGATAGTAAAATGTCTAATATTCTACGTAAATATAGGAAAAGTTTCCAGTGCATGTCGTTTTCTGGAATTTTATCTCCAACCATGACTCCGAAAAAAAGCATGAAATTAATCATTTCTGACGCCGACATCTTTAATGTTTTATGCGATTTTAATCAATTTAATGTGATACCTACTGGTTTATTATAATCTTCATTACTGACGAAATCTAAATTTTCTATTTTATGATTAATAAATTCTAATGTAAAATATTGTTTTTTCAAAAAGAAAAGTGTTAATAATAGAATGCATTACGTATGTACACACTCCTTCTAACAAGTCATGCATCATGTCAACAGTTACATTGTCAAGAATATAAAAATTATTAACTTGGTGAAATGCACATTCTTCCTTTATCCCGAATTTACTAAACTTACAAAATTTTACATGTCGAGCATAGCTATCTTTAGTTCTAAGTAGTGACTCATCTTCAACTGTCATTGTTTGTAGAATCTCTAAATCAGCTTGACAGATTCGGCAGCAGTACGACACATTGAAAGATTCGACAAATCCACATATACTATTTATTCCTAAATTATTTCCTGTAATCAGGACAAGTTGAAACTTTACCTTTATTTCTGATCCATTTATATTAATATTTATTCCATCGCATTGCAAATTATTTATCTCGTCAACTAATGGTTTAAAAATTTGCTGGCTAGTACAACTCTTTTATCTTCCGCTTCGATTAACGTCGAGAAAAGAATAGATTTAATTTTAGAGGCGAGATGGTACGGCAAGCAGGCAAGACTGATGTACACAGCATCGAATCTGTTTATACCGGCATGTGGGCCTAAGCCGTTCCCTACTTCAAGTTCGTCATAGAACATGTAAAATGGAAGGACAATTTCATTCATGTATTTTTCTGAATATTTTCTTGCCCACAATGCAGCTTGCGTAATATTTGAAATAAGATAATTTTCTGTTTTCAAAGTTTCAATATAAGTAATTATTTGATTGAATAATCCAGGAATTTCTAAAAATGATTTTAGTGTTTTCTGTAAAGGAACGCGAACTCCATAAACTGACTTTGGCGCAAATTTATTTTTATCACCAACTAATCTTTCCACTAAAATTTCACCAATCATATACTTCTGTGGATCATACAATCCTTTCTTTTTTAGTAACGAAATTCTCTTAGATTCAGTAAGTACATTATCGAAAATCGGTATATGCTAATTGAAACACGATTCTACTTCCAATATACTTTGCTCTGCTTTATTCTTTTTTAATACTAACAAAATATCATCTTTTAAAGATTTTAAATATATATTTCGAATGAAGTTGTTAAGGAAATCAATAACTTCTTGCACTAGTTTTCGAGGGTATACATAATTCGCGCATAAAGATAATAAAAATAACAACAGAAAATCTAAAATGTTTTTTTTTTTCATTTTTATATAATTAAGTAAATCTTATTGCTAAACAATACAAAGCGTTAATACCTAATAACAAATGAGATCAACAAATAATTACGATACTTAAATTATAATTTAAAATGTTCCAAATCAACTACTAGCTTATTAACAGGGTTGTATGTTTTTGTAATATTCAGACGGTAAATAGCCTTATCAATAAAACTATAGTATACTCTCTTGATTATACGATCCAATTTTAGCATGATTTTCCAAACAAGTATTATCAAAAAATAATTTTAAGCACACATTTTACGAAATTTTCCGACATGCTGCACGGTGGTGATTACATACACTTATAACATCGATTAGAACATTTATGCTCTTCGACTAGCCAATAACTTTTGCTACATGGTATGCAGTAACCGACACTATCACTTGCTCTAATGAGATTCAAAATAGGCTGATAATGATTCTCACGTTCGAAACTTACGAAAAAATTTATCAAATACGTGTTTACTTAAGTTTTTTTACTTATATGACGATGTCGCGATTGAAGCGTATTGAGAAGAACTTCGGTGCCATCAATGATCAAATTGAAGATTTAATTAATAGTTTTAATAGCTTAACATGTAAGTAATCATGTTTAATCGATTACATAACCTCATTTCTGATGTGAAGTGGTATTAATGGAGATAGCGGTATAAAATACCTGCAAAGCTGTTAGATGGATTTAGTTCTTTTCTGTTATCAAAATGAAACATTTCGTGGATATGCAAGGCTGGAAATAAGGTGGCAATTATTTTGTACTCAAAGAATTATCGATATTCTCTTTAAACATTGGAAGCGAGCTAATTGTGCTACTTTTTAAGCCACTATTCTCATGGCAGCAGCTTACTCAAAAGTATCAGAAGATTGATATGTGATTAATGTATCGGTATCACGCTTATCATAGGGATCAGAAAATCAAATAATGAGATCGCAGCGATACTTTCAGAAGCCTTACATGATGTAACAGTCCCAGAGTGTCGCAGACTGAGGATGACCCAAAGCGAGGGGGAGGATGAACTGGCACCAGCTAGGCGGTGGCGGAGGCGGTAGGCATGCGTATGTGTATGTGTGAGAGAGAGAGAAAGAGGGGGGAGATAGAGGGGGAAGCGACGGCGGCTACTGTAATGGGGTAGAATGGAGCGCTTGGGAGGGGAACCGCCGCGGCTGTGGAGAAACCAGGGCACGATGGACCACGCGCGCGCGTGTTGTAGCAGCAAAAAGGCTATCTGGCGCGCTCGTAAAACATTTATTGGCGGCGGTGAGAGAAAACACCGCTTAGCCAGATATGTACAAAGCGGTTCCTCTCTCGTAATTAAATTTTTTTTTGGCTGTAATGGTGGCGGGAAAGTGCCACTAATTTTAATATAAATATTTAATCGAATAAAGAAAAGAAACAACAGAACTAACCTTGACGCTGTTGAACAGTAGAAGCAGCAGCAATGCCTATTTATTAATATTAATTTATTATAATTAATTGGTATTATTAGGACACTATTTTTATATTAATACGCGCACATTTTTTATTTTACCATGTTCTTTTATGATTAAAAAATTCAAAGTAATGTTTACATTCTCTTGAAGCACGGTAGCGGGAACAAGCACGGCCATTCAGTGCTGCTACATGGTGGGCACATCTAGATGTTGCAGCCAAAACAGAAACCCCATTTGGAGCCGTTCTTGTAACCCTGCCGCCAAAACTTTTTGTCACAATACGAGCAAAGTTCTCGTATCGCGGAAGGCTTTTCACGGACCAAGTGTCCATGGACTTTACAAATAGCAGACGCATTACACAGTTTTTCATCCGACTCGAAATAAAAAATGCTCGACCACTCGAACTAGTGCACTTGAGTGTTGAGCATCGACTGTCACTTACCGTAGGAGAGAGAGATAAATCTTACGGTAAAGAACAGTTGCATGTTGTGTGTGTGTATCTTCAGCTTACCATGCGCCTTTCGTACTGAGCGTGAAAGACGTCGCAGAGAAGATTTTCCGCGGGCTTCAGCAATTTGTTGTTAAAATACAACGAGCAACGGACGTACAGTTTAACCGATACCTGAGCCTACTCGTTTCTAAAAATCTAAGCTTCATTTTACACACCGCGAACTATCGCAATAAATATTTCCCATGTAGTGGAGAGAGTAAGAGAGAGAGAGAGTGAGAGAGAGAGAGAGAGAGAAGATGCACGTGCAGCTGACCACGCGTTTTTCGGTGCAACAGCGTACACCGTACGCAGGTATTTTGTAATTTGCTCTGTAATTCTGCATTTTTTTCAAATCTTCTATTTTGTAAGATAGAAGGATGATTTTTGGACTGTAAGCATATATTAATACGGTCTGTCGATTGGTATAGCAATTCTTCAAATATCTTGAAAATTGAAAGATTTTTAAAAGTCGAACTTTGCAGGATATCATGTGTCGGCTATAAGCTCGAACACAGCGTCTGAGACCTTGAGCTCGGACACTCTTCTCTAACTCTCTCTCGTGATGCCAGTGTCGTCTTCATTAACAATTACGTCAAAGATGACGATTACGATGACGACGACATTTTTCCAAGAAGTCTGTAGCTGAAACTCTGGAAAATATATATATGAGTAGTAACGTCTCATTGTTGTCCTTTCAGTCAGCAGTATGAGCAGAAACTGAACGTGGAACTTTTTGATATATCTCGATATCGATGTCATTGTTATCATCCTCCTCACATCGTCATCGACGAAAAAAGACGTTACCATTCTCAGAAGTCTATGCGACAAATTCTTAAAAAGTATAGGGTGGTGAAACTCTGCTGAGTCTTTCTTTCCTGTATCAGCAAGAATGTAGCGTGAGACTTTGTACCCGAATCCTCTACTACATAGACTGTACGAAGACAGTATTTATAGTGAAAGCACTTCCACATCTCCTCAGTCTACTTTGATCAGTCGAGACATACTCGTTTTCGTCGGAATGGATAGAATTAGAGCGATAATGTCGAATTTGGCGAAAGTTTTGCGTCAGGCGCTTAGTATCGCAAATCTTCAGGATCCACACATCCTTACGATGTGCGGAACAGTATGGGTCTCTGATTTGGAACAGCAACCGATGGAGATCCTGTGCCGGAAACAACACTTTTTGGTGTTACACTGTAGGATAACTACAGTGTAGTATAATTTCAACACTGGATTGTTTCATAATTCAGATGTGCTGTCGATTGTTCTGGATACGGTACGGGAGCGTAATGAGTACGACCATCCACATGCACAGATTATGCTACAACGCCATTGTAAGTACAGTTAAACTTATTAATTTTTTTCGTGTTCAAAAAATGTACTGATTTTTTTCTTCGATTTATTATTTCCGGTAATAAACCAGATGCTTCGAGATACTGAGGAAGACGCCTTTATCAGGGCATACGATGAACAACAAGTATAACAACAACAACCATCAACATCTAGTCATAAGTATTGCGTTGATTAAAAAACAACAATACTGAAGTTTTATCATGAAGTATCAAAATTAAAGATCAATTCTCGTTTTTTAACAGTAAATTTTAACCATCTCAATACTCAGTTTCAAAAGCAAACCGAGGAACATCTGCAATCATCAAGATGATATACGCAATGGGGAGTGGTGAAATGTTATAATTATTTATACTAGCATTACCGGTTATTAATTATATTTCGGTAATGCTTCTGTTAAATATTTAAATTTTAAATAATTATATTACTTTAAACTAAACTCTTAAATATGTATTTTTAATTTAATATAAGTTAACACTTATAAAAGATTGTAAACTTATAAAATTATTAACATAATATTTAAATTCTATTTTTGAGTAAAACTGAACATTTCTCTTTAACTTAGTAACCTGTCATAAAATCATTTTTATTTCTCCATATATATTTTGAATAAAATGTAATAGTTCATATTCCCAAAAATTGTTTAATTAATAATATAAATATAAATATCTTCGTAAATGATATTTGAATTATATAATTTTAAGACATTATTTATTTGAAATATTAAATTTTATTTCAGACATATATCGTAGAATAAAAATTATTATTATTTATTGCTACTTTCAAGTGATTTTTACATTTTTCTTAATTACAGAACTTTAATATTATTTTAATTTTAGTATTATGTCCTCTCCCATAATACGGCAAGTTATCTCCAGTACTTTATGCTCAAAGGATAACTGATATCAATTAATATGCGAGCCATTGCTATAATAATTCTAAATTATGTGTTACGGCTAGTGCTCATACTGTATAGGTACTATTAATATGTTGAATTTTTTTTTATTTAAAATAATTTATTTCTAATTTTTGTTGGTTGTATATATATATTATGCCGGTAATCAGAGCAGGAATCAGAGTGATGGAATACAGCGGAATTAGCTCAATGGCTAGAGCGTGCGCCTAGAGATCTCGGGAGCGCCGGATCGATTCTCGGTCCCGGCGTCTCTTTGCATTTTCCTCCTCTCGAAGACAGTCTCACCACGTTACAATATATATATATATATATATATATATATATATATATATATATATTGTATAATGCTTTTCTAATCCTATACCTGAATTACAGTTTTCTTAACAGTTTTTGTGCCGTTATTAGAAGAACAAGTAAATTAATTGAATTTTCAAAAGCTCGTAATAAAAGTTTTTTTCTAAATGTACAATTAAATTATTAGTAAGTCATTATTGATTGGATAATCCAATAGTATAATATTGAAATTTCAATAAAAAATACTGAAATTACAATTAAAACGATTAAATTATTAATCATTTTGTAACATTTTCATTAATTTTCGTAGTAATGAAAATGAAACAAAAAGTTTGGTACATACAATATAATATTGGAATTCGAGTATACTTTAAATATTATACGATGGTTTATGTTTTCACATTGGGTATAGATCAAGGAATTTGTACCTTTGCTGACATGTGTATATTGTGTCATTGTGTATATGCCTTGTAGAATCTAGTATTCTTTTTGAGTTACTTTCTTAGACTTTTCGATTTAACTTTGTAACGCTGGACCTAGCGTATTGTAACGCTAGGTTTTTCCCATTGGTGTTACCGATGAAATACTCCGTCTCCTCTACTTGTTTCAATGCATACGAGTCGGCGGGCACCGGAGTGCCAGGGATCCCGCGACCCCCTTACCTTGAGACGCCGCCCCCTGTCGAAACGCCAGTCCGTCCACCTGCTCGGCTAGCCAGTATTCGGATAAACATTACATTAAGATGAGACAATTACACAGCACGCCACCGGATGGCTTACCCGACGCGGACGGGAACAGTCCGTTGCAGTCTGCCCTCACGAGACTATGGTTTTCCGCATCACCGATAGGTATTCTCTCCCGACGTACGCATGCCCCCAGGCGTGCCCGCGAATGCCGCGCCGGTGACCCCGCCCGAGCTTCAACGCATTCTCCCATACACTCCGCGACTTAGCATCTAACGTAAATGGACCGCTGACCCTATATCACACTTAACTTACATCGAGTCTTAAACTAATATAATTACTAAGTTGTATTCTACAATAACGTAACGCGAGGACTATAACTAGCGATAGTTGTCGTTTCACGCGGTCGAATGCACGTAACTAAATAGAACATTATTAGTGGCGTGCGTCTCCGTCGTACCGAAAATAGGCGTAGAATTGTTTATGTCATAGTCTCGAGCGAGTCGAGGCTGTGTATCTTGTCGGTTAGGTCAAGGTCGTGTCGTATATGAGAAGGAGGACGATATTCTGTCAGAGTAAGTATTATTTCTGTCATTGTCATGGAGAAGCGAGAACGATTGTTTAAACGATACTCTGTGTGCCAAGTCTAGTCAAATGTAGAGTAACTACGTGAGCCGGTAGCGTCAGTGTAATAACGATAATCGTGGTATAAACGGTAGCGTCAGTGTAACAACGATAGTCTTGGTATAAACGGCAGCGTCAGTGTAACAACGATAATGGTGTAAACGGTAGCGTCTGTGACCACGATAATCGAGGTATCAAACTTTAGGGTCAGTGTAACAACGATAATCGTGTATACAAAAAAATGCAATAACGGTAGCTGGCTGATAGGAGTGGTCGTCATCAGTAGTCATCATCAGTATGCGGTAATTTATTTCCAGCTTAGCGTCTATTGATTCTGTCGAACGACTCGTCGCGTTAACCCGATGAAGCATGTTAAGGCCGCACTCATACTCCGCCGCCATGTTGGTCACGTGTCGGCTTATATACCCGCGAGCTCGCGTAACTCCGCAATCGGCACATTATTGACACAAAAAGGGTCTATTGTACTCACAGCTACGCAGTAGTCTTTTTGGGCCGTCCCTCCTCTAGTCTCGGACGTCCAAAAGCCTCCGGCAGCCAAAAATGTGCCTAGTAACAGGAGCACAATACAACGAATAGCGCAAAAGCACTTCCTGCTCTGCTGGTGGTCCGACGGAAAAGAGACAAAGGTATCGAGCTGCGCTCGCGTCGATCTTGCTCATGGTCGACGTTAGGTTGGGTCGCTCGCCTTCCCTATTCGCTCCCGCGCGCTCGAGCCTAGTCGAATTCAGCCGAGGCGCTGCGAAGATAGCCGAACGCGCATTCCCCGACTCATGCCGAGGCGCTGCAGCGCGCTGCGCAGTCGCTTGTAACTGACAGCGGACTGCCATGTAAAAACTTCTATTCTTGACTTAATTCTATTCTCATTGTTTTTGTATTTTGAAGTAAATGTACATTGTTTATTTTATTAACATGTGAAATATAAAACTATAGAGTTTATATACATTTTTCGATTATATTATTGTTCTATTTTTTTTTTTAAATTTGATAATTTAAGGTGATTTGGTTCTCTTAAGTAAGACTAAAATATTACTTCTAAAATGAAAAGTAAACAACTGTGTGATATTTATTTATTTATTCATTTATTGACCATATAACATATGCCTTATAAAAGAGGCATTCTACAGAGACAAACTTATTGTCTGTACATAGGGATGGTACATACATAAAAACTTAAAGTCTAAACTTAAAAATTAAAATGAGATCCAACAAGAGGTTGAGCCATTTTATTGGAATCTGTTTCAAAATTCTCGCAAAAGTTGAGTAACAGTATAATATAAAAATTCTCTTTAACTATATAATATAATTTTCTCTTATAAATCTTTTCAGTCTCTCCTTGATCGAGACTTTGCTAACCACTAGAGTTTTCAGATCATCTGTTAAAGTATTAAAAATATTTATAGCTACAAAATAGCTGCTTTTTTTAATTATGGTTTCCTCTATAATTGGAAGCTGGATAATTTTTTTCCTAGTATTGCTTGTGCTATTCATATATTTAGCTCTTAACGTAGCATAATGATAGTTTATGGCCTCTAAATGGAATAATTGCTTTATAGTAAGTGGAGGGAATTGTTGGTGAAATTGATTTTTATTTATAATCTTTAATAATTTTCGTTGTATACCCTGTATTAAGTACAGACAATTACTGTAAGCTCCACCCCAAGAAATTATACCATAATTAATTAGACTTTGGAAGAAAGCATAATATATCATATTTAGAGTCTTGTTGTCCATTCTATGCCTAAGTTTTGCAAAAATAAAAATTAAATATTTCGTTTTCTTAACTATGCAGTTTAAATGCTTATCCCATTTCATGTTATAATCAAAGATTAGGCCTAGATACTTATAATTTTCTACTCTCTTTAGTGTATTATTCCCTATCTCGATATTTAGCAATTCAGGAACGCTATCACAGTATCTGCCATACGTAACGTAAACCGATTTATTAACATTTAACGATAGTTTATTTACAGTAAGCCACATTGAAACTTCACTAAGATATGTGTTCATTTTATCCTGTGCTGACGACCACGAGTCATCACTTGCAATGATATCAGTGTCGTCTGCATAGGAAATAATAGTACCCTCTTGCATACCTCTCAGTAGATCATTTACGTATAAAATAAAAAATAAAGGTCCTAATATAGTTCCTTGTGGGACACCAATTGATATTTCTTTATATTCACTTTTCAAGTTCTGTATTTTGACGCATGTTCCATAGCTGTCTTGGATTGCTACTAAATTTTTTTATTTCATTATTATCAAATTTGTATTTAGCATCTTTGATGACTCTATTTGAGGTTTTTTCGTAGTTTTTATATTCATCTTTCAATTCCAAATTAGTTGGATTCATTTTCCATATTTTATACAAATTTTATATGTTTGTTATATATAAGAAAACTATACTAAAAAAATATAGAAATATATAAAATTTTTGTAGATATGCTTATATAGAATTAAACTAAACTTCAACTGTACATTGATCATTTTTATGTTTATTTTTTTCTTTATATTTTATTTCATATTGTATAATAATCTTTCTTTCATTTATTTTCAGCATAATGATAAAAGAAATAAAACAGTATAAATAAAAAAAAAATAGTTAAAATAATCATTATTATTATTTTCATGGGTTTAACAACGGAACAAACGATAGTCGTAAACGGTAACGGATCATATACTGGAAATGCTTCTATGTTAAATGATCTGCATATATTTAAATTTAATGAAATCCTTAAATATTGGTCATTATTTAATATGCAATCATCGTTATTGGTTAAAAATCTCGAGAATATAAATTCAAATCCGATTAATAATGATTAGATTCAATTACTGTTCTCTGGGACTTCTGAAATAGGTCATTGGATATGTATATACTAAGTGTAATAAGGTTGTACATATATGTATATGATAGTTTAAATCGGACCTACTTACAGGATGAGCACAAAATTTTTTTAATTTGCAAAATTATTTATTGCCCAACTATCTAGATTTGAAAATAACCTTTAAAAAAGTGCAATCACAAACTAACAGCTATGATTGTGGCCTTTATGCAATAGCCTTTGCAGTTGCTATTGTTTATAATGTATGTCCTTGTACTATTCATTTTAATATTTTTCAAATGCGTTCACATTTATTAAAAATATATGAAACATGCCAGATTTACATGTAACCACTTTTAGAAAATTATTCTTATGAAATCATAAATCACGGTTTTCTGATAATGCCGGAGCACAGAACTCTTTTTCATACAAGTAATTATAAACAAACAAAAATGTATTTCAATTATGGAGAAATAAAATCAATCGAAACGAATGTAAGAAATCAATTAACAATTTGTACACGTTACGCCGATGACAGTTAACGATGTAATAATAATAGATGCAAAAAAAGAACAGAAAAGCATAACAACAAACTAATTCATTGGCACGTAGCTTTCCTCCAAATTAATCTATTTTCCTTGTTCGTATGTATCGTTTAAGTATATCAATTTAATAAAGCATTTCTTTTTCTCCAAATCTTCGTAATAAAATAAATTACAATTTATATCACAAATAGACCTCATAACCTCATAAAAGCATGAATTTTATCAAAACGTTCTGAGTTTTTTTTAGCGAGTTATAAGGTTTAACAAAAATAATTAGTTTTCAGTTTTACAGGATATACAGGATGAGAGACAAAGAATTTGTATTTTAATATCTTTTCAGCTAATCATTTTCATAAGCTGCGAAAAGAACTTAGCCGAGGTAATCAAAAGATCTATCTTTTCCCGAAATTTTAGGTGCAATAAGGCTTTTTTACGCCCGTAATCGAGACTCAAAGGAAACTCATTTTTATCAGTTTTCGATTTATTACTAAAAAAATAAGTAGTCAAACCACTTGAAATTTTAATGGCATATAGTTTGACACGTAACTCATCAACATGTTTTTTTTCCTGAGGTTATGATGTTTAGTTTCAGAGATATAAATTTAAAAAAAAATTACCGTTTCCGAACAGAGCGGTCAATCCCGAGGACCAATCGGGGAAAAATAGGTCATTTTATTATCTTTTAAATGCAGTTTACCTGAATTGTTTGTAACAATGAAATGATTAAAAAAAATGTTTTTCGAAAATCAAAAAATAACCATAAAAAGAACAATTGAAAAATTAAATTGACTGAGTAGTTTCAGAAATATCACGGTATATATACACACACATCCATACGGACATTTCCTAAAAACACGTAATTCGTACTTCTAACATCTAAAAACATGTTTCTATGAAGTTTTAGCGAAACTGAAAATTTTACTATTGTTCGTAGATAAAACAAGGGAAAAGGTTACAAATACTACGTACAAAAAATAATTAAGTTTTAGTTAAAATATATTTTAATAAAAGTAATTTAGAGCTAATACACCGACAAAAATCACGCACGCAATTAATTCTATTAAATGTAACGGCTAAAATTAAGTAAAACGCAATAAATAAAATAAAGATCAAAAGCAACTAATTTTGAAAATCGCAAACTAGCTATCACGAGGGGCTAGAGCGAAGTGTCGCCTCCCGACACAACCGTCTCTCGCCACCCTTGCGATGGCCTCGCCGCCGAAAACTCAACGCCGCTGGGATCCGAGGCCCAAGCCGATGGTTACCAAGAGGACACGAAGCAGCGCAAGCACGCTTTCCCACTATAAATGTCCATTTAAACGCCTCCCACTACTCGGTCCTCGTGCCATGCAGTCACAGATTAGCCTTTCGTGTTCTCTGCACAGGAGGTCGACCTTCACGTACCATGGAGCGAACTCCCACCCGAGATCTAAGGCAGTCTAGGAGTGATTAAAAACCACCCCTAACCGTATTGTCTGAAGCCACGAATCGCACTGCCGATTCGCGCAATGAGGACCGAGACAGCAGAGGAACGCTTTCAAAATACAAAAATACGCACATAAAAAACGCGTGTTGCACTCGCTTCTAAATCCTCTCTAAAAATTTCGTTCATCCGGAACAACTATTACAAAGCTTCCTCTAGGAGGAAACAAAATGAGCAATGAAGAGTTACAAAACTTACGCAAGAAGGAAGCCTTACGGAAACGAATAGCTTATATGAAATATAAAAATACCGATATACATAAATTACAAGAACAAAAAATGAATAGTAAAGAATTGAAAAAAACGCGAAGAAGAAGAGTTAAGAAAAAAAGAAATTTACTGGAATAATAAAAATGATGAACAAAAAAAAGTTTATGAAGGAAAAATCTGTAAAAAAAATTTAAATAGTGGAAGAAAACAAGATTTTAATATACTAAGTCAAATATTGTTTACAAGAAATATAAAAAAAAGAAATAATTCACAAAATATTGAGCAACCATCGTGTTACTAAAAAAGTTAAAATTAGATGACAAAGGAAGATATTTAAATATTTACGTATTTTATAATATGAAATAAAAACATTAAAGAATCAACAGTATACCAACCTGTTATAAATCACATCGATAAACATTTAGAATATTCGATTAAATAATAAATTGTAGGTCGTACAGCAAATATTGATTTTGATGAGAAATTGATTATTGAAAATTACTAAGGTTCAATGACGGAAATTTGCAAATATTGCAGTGCTAAACATTTCTATTTTTAAAGTAGTGGAGGTGGTGAATTTTCTAATTGTTGTCATAAGGGAAAAGTAGATTTACTGGACGATTCTCATTATTTAAAAGAGTAGAAGTTACTGGCTACAGGTAACTCAAAAGACAGCATTAATTTTTATAAAAATATTCGTATATATAATAATTTATTGGCATTTGCCAGTTTTGGTGCTAATTATGCTCAACTACCTGGCCAATATCCGTAAGTTATAAGAATTTGAGGTCAAATATATCACAATATTTTTTCTTTGCATCCAAATGAGCATGAAGCACGAAAATACGGAGAGCTATATATTTTAGATAATGAAATGACAACAGCTAAACGAAAAATTGATAAAAGTAATTCTGACATAAAAATAAAACTTTTAAGTCAATTAGATAACTTATTAAGAAAATTCAATCCTTATGCTAAAGGTTATAAAATGATGTTTAAGGTTGAACAAGAAAAAATAAAACAATATACAGCAAGTAAACATCTCCTGAGAATAGTTACAATCGCTATAAAACGAAATAAGGTGTTATGTGACAACTTTCCTATAATTATATTCGAATAATTATTTTTAATATAAAATCGGGAAAGTTTTACACATAAAAAGTACAGCGAGACTCAAGGCCACAAAAGTATCACAAAACAACTTCTCCTCCACAGCGCAAGACCGCACGTGCGAAGCCAGGCTGCAGTTTGAACACTTGCACCGTTGCCAGGTCCCGTAAGGCCTAATGAGTGCGACAAGTCTAGACGCAGTGACGTCAGCGTGGGGAAGTAGAGCTTGGACACGCGTGGGAGGTCCGGAAATACTTCCGAGCGTCCCCAAGCCACGCTACCTCACGGCACTCCGACTCGAGCCAAGCTGCCGAGCGGACTAATATTTTTTCAATAGTTTACTTTATTTTCTCTTTGTTCAATTTGGTTATTTTATTCTTTTGTAAACGCGCTCATTTATTAAACCCACTCGCGGCGACAAATTGTCTCTTTTGGTCGGATACAACCATACAAATTCTAATTGTTTCTCTAATTTGTGACTTACAATCATCTAACAAAAATTGGAGATTCCACCGAGATCTCGCGCATAGCTGCCAGCTAATTTTTCTCTCTCGTTGCATGCCGGTAAAAGTAGAAGTATCTAAAAACAAAAGAGGAAAGAATATGTTAAAAGTTAAATAAAGATTATAAAAATATAATAAAGAGTGCGCGAATTTATAAAGACGCGAGAAAAATTTTATAATTCAACAATAGTTTTATAATGATGAACATTTAAAGAAATAATAAGTCTTAAAAAAAAAGTGTCATGTTACTTGGCCGTGTGCTATCGGCAACAGCAGACGCGCAGAAAGCATAGCGTGGCGTCGTGCGGTGACGTTACAACCACGCTTTGAGTATAAAGACGTAGGATTGAATATCTGAAAAGAACATAAAGGGATTTTAAATAATTCTAGAAAGGTTTTAAAATTTTGATAATTAGTCTCATTAATTAATTATGTACTTATGTTAATTAATTAATTATGAATCCAAATCAAATTTTGCTACACGGTTCAGTGCAAATATAATAAAGATTGTTTATAAAGAAAGGGGCGAAAGGAGAATTTAAACTCCATTAATAATAAAAAATGTCCAATTTATATCAAATATTGTTTGAATCGGAACAAACAGTCAAACAATGAAATCTGCAAAAAGTTATCCCTGTAACATTTTTATGCGCGTTCAAGAGTTATAGCATGAGTAGCATTTTTCATCGCCCAATAAAATATTGTGAATGATTGTGAAAAAGAATTAAAAGGAAGCCCATTGAAAATAAGCATATACAATATTTTTCACATGTGCAAGGTGTGAATATATGAAATAAAAACGTACCAAACAAAAAATTCACCTAAAAACCAGTAAAAACAAGCTGAATTGGCATATCCCAGCCACAGTCATGCCAGAGCGTAACTTAAGGCAGGTGTCCTACAAAGGTAAAAACCCCAGGGAGCGAGACTTGGTTCCTTGCACTTATATAAGAATAGTACAATAAATAACTATTAAAATATAAATTATACAATTTTGTTGAATGGCTGACAATAAATTGGTAAAGCAATTCACACTCGCTAGAAATTGTTTGCATTCAAAGAGAGATATTGGATGAAACACAAGTTTTGTTTTGGTGTACTGACGTTCATGGCCCCCAATATAACTAAATAGAATAGAATAGAAATATAGATACCAGGATATTTAACTCACTTGTCCAAGTTCACTCGTCGCTTCCAAATTTGAGCATGTTATAGAAATTTTAACCAAGCTCTCGAAGCCTGTACGCTTGTTGATCGACAAAACTGACTGCGTCAAACTCCAATCTTTTGGACCAATACCGGTTAACAAAAAAAAAATATACAATTTACAGAAAGCAACTTGCTCTTGTGCTAAATTGGCAAGATACAAATGAGATATAACAAAAAGGGAATACTTATCTAACAAGCAGCAACAGGTTGCACTAATTGAGATACTTCAGCTCGGGTCAGTAAACACTTTCACTCATAGCTTTGGTCCCAATTAGTCGAACTAACTGAAACACACGGCATATACAGCAGCCGACGCCTCGTGTTTGTTCAGAGGAAACACCAACACTGGCGGCTGGAACTAGAAGCGACGTTAGGGACAGTATACTAGTGGTGTAGGCCTAGTTCCGTAGCACTAGTGTGGCGGCCATTTTGAAGAACAACGAGCGCGCGAGTTAAGTGTACGTATCGCAGAGCGTACGTATATCCACAGGTAAGTAAAGGAATTGAGTATTGATTTTATAACGTTTATTGATACGTCTTTACAGCTTGGAAACCTTACAGAGACTGGCTCGTTGCCGATGCACTAGCCTTTTTAAAAGGTCTGTAATTTTGTTTGTTTAATCTTTCTTCCATTGTTCTCCATGCGTGCTCGGTGCATACTCCGCTGTACGTGTCAACGTCCGAAAGCATAAACACCTTATTGTTGCAGGTCTCGGAATCTGAGGCGATCGATACGGCATATGGAAAGTGGTCGACAACAAGCGATTAAAGCGATGACTAATGTGGCTCATATAACTCCTCCACGCCCAAGTTGAATGACGTCCTCGTCATTTTTTATTTCGGTATGTTTTGTATTTCTTTTTGGACTCCTGCCTTTACATTTATATTTATAAATAATCAAATTATTCCAATTATTAAAATTAGTATGACTATTATAAATGACGTATAGAATTCGATTCCGAATTTTGTAAATTCTGGTATATCCATTGTAGGTACTGCATATGTTTTTAACGGTTCGAATCTCCGTTGATGACCCTCGATGATTAATAGTTGAACTTCCGGTATCTTAAATTCTCCCAGATTATCGTCCACTCTGTGTCCTTCTATCAGGAAATTGTTTCCTCCAAAGATTTTTGTTCTGAAAAACGTGACCCTGTTTTTGTTGCTCTCAACCTTTATTTGATAATTACTAGATACTAGTGTCAAATTGTTTTGGAGTGGATATGCCAACGCTAGAGGTGAATTTGTTGAAATTTTTTATTGCCTTTGCGTCTTCTGCGAGGACTTGATAACAAATGTAGTCGCCCTGAGAAATCAATTGACATCTTCTTGGAAATAATTTTATTATTGAGCCATGGTAAACTTGCATGGTATAGTTACAATTTCTGTTTGATTATTATGGTTAATTATAGCAAGTCTTTGAAAAAGGGAGAATTCGATGGAATTAAGGATGGGAATTTTTATAGTATAAATTATGGGATCATGGATATTACTCATATAGTAATAGTACTCATTCCTATTCTAAAAGTTTTAGCTTTTGTTCCAACAAGAAATCTTTTTTTTGTTTTGGAAATAACGAACAAAATATAAGTAATTTTGGCAAAAACCATGAGACAGGTCAACTTTATTTATTAATATTCTATCAAATGAAATTAATTTCAAGGCGATCTATAAATTATTGTCATTTTGATAGCTGAAAATTGAGTAAAAAAAATTAATTTTCTCCTAAATAAATAGGGGTTGCTACCCTTAAAATTAAAAGTGACTCAGTTTTATAGTCTCTTTTATTCTGAAACTTTTGGCGTTGGTTTCATTAAGCTACCTTTATTAGTTTCTGAAATATTTGAAAAAATTTCACCCCTAAAAAGTACCTCTCGGCACATAAAAAAATATACGTGTCTCTTATTTTTCAATGTACTATAACACATTGCAATATCATCCAAATCGGCAACACACATTTGGGTACCTTCTATTATATTATTATATTTTAGTAGATATTTTATTAGATTATTGCTTTTACATGTCAGAGGAGCAACTTCATTTGAGAATTTACGTACTGCTGGCATATTATATCCTTCATTTTATGAAACCGCTGTAGCTAAACAACTCGTGACTGAAGATAAAGAATGAGACAGATGTTTAGAAGAAGCCTCTCTATTAGAGTTTCCTAATGCATTATGTGAATTATTTGCTTTTATTTGCATTTATCATAATCCTACTAATGCAAGAGAATTATATGAAAAATACAAAAGTTATTTTTATCACCCTAAATACGAAGAAACTGTTGGTGGAAACATAGCGCTCAATATTATTGAGAAACATTTGCAAATAAATGGATATTCTTTAAGTGATTTGATTTTATCTGTCATAACCTCGTATATAGAAAACTGTTATGATGAAACTATAAGGGTATATGGCAAATATGAAAGACTAAATGAGATACAAATACAGGTAGAATCTTTAAAATTGAATTAAAAAATAATATTTAACGAAGTTTTAAAAAGCTTAAACACTAAAACTAATAACTATTTTTATTGATGGACCAGGAGGACGTGAAAAAAGTTATTTACTAAATGTTTTGTTAGATTATTATGTGTTGCTTGGACAGGTATTGCAGCAAATTTGTTAAAAAATGGTAAAACGGTTCATACGACATTTAAACTGCCACTTAATATAACCAAATCTACAAACTGTAATGTGAAAGCTAATTCAAAAGATGGTAAAATATTTAAAGATGTACAAATTATAATATGGGATGAAATATCAATGACATCGAAATCTTTCGCCTTTGAAGCAGTCGATCGTTTTCTTCAAGATATATGTAATGAGAAAAAAATATTTAATGCTAAAACAATAGCAGTAGCAGGAGATTTTAGGCAAACATTACCAGTAGTTCGACGCGGTAGTAGTATAGAAATTATTGAAAATGCAATAAAATGTAGCAATTTATGGTCAAATTTTGTATCCATGACCCTAAATGAGAATCTTCGAGTTTCGGAAAATGACAATAACTTCAAGCAATGGCTATTGAATGAAGGTTACGGAAAACGTAAAGATTCATATGAGGAAAACAATGAACTATTTGAAATTCCGGTTGATATAATAACAGATACAAATAATATTATTAAGGAGGTTTTTGGATATGAAATAAAAATAGACGATAAGACATTAAGCGATAAAGTTATATTAACACCTGAAAATAGTGATGTAATATATATAAATAATGAAATTTTAGATATTATGGAAGGTGAAACTGTAGAGTACTTAAGCATCGATACCGCAGTCGATGACAATGGAGAAAATTTAGATGTTATTTTACCATCAGAATTTTTTAATTCATTAACACCAAATGGACTTCCACCACACAGAATACAATTAGTCGAAGCTATGTTAATACTGTTGAGAAATTTAAATATAAATGAAGGTCTTTGTAATGGGACAAGACTATTAGTAAAAAGATTGTTAAGATACTCAATTCAAGCAGAGATTTAAAAAAAAAATTAGTTTTAATACCTAGAATAACGTTATTGCCATCTAAACAAGAAATACCATTCAATATGAGTCGAAAACAATTTCCTTTAAGATTAGGTTTTGGAATGACCATAAATAAATCACAAGGACAATCATATATTAAAGTTGGGATTTACTTACCAATACCTGTTTTAGTCACGGTCAATTGTATGTCGCTTTATTAAGGGTACGCCACGGAAAAAACCTAAAATTGTCATTACTTAAAAATCCAAGAATAGAAAAAAAATACAAAAAAATTTTAAAAAATGTACACAAAAAATATTGTGCACAAAGAACTTGTGTAAAATCGGCAGCATCATTTTTAAAATGTAGCGCTGTAATAAGCTAAAATCGGCAGCAGCATTGGTCTTTTTATAACGGTCACTTCCGGTAAAATATTAAGGAGACAAAATACCTCTATTGCTTCATTTATTCTTTAGATTTTTCTTTGATTTTTGTTTATATTTTAGAAAGAAGCTAAAATGAATATTATTATTACAAATAATTCAATCTTTAAGACTGCTAAAATTGATTAATAGAAACCGGTTTGTTCTTACTTCATAATGTTAGATTTTGGTCACTTCCGGTATACTCCAAAAATCCAGATCTGTTTAAACGACTTTCGGTTCACTTACGGTTTACTTTCTGTCCACTTCTTTTCCACTTCCGATCCACTTCCTGTTCACGTCCGGTCCACTTCCGTTCCACTTCCGGTCCACTTTCGCTTCCTGTCACCTCCTCCTGCCACGTTCCGATATAAAAAAGTCATCATATAAGATTTGAGCACAGAGTTAAAAAATAACGTGAAATATCTAGAGGACTGGAGAACCGGAGAATCGGAGAAAAAGTGTTCATGCTTAATATAATGTATAATATTTTTTAATATAATTAAGGCACGTTCCCCACTCTAATTTGAGGAGAGGATCAAATCGTATCGAGAAGAAAACAATGCAGCCTTTTGAAAGGTGAAAGTGTACCACCATCGAATGTAAATGGTTGTAAGTATTAAGCTTGTCAATATAATTTTTTTATCTTGTTTCTTTACGTTATAATGGTACGTTCTGATACTTAAGTTTTGGAATCAACGATGGGAAGACCCCAACCCCATTAGTCGCCGCGTATGCTTACGCTGTCTGAGGTCAAATACGCAAAGGACAACTTCAGGCTTACTGGGACCTAATACGAAAATGTCAAGGAAGGAATTTTCAAAAAAATGCTGCCATTAAACTGGCTAATTGGGCAAACGTTAAAGTGCCCGATGAAGGATGTGGACTCATGAAACTGCGTAAGTTTCAAGATTATTTTGCTACTTGCGCCACGGCTATTGTTGTGTATAATTTTTCGACATTTGGACAAGAAACTTCGTCTGTATATGACGGTATACAATACGTCAGTGAAAATCATGGCAATGTTGTTTACGTATTGCGAATTATGTTTTACGAACGTGAGAATCATTATCAGCCTATTTTGAATATCGTTGGAGCAATTGGTAGTACCGGTTACTGCATAGCATATAGCAAAAGTTATTGGCGAGTCGAAGAGCATAGATGTTTTAATCGATGTTATAAATGTATGTCATCGCCACCGTGCAGTATGTCGGAAAATTTCGTAAAATGTAATGTGTGCTTAATATTATTTTTTGGTAATACTTGTTTGGAAAATTATGCTAAAATTGGATCGTATAATCGAGAGAGTAATGTGTGCAGTAAAGTCAGACTTTGTCAAGTTTGTTTCAAAATAATTCAAATAAATAAAGGAAGTGAACCTCATGTGTGTGGTATGTATTTTTGTTCAAGATATAAATTTCGAATGCCCCTTAGACATCTAAGCTACGTACAGTCATTAAAAAAAATGCGATCCCAAAAAAAAATTTAGTCTTGTTTTATGATTTTGAGACTCAGCAAAGTCTGCCGATACAGGGTGATGAGGAGAAGAAAGTACATGTTCTGAATTTGTGCGATGTTCAAAAAGTATGCACCTGCTCCCTGGAGATTGAAGACATTTCCATCAGATGTGAGATGTGTTGTATTCGTGAATACGTGTTCAATCGTGAGCCGGTAAAGCAACTCGTCGAACTTGCTTTAGCATCAACACAATTCACAATTCACAAGGGTTCAACGCACAGTTCGTATTCAAACACATTGTGGAAACATTTAAGGAGGCTCGAATAGTAGCATCGGTCGTGATGAAAGGATCAAAATAATTCTATTGCAAGTCCTTTAGACGAAATTCATCGACATCTTGAACTACGTCTACATGCCTCTCAGTAGTTTACCAAAAGCCTACGGTTTACCGGACGTTGGGGAGAAAGGCACCTTTCCACATCTATTCAACACGGAAGAAAATCAATTTGACAAAGGCCCTTCTACCACCTCTCGAATCATATACAGTTGATTCGATGAGCATCGTTAAACGGGAGAAATGGTACGATGAACAAGTGCAAAACAATTACACGTTTATTTTTCAAAGAGAAATTCTGAACTATTGCAAACAATATGTCACATTTTTGAGATTAGCATGTTTAGCTTTTAGCAAAATGTTTGCAAAATTCAACGTCGATCCATTTGCCGAGTGAACAACTATAGACTCTACTTGTATGAGGGTTTTTAGAAAAACTTTTTTGAAGAAAAACCAAATGGGCATCGTGATACCTCATGATTACACATTGACGGATAATCAATCTGAAATTGCTATCCAGTGGCTCTCGTGAATGGAGAAGCGGATTCTCCATCGTGTCATCGAGCATGCAGGACGACGTCGTGAAAAGAGGTTGCCCGAGGACATCCTGGTTGATGGCTTTATTACACCGCAAGACAATGAAGACCATCGTAGTATAGTGTTACAGTTTCACGGCTGTTTTTGGGCATGGTTGTACTCGATACTATAGGGTAAACAGAGATGCAGATTTGACGAGTGGTGATATAATGGACGCTGGATACGAGAGGACAATAGCTTCAAATGATCGGATACGAACAGCAAATTATCAGTTGATTGAGTAGTGGGAGTGCCAGTTTAATAGTGAGATCTCGCAAAATGATGAACTCGTACAGTTTATTCATGAAAATGTGGTGGAGCGAAAACCGGTCAATCCTTGAGATGCAATTTTCGGCGGGCGCACGGGCAACACAGTGAAAGTGTATGATTGTCATGGTGAGGAGAAGATCAATTATATTGATGTGTGTTTCCTTTATCTCTTTATTTATAAGCGAGGCAAGTATTTTATTAGGCACCCGAAAATTCATGTTGGTGAGAATGAATGTTGATAGCTGACAAGTGCATATAACGATGTTTCACAAGTGAACGGGCTGATTGCGTGTGACACACTACCGCCGCAAAATTCATATCATCCTGGGCTACGTATAAAAATGCACGGTAAACTGATATTTCCTCTATGTATATATTTCCTATATGTCAGGCATGCTGCGAAGAGCTAATACAGGATAACTTTACGAGAAATCGTGAAGAGCGAATATTGGGAGGTACCTGGGTGTCGGAGGAAGTGAAAGTTACTGTCACATTGGGGTATGTGGTCAACACTATTCATGAAATTTGGCAGTACGAAATGACACAGTACTATCAGCAAGAAGAACCAAAAGGTGGAGGTATTTTTGCTAAATATATTAATGAGTAGAACGTGATTACGATCTGTTGCAAAATTGTGTCTGAATTATCTGTGGGGAAAGTTCGGTCAACGCAAAGATTTGACAAAACCCGGGGTGGTGAAGAAGGCAAAAACTTTAATGACTTTACTTACCAGTGCGGAGATAGAGGTTATCGGTATACTACCCGTCAATGACGACACCATCTAGATGAACTGGTGCTACAGAGATGAGGCTCTGACATCTTCGGTTGTATCATCGTCAGTGGGTAGTGTTATTTTTGTAGCATTTACGACGGGTAAAATGGGAATTACGGGGGTGTCCCGGAACTTTTTGGACACCCTGTATATATATTAGGGTGGCATTTACTTCCCAGAGTGCTTGAAAACCGGCTCCCGTTTCGGGAATGACTTGCTTTTACCAAAAACGATGAATTCAGCAATAAAATGTGAGTTAGCAAGTATTTAATCCGTTTCACATTTCAAAAGACATGATTTTTTCGCTCCTTCGTATTTAATGCTGTAGCATTCAAGGATAGTCAAACGTCAATTTCCAATATATAAGATATGTTTTCGATGTATTTTCCACGTAGAATACGATGGCGCGGTTACTTTTATCATAAAAGATAAGCTAAAAACGTTAGGCGCATAAAATTGTGTTTTTTAGTGTTTTTCAGTGACTTTTGGCCCCTACTGCTTTAAGGTTATGTTTTATGATAAAATTAATAGCGCCATCGTATTCTTCGCGAAAAAAATACATCAAAAACATGTATTGCATATTTGGAAATAAAACTTCCTTGCCGTTAAAAACTGAATTGAATACATAAAATGATTCGCGATCTCACTTGCAACACTTTGCGCCAGTCTACTCTCAGACTAACATCAATTTCGAATTCAAGGGCAACCAAATTTATTTCCAAACATGCAATATATATTTTTGATGTATTTTTTCGCGAAGAATACGATGGCGCTATTAATTTTATCATAAAACATAACCTTAAAGCAGTAGGGGCCGCTTCGCGTATTTCAGCAACCCAGCCGCCACCGCGGGCACGCATTACAGTTCTCGAAGTGCGTGCGAATTGACTAGCCGTCGCCTCTGTGGGACCTGGTGCAGAGATCCCAAACCGCTCGCCTCCACGAGCAAACGAGTACGCCCGTCGGCTACTCGATTATAACGAGGATCACCGGTCGCATTGCACGCAGCTGATGACTGCGCGACCGCAACATAATTAACATCGCGTTCATCCCGTTATAATATATATATTTATATATATATATTATATTATATTATATTTATAATATATATTATATTATATTATATTATATTTATAATATATATATTTGCTCGCAAATTTTCTATAGAGTACTGTAAGATATTTTCATAACCCAATTAACTCATTTCTGATTGGTTGACATGAGGATTGTTCCGTCGAATCTTTGGGTTTAGCGTCACCACGCGTGACGGTGTCGAGCGACCCCCTGAGAATTGACATCGAGCACGTGACTCCATCTTTCGGCACTCGATGGAGTGCAATTGAGCTTCGCGAATAGCTGTCGCCACTGGCGGTGCTGCTGGCCTCGTATCGCGCGCCATTAGTCGAACACATAGTCAGTCGCTACCGCACAGCGAAGTGAATCAAATCACCAAGCCAGTTGCTACGCGAAGTTTTTTGAACGCCAGGATACGATTGAATTGCTCGATTACTCGCCGTAATTTGAATATCACCAAATCGTCGTCAAGTAGTAGGTGCAGTGCTTCATCCCTCTTTTTATTGGTGTGTTTCTCTCTATCGCTCATATCTTTTTCTGCGCTTGGTGTTGGGAAACCCGTGTACGGGTTGCGACCGATATCAACGCCTTCGCGCGCGAATCGCACGATGAACTTTTCTGTGGAGTTGAGGCCACTGTTTAGCACTACGCATTTCTCTTCTGTAATTCCGCAGATTGTAAATTTTGCCGAGGGGGATTTTATGCCGCGAGGCTTTCCCCTGTCAAGTTGAGCCATTAAATTAATCTCATTTATCGCTCATTCACCGTCTTTTCTTTAATACCTTCTTCCACATCTCCTATACGCGAACAAATTGAAAAAGCCGGAATCCATGCCTAAGAGGCTTCCCGAGCAACATTTCACGGATAGTTGTATGTATGTATATATATATAGGTAAATAGATATAATCCATACCTGCAGATAAATGGAGATTCGCAAGCTTGCATTATACGCTTCTCGTTCAGAACATGCTCTTGTTGTTGTTGATCAACCATAACTTTTTTTTTCAATTTCTTTAACGCAAAACTTTTGTCAGCATCTGAGCGTAATGTAACAAGATCTACTCTACCAAATCCACCGACGCCTAGGGTACCTCTTATTTGAAAATCAGCTAAAGTTAGCTCAGCATATTCAGTTTTCCATTTCTTTGGAGTAAGTGAACGTTTTTGTTTACTAAACTCTGCTAACCAATCTTTATTACGAATTTCATCCAAACTTCCTAAATAGTTAAGAAACGATCTGTAAAATTATTATAAAGCAGTTATTTTCATGATTGTTCATTAATAACTTCTAAATTATTATTGTTAAGATAAATTCAATATTCATAATTAAGAAATCAATTCACTCAAGGTATTTAATGACCATAAGTGTTTGATTGTAGGAAGTAGCGGGTAATGAAGCTCGCTCGCTTTCTCCCGCTCGGTTGGCAACATGGTGATGCTCCCCATTACCTATATAATAAGGAATAGCTGAATGCTACTTCTTTTCTAACAATAAGTTAGGGAAGAAATCAGACATATCAATAAAATCAGAACGAGTGGGTCATTTGGCTCCAGAATTCCCACAAGGTTCTGGCTCACCGATCTAGTCTTCCCTCCCCCCCCCCCCCCCCACCTTTGCCACGCTATGAGGCAATAGTTTTAAACATTTTAATTTAAAAAATATCTATATTACTGAAATTATGTATCAGTCCTTCCCCCTTTAACTTGCAATAATTTAAAAATTTTTAATTTAAAATTTTTTTTTGAATTGCATAATATTCTAGGTTGAAATATACTTTTATTAAAAATGGAAATAGTTTACGATCGCTATTTAATATAGGTATATCTCGAAAACCAGCAACTTTTTCGAAAAGTTCCGGAACGACATGATAACATCTGAACTAGAAATGATAAAAAATAAAAACACATGGTTGTTAGGATTTTTTCCCAGCTTTCCGATGGGGACCTTGAAATTGACCTTGACCATGACCTTCAAGGTCATTTGAAGGTCAAATCGATTTTTTAAATAGAACCCTCCATTTTTTACCCCTGAAATATAAAAAGCGGAAAATTTTACGTATGGTCTAAAATATTTTAAAATTTGACCATGGAAGATATGGACAAGGACAACTCAGATTTGGCACGATAATAAATAAACCAGAATTCGCAGAGAACAACATTTAAAACGTAATATTCATAATATTTCTCCAACTATCTGATTAGGACCTCGAATTCGACCTTGACCATGACCTTCCTGATGATTTGAAGGTTAATTTTTTTAAACAGGACCACCCATTGTTTGTCAATAAAGGCAGACCTGGTGTTATCCAAGCAGTTAAGATGAGGCTTGGTGTTGTCCAACCATTTAAGGCAAGACTTGGTGATGTCCAACCAGTTAAGGCAAGACTCAGTTCGACCATTTAAGGCAAGACTTGGTGTTGTCCAACCAGTTAAGGCAAGACTTTGTTTTGTCCAACCATTTAAGGCAAGACTTGGTGTGGTCTCACCAGTTAAGGCAAAATTTGGTGTTGTCCAACCAGTTAAGGCAAGACTCAATCCGACCAATTAGGGCAAGAATTAGTTTAGCAAATGTTCAAACTGATGGCCTTCGGTTTCTTGACAGTAACCTAATCGATAATAAAAATTATGAATAGAATTTTGAATGTGTTCTGCCGAAATCAAAGTACTGTCATCAATTATCCTTTGCCGGAATTCATCTAAATTTTGTGGCTTAGTTTTATAAGCGCGATCTTTTAAGTATCCTCAGAGGAAGCAATCAAGAGGAGTCAGATCAGGTGATCTGGCGAACCATTCGATAATACCTCTGCGGCCAATCCAGCGATCATTGAACAGCGTAATCAAATACCGTCGAACATTGCGTCCATAGTGAGCTGCTGCACCATCGTGCTAGAACCACGTGTGTTCCAAATTGGCTCCCGTAACCTCTATAATTCTAGGAACGATTTGCGTACGTAACATGTCCTCATATTTTGCTGCATTTAAATTACCCTCTATGAAAAAGGGATCAATCAATTAATTATTCAATATTCCAGCCCAAACATTTAATTTTTCGGGATATTGGGTTTTATCTTCGCGCATCCAGTGAGGATTTTGCTGAGCCCAATATCTGCAGTTATGCCTATTCATAGTACCAGTTGAGTGGAAAGTAGCTTCATCTGAAAAAACTATATTGGAGGCAAAATTGGGATCTTCAACAATCCCAGACATCATTTCTTCGCATAACTCAACTCTCCTATCAAAATCATCTTCATTCAGCTTTTGCACAAGATTAACATTAAATCGATGGAATTTGTTAGTTTTTAATATTTTCTGAATATAAAACTTACTTATTTCATATTTTTGAGACCTTTTGCGTATTCAAGTATGGGGATCCTCTGTGAGTGACAATAAGACATCTAGTGATTTTTCTTCGTTTGTTGCAGTAGACGGTCTTCCAAAACGAGGACGAACTTTTACACTTCTTGTATCATGAAACCGCCTGACAGCCCTCGAGACTGTAGATTTAGAAATTGGAGTAAGGCCAAGTCTGAAAGTTTCATTGAAGAGAGCCTATCATCATCAAAAGTGAAATTCTTTCTGTTTCATTAAGTCGTTGCATGTATATGTGCAGATAATAAATATGCACGACTGCAAAAAATGACAAATTAACTACTGAAAAATATTCGATGAAAAAATTACCAATGAACGAGAAAACACTAATTTCAATACAAAATTAGAGAAATACTTCTTTTTCAGCAATAATGTTGCCAATCTCTACATATCAGGAGATACTAAGAAATAAAAAATGAGCTTTGGTAAATTGAAATTGAATGAAAGATGACTGAGATTGAAAAGATTATACGAAAAAATTTTTTAGAAATACTTGATTAACAATATCTCTGATGGTCAAGTTAAAATTTAATTTAAAAAAAAATTTTATTGTTTATTATGAACCCTTCTTTAAATTGTTAATGTTCATTATTCATTTAAACAAGTGTTGTCCATTTAATAGAAGGTTTAAAAATTGAGACGTTACTATTATTATTATTATTATTTGTGTCGAGAAAATTTAAGCAATTAATAAGTGAATGTAGAAGTGGAGTAATTTGAGTCTACGGGGTGAAAATTATGCTGAAGCAGTTTAGAAGTAAGATAATGATAACTAAAAAATTTGTAATGTCAGAAACCTTCAACAATGGGGTTGTTTGAATACCGGAATAATTTGAGTTGATGATGTAGAATTTACGATGAAGCAATCAAGTTAAGTTAAGATTAAAATTGGATACGTATTTAAGATGCAAAATTATCCACGATTTAATCTACAAATGGCCTTGCAGGTCATATTCATGAATATTGTGTCTTAAATAATTTTCTCTACGAATTCTGGTTCTCGAGTTATCGAACTGAACCTGGGATGAACCTTGTTCATGACCTGCCAAAGTCAAAATTTAAAAATGGTCAAGACCCTATATGAACGCTAAATTTTCCATTCCCTTCATTTACGGGGTAAAAAATGGAGGGTTCTATTTAAAGAAATCTATTTGACCTTCAAATGACCTTGAAGGTCATGGTCAAGGTCAAAACAAGCTCTCCATCTAATAGCTGGAAAATTATTATGAATATTACGTTTTAAATGTTGTTCTCTACGAGTTCTGATTTTCGAGTTATCGTATCAAATCTGCATTTGTCCTTGTCCATACCTTCCAAGGTCAAATTTTAAAATATTTTAGACCATATCTGAAAGTAAAATTTTCCGCTCTTTTCATTTCCGGGGTCGAAAATGGGGGGTCCTATTTAAAAAAATCGATCTGACCTTCAAATGACCTTGATGAACATGGTCAAGGTCAATTTCAAGGTCGCCATCGGAAAGCTGGGAAAAAATCCTAACAACCATGTGTTTTTATTTTTTTTTTATCATTGTTAGTCCAGATGTTATCATGCCGTTCCGGAACTTTTCAGACACCCTGCATATGTGACCCGTGAAGTTCAATGTAAAAAGTGTAGTAATGGTGCCCAATTTTCTTTCTGTAACCCCACCAGCGGTGAAGGAGCTGCAGGACATTGCTGCCGAGATAGCAGAGCTCCTCGATCCTGAATAGACCACGAGGAACTTCCTCCACGAGATGAAGAACTTCGCGGAGGTGATGGACTATGACGTCAACGAAGGACCATTAATGGACAATTTCCTGCACCTGCTGGAGGAAACTCGGTAGGAGGCAATGAACGAGGAAGTAGAGGACGAGGACAAGGAAGAAGAGGACCAGAAGATGGAAAAAGTGGATGGAGGTAGAAGAGAACGAGAAAGTAGAGGACGAAGAAGTAGAGGACGAGAACGAGAAGATGGACATGGAGTTACAACACGATTTTTGTCAAGAGCTCGAGGAGCAGGAACAAGGAAATGCTCCCACTGACGACGACACCACCTATAGCGCACCTGGAGGCAGAGCTGTGGTGTGAAAGGGTTTTTTTTCTTTATTTTCTCTTAGAGAAGGAGGTATTAAGGCAAATCTTTTAAAGACCATAACATGACATTGTTGATGGGGTCGTCGTGACAGCCTCATTTCCAATGCCAGTCGTGTGTCAGAATTCACCGACTAATTACACCATCTTAGTACTCCATCGTACATTGTGACTTCATAGGGCTTGGTACCATTCTCGGTGTCATACAGCAAGATTCTGTCCTTCAAATAGTCGGACACCATCCTTCTTATGTATAAAGCCACATTTTGCCTTCGGAGTGCCTCGTGTATGTTACCCCATTTGGCTGAGTTGAATGCATTCTTAAAATCCAGTGTAACAATGGCGCAGTACTTCTTCTTCCCTCCTTTGCATCTTTTTCCCTGTACTGCTGATCGTGCAGTGTCAATTACAACTGCGTCCAGGTAGAATGCTCCTTCCGAAATCCATACTAGTGTTCAGCAAGTCCTGCTGAGTTTTCTATAGTCTGATCCATTCTGGCGCAGATTATGCATTCTAGGATCTTTCCCGCTGCGACCAGCATGCATAGTGGTCTGTATGACGTTGGATCATCAGGTGGCTTCTTTCCTTTTGACAACAGCACCAAGCGCTGTTTCTTCCAGTTGGAAGATAATATCCCTTCCTTGAAACATGAGTTGTATACGTCTAAGAATACCTCTGACTGGGCGTAGATAGCATACTTCAATGCCATATTGGGTATCCCATCCGGACCCGGAGCTTTCTTCTTTCCTACCCTTTCGCAGGCAGCTAGAAGCTCCTCCGTCGTGATTTGAGGAATGACTTCCTCACTCATCCCTGCTTCAATAACACGGCTATTCCAGTTGTCTGTGGAACAGCGTGACCACGACCCGGTGTAATAATTGCAGGTACTTGGGAGGGAGAACATAGCTTCCCTTAATCTTCTTCATTACTATTTTATACGGTCGACCCCAGGGATCCTAGTCAACCTCGTTCTGTAATTCTTTGAGGCACCGTCGTTTACTGATGCGGATTGTCTTCTTAAGTTTCTGCTTCGCGTCCTTCATTTTTTGCTGGCAGGCATCTACTATTTCCTGGCCTCTTCCGGTTTCATATTATTTCTTCCTTGGCCGCTGCTCTCGTCTCCTAGTCAGGTGATACTCCCTACGAGCACTCTCCGCCTCTTTATTATACCAGTATACTGGTGGTCATCTTTGGTTGAGCACTCTTCTTGGCATAGCAGCGTCACAGGCTCGGGTGATATTATCCATCACCTGTTTAGCCTTACTGTCCGCAGTCCCAAGCTGTTGCATTTACTCCAGTGCCAACAGAAACATCTCCTTATTGTAATCCTTCGTTTTCCAACTGACTCTATTGGTCCTTGTACTTACAGTTCCTTGCTTCGATTTACCTAACTCCATTATTATGGCCTGGTGATCGCTATTCGTGTAGTGTGCACTCACGATCCACGTGTCAAATAAGTCAAATTAGACAACTGCTTACAAACGTCACATCTACAATAGATCCTGTGTCTCCTCTTCTAATGGTGTTGGCGCAAACCTGATTAAGCAACACCAAATCTAAAAGAGTAAATGCTTCCAGGAGCATTCGAACTCTTTGGTTTGCGTGGGGATACAGCCTCCCGCTCGTGACTGGTGTGAAAGGGTAGGTGTACCGGTATGTATATATGCATGTGCATGTGTGCATGTATGAATCAGTGTAAACCAGTACATTGGAGATAAACTCCGCACCCTCGTTTACAGGTGTGTATATGTATGTATGTTTTTTTTTTTTTTTTCCTTATAGAGTGAGAGGTTAAGGGCAAATCCATTATGGACGATATGGCAACGACTGGTACCACCTGTGTGGGACTCTCACCCACTAAACTTTTCGTTTACCGTTAGCTTTTGAGTTCCAACAGCAACCGAATCCTCTCCGTCCTCCTTACCGACCCTAAGTAAGTTGGACCTGGCTCTTTCTCCAATAAGCCCCCCCGCGGTAACACCGTTTGAGTATTGCTTCGCGGGGGAACTTTGAGCTACCACCCTCGTCTGTTGATGTGGTCGTCATCACGTTTTCCGCTGCCGTCTACTTCTTACCGCATCGTCCGGTCGTCTGTTTCTTGCTGCATCTCACGTCTTCTTCTTCTTTTTTCTTCGTCCTTTCGGACCTTCTTAAGGATGTCTGCAACAAAATTGTTTATTGCGCTCCATCCGTCGGCCGAAGTCATCATGGCTACCATAATAGACTCAGGCGTTACTCTGGTCTGTAGGTAGCACTCAAGTTCTTCTCGTTCCTGTTCATAGCGTGGACATTCACTGAACACATGCTCAGCGTCCTCGATTACATTCAAGCACGTCGGGCAATCCGGGCAATCCTCCAATTTAAATCGGTGCAGATACGCCCGGTAGCATACATGTCCACTCAGAAACTGAGTTAGGTAGAAATTTACTTCCCCATGTCTTCTTTTTGTCCAGTCTTCTACACTTGGTATGAGGCGGTGTGTCCACCGACCCTTACTACTAGAGTCCCATCGCTTTTGCCACTCCGTCATTGTTACTTTCCTAGCGGCATCCCAAATTTCTATCTTGGTTTTGCCGCTGTCTCGTCTTTTTCCTTCGTCGATTGATTTTCTCTCCCTTGCTAATAGGTCTATTGGCGGGAGACCGGCAATAACGCAGACCGCCTCGTCCGATACCGTACGGAAAGTAGACGCGACCGTAAGCGCATTTCGCCTGTGCACTGAGGAGAGCTTTCATCCATATGCCTTCACCAGTAGAGCGTCTGCCCATATCGGGGCTCCATACAACATGATTGATGTACTAACGCTTGCCAGTAGTGTTCTGCGATTCTGTGTGGGACCACCCACATTTGGCATCAGCCGCGCTAACACTGCGGTAGTTTTTGCGGCTTTCTCTCCTGCTGCTTCCAAGTGGCGTTTAAAGGTCAGCTTTGCGTCTAATGTTATACCTAAATATTTAATAGTCGGTTTAGAGGTAATTTCATGACCGCCTATTCTCAAGGTGATTGTCTCCGTCTTCTTTCTGCTAGATATTAGGATTGCCTCCGTTTTATGGCTTGCAAGCTCCAGATTCGCATTATTCAGCCACTTCTGTATTTTAATGATAGCTTCACTAGCAATTTCAGCTACCTCTTCTTTCTCTTTTGCTACCAACACCAAAGCTATGTCGTCTGCAAATCCTACGATCATTGCTCCTTCTGGTAATTTTAGCTTGAGTACGCCATCGTACATAATGTTCCACAACGTCATTTGTGCAGCCTTGTCGTCTGCTGATCCCGTCAATTGAATATTGTCAAACATCGTCAAGAATAACTCTTTGTCATACTCTTTGGTTTTCCATTCAGTTCTTGTACTACTGGGATTTGTACAGAATTTCCTGTTTGGTCCGCCTAGCTCCATTATTATAGCTAGGTGGTCACTATTTGTGTAGTGATCACTCACGATCCATTTGCTTACCTGCCTTACGAGGCAGTTACTGACAAATGTCAAGTCTATGAATGACTCTGCATCTCGTTTTTTGAACGTCGGGGTGTCGCCTTGATTCAGCAACACCAAGTCTAGTAGCGTGAATGCCTCCAGTAGCACTCGTCCCCGTTTATTGGTTCTGCTACTACCCCACTCGATCGCCCATGCGTTAAAATCTCCTGCTATTATAGCTGGTTTTTGATTCGTAGCGTCTTGCACCAGCCAGTCCAGTATTTGTTGAAACTGCTCTATTGATGCGCTAGGCGGGACGTAACAACTGTATACATGTATGCCGCCTATTTTCGCTCTTACGAATCCATTTTCCTTGTTTACCATTTTGCCCTGGAAGGTAAAGTCTTTGCAAGCCCAGATTGCGGCTTTACCTGAGGCGTCAGATTCCCAGGATGGTTCATTCAAATCTTTGTACTGCTCACTGACGAGAGCGACATCGAACTTGTGTTCTCGTACAAACTGACAGAGAAGGTCTTGCGCAGTCTCACAATGGTTGAGATTTAGCTGGACTATTCTCATTACCCTTTCCTGATTTTTTTAACCGCTGCTTGGTAGTTGTCTCTAGCTTTGTGAACTTGGTCGCTATTTCTTTCGACACTTGCACAACAGCTAGTTGCGTATCTCCGTACGCTTTTCTCAGCGATTTTACGGCAGTGATCTCAATCACATCTCTTTCTCCTATTTCCCTTTGCAAGGCCTCCAGTACCTTCTCTTTTGAAGTAAGTATGTCGAGGTCCCTTATTTCAAAGGTCTCCTCTTGCTGCAGTGTTTTTATTGTGGTTCCTTCCACTAGTACTGCTTTAACCGCTTCTTGGAAGTCTGCGGTTTTAACTTCTTTTGTGCGTTTGAGCTCTATGAGGAGATCTCCCGCCACCGTCTTGCGTATTTTGTTTACGCTATCTCCTATGGCATTCAGTGAAGGAGCAGTTCTCAATGTTGACAAAATGTCCACGTAGCTCCTTCCTTCCGGCGCCTTAATGATAAGAGCGTCCGGTCTGGTCGGTCTTGCCCGCTGTGTTTTGTCTCTACTGGTCCTACTCTGGTTGTTAACGCCAGGAGCCTTGCCTCTTTAGATCGTTTACTCTTTTTCTCCTCTTTGTTACTCCTATCCTGCGGAGTATTTAAGGCCTCCCTTGGTTTACCCGCCTTTTTCAGTTTCAGACTTGGTGATGTCTGAGTTTCCTTGCCTTCCGTTCCTGGGTTGGCACTGTAGCAGGTCATTCTCCGCGCTGCACAAACTTTTATACATGATACTAATGCTTCGTGCCATGTCCTTGATAGTTTTATGGAGGTTATTTTTGTCCCTTATAAACTCTCTTAGTTCCTGGATCTTTTCTCCTAGACGCTCCAGCTGGTCATTTCTTCTTTCAAGGTTGTAGTCCCAGTTTGAGTTACTGCCTCTTTGATTTACCTGCTCTTGTTCCATCCGTATTGCCCTTTCGGAAATAGTCTTTATTGGACTACACTCCATGGCAATCGTTTCTCTGCTGAGACTGCTGTTATCGTCCGATCTCTGGGTAGGGAACCCAGTTTCTAAGACACTTTTTGGGGTATCCGAAGTCCCCAAGTTTGATTTCTTTGATGTACTATGCATTTTTATTTTTATTTATCCTCCTCTTCCAACTTTAGTCACCTACCTTCCACTGAGCTCTCTCCGCGAAGCTATGCTTCACAGGTGTGAATTCTGGCCTCATGCCCCAGCGCAAGTCTTCCTCAGAAAGCCTCCGGGAAAGGGTAACGAGGCCCCCCCTCTGACCACAATAGGGCCCGTTCTGGGCGCCACCCGGCACTATTGAGATCATTGGGATTTTCGCCGGATGATAGGGCAGCTAGGGCGTGTCGGCGAAACATCCCCGGGCCCCTGTACTTTCCGGCAGCCTGGGAGTGTCAGAACCCAGTTTGTCTCGTATTCTTTCCCTTCAGCAGCCGAAGTCGAGTCGGACTGCGGCAATCGGCGAGCGCCTGCTTAGTCATAACCCTAAGATCAAACCTTGCTTCCGGTAGTGACAGATCTTCAATAAGCTGCTTGATCCGCGGGAGATATTTTATTTCTCTCCTACCCTCTGTTTGCAGCACTATGTACGTAGTACTATGCGCTTACAGCGAGCGTTCCTCTATCCGCCACCCGAGGACGCGCCACATGGGGTACCGCTCCCCCTCGTGGTATATGTATGTATGTGCAATTGAGTATATGTATATGTGTGTATACATACACGCAGGGGAGGCTGTAACCCCATGTGGCGCGTTCTCGGGTGGCGGATAAAGGATTGCTCGCTGTAGGCACATAGTACTGACTCAAAGGGTAGGAGAAAAATAAAATATCTCCCACGTACCAAAAGCCAAACGAAGATCAGTTTAAACTCACCACAAGAAACGAGGGTGGATCTTCAAAGCATGGCTGACTAGGCGCTCGCTGGTTGCCGCAGCGCGACTAATTTTCGACTGTTGAGGGTGGAGGATGTGAGATGAACTGGGCTCTGACACACCCAGGCTGCCGGTAAGTACAGGAGCCCGGGGCGGTTTAGCCGCCATGCTCTAGCTGCTCTATTAACCGGCGAAAATCCTGGTGACTATTGATGCACCCGGACAGGACCCCGCTATGGTCAGAAGGGGGGCCTTGCTACCCTTCTCCGGATGCTTTATGAGGACGACTTGCGCTGGGGCACGAGGCCAGAATACACGTCTGCGAGGCCAGAATTTCGAATAAAATCTGAGTGGAAAGTAAGTGACGAAAGAGAGATACAAAAGATGCAATATGACAAGGTCACCGATAAGATTAAACATAGAGACTTCGGATACCCTACAAAGTGTCAAAGAAACTGGGTGCCCAACCCAGGAGCCAGGCAGCAGCAACAGCCTAGTAAACGAGCAGGGAGTGAAACTAGATAGAAACAACAGCCTAGAAAGCACTTCTGACGTAGAGTTGGTAACCCCTTTGTCCCCGATTGTCCATGTGAACCATGGAGATGGAACTATGCCGAGGGGTAAACATAAAAATGACGAGAAGGACAAAAAGACTCGATCGTTACGGTTCCTCCAAGAGAAGGTTGAAGCTCTGGTGGCGTTTATCTCGGAAAAGAAAAACATCCACACGGAGTTAAAGACTATGGCAAGGTCTACTAACAGAGCGCTGAAGGATTTTATGAAGACCAGAACAGGTACTCCGTCGAATGTTAAAAATATCAAGGATCGGGAGAGCCAAGCCTCTCCGTCCTTTGTTCAAAGACAGATGGAGTAGACGCCGAACAAATATATGAGAACATCACCGCAGGACTATACGGCGACCAAAAAGAAGGCAAGGAGTGAGGCAATGTCTCAGCCCCCACCGCCAACCTCAAGCATGAAGCCATCTTGGCATGTGGCCGAAACTAGGAAGGCGAAGAAAAAGAAAAATAAGAAGGACGACAAAGGTGGCACTGGTACCCTAAACTAAAATGGAAACAGAAACAAGAAACCGCCACGGACAAGACCAATCCGGCCGGATGCCCGTATTATAAAGGCTGCGGAAGGGAAGTCTTAATTCAACATCTTGAAGAAGATGAAGGCGGATCCTCAACTTACAATGCTTGACGATGTCGTAAGCAGGGTACGCAAGACGACGACCGGAGACCTGATCTTGGAACACAAACACAAGAAGACAGCAGAACTCCGAAAAGTAGTAGAAGGGGTGCTGGAAGATGGTATTAAGATTAGGACCCTACAAGACGTAGAGGTCTTTGAAATAAAGGACCTTGACCTATTAACCAGCAAAGATCAAGTTAGAGTTTCATAATGACGGCGCGCCCACGGCTGAGGAGATGGTAGTGAAGTCATTACGAAAGGTATACGGCAATACGCAGACAGCGCTCGTCGAAATACTGGCGGGAATGGTTCAGCTTATTTTAAAAAGGCAGAAAATGAGGATAGGCTGGGTGGTTTGGTGAATAAGAGAGATAAAGCTGGACAAACGGTTGCTTAGATTTTTCAAATGTCTGGATTTTGGTCACATCGCGAAAAACTGCATAATGGCACAGGATCGGACTGGCCTCTGCTACAAATGTGGATGGGACGCACACAAAGCGAGAGAATGCAGGAACGAGCCAACATGCGTTCTCTGTCAGGAAAGAGGTGTAGAAGGCAAAAACGATCATGCAGCACGTAGCCACGCATGCCCGTGCTAGCGAGCTGCAGTAAGAGCTCTAGATAGCCGAAAAAAATGAAGATAGTGCAGTTAAACTTTAATCACTGTCAGACAGCACGAGACTTACTAAACCAGTATGCCCGCGAGAAGCAGGTTGACATAGCCATTGTGTGCGAATAACACAGGGATCAAGACGAACCATCGTGGGATATGGAAAACACTGGTAGAGCAGCGATCTGGGCATGTGGTGATGTAGCTTTCCAGAAGAAAATGATGACTCGTGAAGAAGCATTTATACGAGTTAAGGTAGCAGGTGTGCATGTTTACAGCTGCTACGCTTCTCCCAACGCTCCAATCAAGCAGTTCGAACAACTGTTAGATCGGCTCGTACAAGACGCGTTAGGAAGGAAAGTGGGGCAGCCAAAAGACCAACAAAAGAGGTCTTGTGCTACTGGAAGCATTTGCTTTCCTGAATTTGGTCTTAGTCAACCAGGGATGCACTTACACCTTTAGAAGAGGAGACACAGGGTCTATTGTAGATCTGACGTTTGTTAGCAGCTGTCTTATTGGCTCGGTAGACGCGTGGACCGTGAGTGAACACTACACACATAGCGATCCCCAGGCCATAATAATAGAAGTAGAAAAATCGAAGCAGAGACCCAGCGGGAGTAGAACGACCACTAGAGTTGGTTGGAAAACGAAGGATTATGATAAGGACATGTTTCTTTTGGCACTAGAGGAAATACAACTCTCTGGAACGGTAAACAGTAAGGCTGAACAGGTGATGGAAAACATCACCCGAGCCTGCGAAGCTGCTATGCCTCGAAGAGTGGCAAATAATAGACGACCGCCGGTATACTGGTGGGACACGGATGCTGCAGCCGCCCGTAGCAAGTGCCATCGGACTAGGAGACTGGAACAGCGAGCAAGAAGAAAACTCTGCAGAACCAGAAGAGGCCAGGAAGCAATGGATTCCTGCAGCCAAGAAATGAAGGACGCTAGGCGAAAGCTTAAGAAAATTCGCGACAACAAACGACGGTGCCTTAATGAACTACAGGATGAGGACGACCAGGATCCCTGGGGTCGACCGTATAAAATAGTAATGAAGAAGATTAAGGGAAGCTACGTACCCCCTCCCAAGTGCCCGGAACTGTTACACCGGGTCGTGACAACATTGTTCCCTATACAATGGGAGGAATTGTGTACTATTGAAGCAGGGATAAACGGAGAAGCTTTGCCACCAATCACGGCGATGGAGCTGCTAGCTGCCTGCAAAAGGGTTGGAAACAACAAGGCCCCAGGGCTGGATGGCATATCCAATATTGCATTGAAACATGCTATCTTCGCCTACCCAGAGGTCTTTCTAGAGTTGTACAAATCATGTCTCGAGGAAGGGATTTTCCCCACCAACTGAAAGAAACAGCGCTTGCTGCTATTGTCAAAAGGAAAGAAGCCACCTGACGACTCGTCGTCATACAGACCGCTCTGCATGCTGGGCACCTCGGGCAAGATCCTTGAACGTATAATCAGCGTCAGAATGGATCAAACCATAAAGGGCTCAGAGGGACTCTCGGAATACCAGTACGGATTTTGAAAGGAGCGCTCTACCCTGGACGCAGTTGGCCTAATATTTGACAGTGCACAAAAAGCGATAGAGAACAAGATGGAAAGGAGGAAAGAAGGAATACTGCGCTATTGTTACACTGGATGTGAAAAATGTATTCAACTCAGCTAAATGGAGTAAAATACATGAGGGGCTGTAAAATACACAATCTTACTGTACGACAGAGGAAACGGCACTGAAACATATGAAGTTACAGGAGACGTCCCCCCAGGTTTAGTACTTGGCCCGCCGACTTGGAACATTATGTACGATGGAGTACTAAGACTGCGACTACCCCAGGAAGCGACTGTCATAGGATTTGCAAACGAAATAGCTGTAGTGGTTATGGCAAAATATAAAGAAGAGATTCAAAAAAAAGCTGACGAGGCAATTCGTATAATACACGAATGGCTAACAGAAACAGGCTTACCGTACGGTATCGGATGAGGCTGTGTGCATTATAGCAGGCATACCGCCTATTGACTTCCTAGTCATTGAAAGAAAGAAGGATTACTTGGCGAAGAAACAGCTGAACGGCGTCACCCAGGCAGAAGTCTGGGACTCCGCGAGGAAACAGTCAATGACTGGGTGGCAACAAAGATGGGATTCAAGCAAAAAGGGGCGATAGACACATCGCCTCATCCCAAAAATAGAGAACTGGATTGATAAATGACACGGGGAAGTTAAATACTACCTCACACAGTTTCTTACCGGGCACGGATGCTTTCGGGCGTACCTGCACCGATTTAAAATAGAGGACCTTCCAAACTGCCCAGTATGTTTGGATGAGAACGAGGATGCAGAGCATGTCTTTTGTGACTGCCCACGTTATCAACAGAAGCGACAGGAACTCGAGCGCTATCTACGACCAGCCACTATGCAACGGACATCATGAAGAAACTTAGGAAAGACGAGGAAGAGTAGAAGAAGAGAGTAACAGTTTGTGTGCGTGGGTGTGTATGCGGGGTTGCGTGTGGTAGAGTGTAGGTATAGGGGAATGGAGGGAAAGGGGGGCGTAAATGGATGTGTATTTGAAGGAGTGCGTGCCAGGTGAGTAGGAGTGGGTATGAATTGGAGTGCGTGCGTATGTGTACGTGGGTGGTAATGTGTGTGTGTGTGGGTGTGTGTGTGTGCGTGTTTATGCGGGTGAAGTAGGCGACCGGCCGATGCAGATAGAAGAAGATGAGTTTGAGCCTGAACCCCTAATCACCTTGGTGGGCGGGGGATGTACGGAAATGTCAAACCTCAAAGAAGAAGCCGACTAGTGGGGTTCCGGTCTCGGAGGGCCACTTGTGCAGAGCTTGCTCTGCCTACGCCATGTAAAAAAAAAATGTGTGTACACATGTGAGCGTGAATGGCTTTACTTATATTTAAATTTATAATATAATATATTGAATTTTTAAAAACACTTACAACAGCCAGCAGCAGCCATCGAGTTGGAGAAGCAGGAAGAGGAGAGGCAGCCGACTTGGTGGCTCCTTGATAGTATTTTATTTTATTTACTTCTTAAAATCTATTATTAGTTGTTTCCCTTATTTATTTTATTTTATTTTTTTCAGGAGGAGGATGCACCATCCCATTATTTTCCAATGCAGGTGGACGAAGAGAGTTCAATAGGCGGTAAAGCTAGAGGTGAGGGATTTTTTTTTCAATTTAAATCTTCTCCAACTCTCTCTCTCTCTCTCTCACTTTTACAAACGGAATATTCTAATATTATTTTTTTTCTGTTTACAACAACAGCAACAATAGCCACAAGGTATAAATTTTGTGCCAGTTAAAACTTACCAACCAGAAGTGGAGAATATCAGGCCGACGTTAGGATCGTAGCATAATATTCTTCGTTCCAGATTGCAGGTATTGTCTCAACCGGTGCAAAATTTTATTGAGCCTCAACCAACTCTCTTCCCATCATAGCAGCCACCTACAATCAATATTTAAGCTTCTGCACGCTCGGGGGAGCTTTCCCCAGAATCTTGCAAATTACCCCCGGTGGAGGAGCTCTTTGGGGATGAGTTCCGCAATATAATCATAGATTATGTTGAGGAACCGCAGCAGCCGTAGCAACAACCACAACTGCACCAGAATACTCTATGAGTACGACGTCTAACGCGACCTGTACGCGTATCCACAGGCATATGGCGACCGCCGAAATATTTATTTTTACTTTTTTTTAAATGTTGAAGTTGATTTAAATTTGGTATTTGCTTTTAATAAATGTTTAAAATTTTATTTTTATTTTATTTTAATTTTAAGTATCAGACCGAGGGAGAGAGAGAATGAATGTTGAATAAAAGAGAGAATGTAGTAAGAATATGATATGTATGGAGTATGAATATAGTATACGTGAAATATTAATATAGTATGCATGGAATATGGATGAAGTGTAAATTAAGTATTAATATATAATGCATGGTGTATGGATGTAGTATGGATGTAATATTAAAGGAGTATATATATATGGGCCTTTCCACGTCAACCCATGGCGAAATATTTTAAATTTCGGTCAACATTTTTTTCCTGGTTCACTATACTTTCAAATGAATGTAAAATAAATTTCAGACCTCAAGATGCGTTGGTTTCAAAATTATAGCCATATCAAAATTTGAGATTAAAGATTTTTTTACTTTTCTCTCCTTCTTTACTTTTTGGGCATGTTAGAAGCAATTTAGTTATACATACACACATACATACATATACGTTTTTGTTTGCAAATTATCTATAGAAAACTGTAAGATTTATTTCGAAACCCAATTAACTCATTTTTGATCGGTTAACATAGAGGTAGTACTATAAATAGATGTAACTCTTAATAATGCACTCATACCAACACCGGACTAGACCCATTTTGAAGGTATTGTTACAAAAGAATTTTGTGGTTTTTTTCAAAGAAATTGAGACTGTTGCTCTTTTGTTATAGAAATATAAAAAAAATCTCTGTGTATTTTGTATATCTATAGATATTATAGATTTTTAAGAAATATCTAGAAATATATATAGATATAAAAAATACATAGAGATATTTTTAATATATATATATTGTAACGAGGTGAGTTTACCTACACTTCCACTATTCGAAGTGTAAGCTGCACCGCTAGTCCCTCGATGCTATGGAGCTACTCTCTCGACAGCGGTAACCTCCGTAGACAACGCGAAGCGGCTATACTCTATCTTTATAGCAGGCTCGGCTGCTCAGTACCTGCGATGCAACGATTCGTTGCAACGCCCGCGGAGGCGGCGGCATTCGCAGAAAGGATAACGGGGTTGGGAAAGAGAATAACTCTGACAAATGACTCAACACCGGGATAATTAGACAAAATAATAAACTGATACGTTGTGCGTCAAAGTGATTCTATACAGCTAAGCTCCGATATTACGTAATGCGTGCGCGCGCGAACGAGAAGGCCCACTCGGTGCCGCGACACTAAATCGTAAAGCTGCGGCCGCTGCCTTGACTGCGATAACGCAGTACTAGCACTAGAGGCACAGCCGTACTTTCTTGTAAGTCGCCGTTCTTGGTAGGCACGCACCACACACATACACAACACACTCGTACAGACTCTGCACCGTTGGTGCTGTTGGTTCGCTGGCAAGCGCCAACGTCTCCTCGCCTGGTGGGCTTGAAGCTGTCTCACTCTAGGACGCCTTTCTTGGCAGCAGAAACTGTTGGTCGAGACGTCTTCTTCTCGCCATCACTCGCACTGTTTCACACACAATCGGTAGCTACAGTACCCAAACTATATTCAAGGCGAAACGCGACGAGAATCATTCGAATGGCCAAGTCTTTTTTACGACGCGTCTGCCTCTACTCTTGATTGCAGAGAGACTTGTAAATCACGTCGCCACCTTAAAGAGCTTATCCTTTGTCAACCCTCTTCTTGGTCGCAAAGTCCTTTCTTGGCTATGCGATCGGGCTTCTAAATTATTCACGAAGTAGCTTTATCCAGCCCGGACGCCGCATCACTCTGCTCGCATACAGAAATACATGCTCGATACTCCGCGGTGCGACGCTCGTATTCGCTCTTTCGCTTGCTTCCCCCGGTGGTTGAGCAATGTCGTCACCTTCGCTCTTCGAAGATCATTCCTCCGTCGCTTCGTGAAATCTTCTTTCAATCTGTGTGACCGGCGTGGGATCGGCAAGTTCTCGCTTCGTCTATAGGTAGACGACTTCTGATCGACAGGACCGTCATGACCATCAATGGTGTGGTCTAAGGTGGCGTCAACTTTGCGGTGCGTTGCTTAGCAACCGCAGTTCGTGACTTCTTAATCGCAATGTTGACAACCTTATATCGCGACGGTCTGTGACGTGATAACGAGCTTGCCGCTTTAGGACGTCACTCGGATGCTGAGACCTTCTGCCTCGCAGCTGGACGAGATCTTTCATTCGATTGTGACCTACATCGATCGCGCCGCTGCAACTTTCCCTAAGCTTCAACTAACGATCTACCTTCTACGTCCGGTTCGGCAGTAGGTGATAGGTTGACGCTGCCCTCTATCCCTGCTGTTGACTAGACCCTAAGTTGTTGCAGTAATTTCTTGGCAGCTCTTTGCGAACCCACATCTAAGCTACAGGCGTATCTTGGATAAGCCTTCCTATTCGTCCTTTGTGACGCGAGAACCTCGTCTCCTTCCTTTCGGTACTAACGGGCTCTTGAGCTCTTCCGCACGTTTTGCTTGTCGACGCGTGGTCCATTGGACGTAGGAATGCTACTCATCGCTTCCTTATTGCTGTGGCATCTAGGGCGCCTGCACGAGTGGTTGCGTTGTACTTCGTTGGTTCTGTTGTTTTCAATACTCTGCGATGTACCAGACGCTGAAGCTTTCTTCCGCCGTAGCTTTGCCCTTTACATGCGTCATTGCCTCGTACTGGCAAGTGGACTCGCTGTCTGACTCGCCTGTTTCTTCTCGAGACTGCTCATCTTCTCGCTCGCAACTCTTGACACATTCTCTCTACTTCTTCTAGAAGTTGCGTGTATACTAGGGTCCTAGGATCTCCCTTGCGCAAGTCGTTGCATGACGAATAATACTCTGAAGTTATCTGTAACTCCATGTCTGCTTCAAGCTATTCACTGAGAGTTGTTGCGTTATCTAGCGCAGGTGATGTCTAGCTTTCAAGCGTTCGTTTTGGCTGCTTTCTAACGTGTGTGCAATTCGTCGTCGACATTGCCGAATCCGCTCTTGTGCGCGATTCTTGCCGTGACTTGTTCGTAGACACTCGGTAACTCTCCTCTTAAGTGACGTCTCTGCCAAGTTCTTCGGAAGTGACGTAATCTTCCACTAAATCGTTACCTACCAGCCGTGCCCTCGAATTTCGTGTTTTACTCACGTAGTCATCCGAGGGCTTCAGCAGCAGCGTTTGACGGATGTTATCTACGTCCATACTAGAATGTCCCAGACCCCTCTTATCGACGTCAACCTCCATGGTCGACTGTGATGTGCTGGCGTGCGCATGCGTTTCCACTGAGCAGCTCACCTGCATTGCACGGTGTGACTGCACTAGTGGATGTGCTTCTCTGTCGTCCATTATCGAACAGTTCGATCGTCCAGAGGCCTCTTTGGACGAATGCTCGATGAACGCAGCGCGCAACTTTTCTCTCTTGCTGCGTGCCTCACCTGCAGACATTGTAGGGATTTCAATAAACTCTGTTGCTGAATAATTATCTAACAGCCACTGATGTAGTCTTGCGTCCTGACACAAGCGTCTAACGACTTGAGCGTATCCTTGAGTTCGCAGATATTCAAACTTCGGCACCATTGGTCGATGACTTTATCTATATCTTCTGTCATCTTCATTCTTCATTTTAGAGGGTGTTTGTGATTTTTATCGCTGTTTCACGCACGCGATGTCGCATATAACGTCGTGGCAGCACGCAAAATCGTAACACTCATACACACTGTTGATAGCTCCTAGGTTGTATTTTCGATGCTACAACATAGGCTCCGAAAATACGACCTGCCTACTCTCACTCTTACACTCGAAACGTGTGTCATCGATTTTTGCTAAATTGCGACTGAATCCGCGATTATTTAAGAAATTAAAGTTTTGCGCCAGAGTTTGCTTCCCCTAGGCGCTCGCACAATTTGCACTTTAGTGCTCACTTACTCTGCACAGTTTGTGCTGCAGGCATATACATTTTCATACAATTTCGCGAAAACTGAAAATATTCGAATTAATCGCGGCGAAAGTCTCGAAAGTAATCGTGAGTCGCGGTTGAACAAACGCGTATTCAAACTTCTCACTCACTATACGTGTGTGCTTCCGGTAGGTGAACAGCGGCTTCAAGTAACTCGTACCTAACCTTAAATGAAGACGGTGCTGTGCAAACATTCATCATCTCAGTTCCCTCGCAGTGGATATTGCAACATCGTCTCCAAAGAGGCAGGACCGTTATCAGCTTTATCGCGGTGAGCAGTTTGTCGATACCTGAAAGTGGCTGTTTTTGATATCATCTTTGAGGTTAGATTGGATGCATGTACCATACATGTATATATACCTATATCCGGCTGAGTAAGCTCGCGAAGTCGTCGCGCTACTGTGCTCGACTCCCAATTTTCCGCCGCAAGAGTGCAACACCATCGCATCTCACATTTATCGAGCAACAGTTGACTGCACTGATCTGGCTCACGGGCATACACCAAGCGCGCAAGTTTTGAATTTTTGAATTTAAATGTCGTAGGGCGCGAAATTTAAGTTTTAAAATTTTTGAGCTTTCACTTCCCAATACTGTTTATTTATTTATTGTAATGGCACGAGGTTCATGCGAAAAATGTAAAAGAATAGAGCGCGTGGGCGCTGTAATTCGTAATTGTAAAAATTGTTCTGCAACATTTCACAATGTTTGCATAAACTGGGATGTTATTGATAAAACCATTTATATATCCAAGCATGTAACTCGAAAATAAAAAGTATTAACACAAAAACGCAACAAAAGACTGGCACTACAGTGGGCGAGGGAAAAAAATTGTAATAACAATAGTGATAATAGTAATAATAAGGACAAAGATAAAAACAAAGATAATTCTGTAAATAATAATACAGAACTCTGTTTACTTATTTTATGTAACAATAAGACAGAAATCTCGAACACAGATTTCACGAATGTATCCCTTAAGGAAAATATTTATGCTTCGACGCCGGCCGTCCTATCTAGTAAAAATTTCCAAGATGGCGGGGGACGGAGGATCCCCGCCTGATTTGTCTGATAAGATTTACGTAGACGATTCAAGAAGAAGAGTGTGTACAGTGATTTGTGTTATTAGTGAAAATGCGTATCACGATGCGTATTTTAATAAATTAGAATCGAAAGGTGCTGTGAGAATTAGTAAAGTTCTAGGAATATATCCAAACCACCAAGATGTCGACCTAACCGCAGAAAGCAGTGATATTGCATTAAGCGTTCCAGCTAGAATAATCATTGCACAAGCTAAGTTACTCGAAAAAGAAAGTGCACAGGAAGAAATTCTCAACAATGTTTCAGTACACGTGCATAAAGACTCTGTTGACAGACATAACCTAACTATAGCAGGGAAAGAAGAGAATGACTATGCTGTAATGAAAAGCGAAATTTATCTACTAAGCAATATAGTCAGGGAATTACAAGATAAAAACAATATATTGAAACAACTAATCGATGAAAAAAATAACACAATTGATGGACTTAAACAAAAAGTGATAAGTACAACTTCTACATATGCACAAGTTATTAAAAAAAAGAAGTACAAATCCAGCATATCCCATCAATCATGGTAATACCTAAAACAAATGAGTACAAACGGAAGACTAGCAAAACTGTTATTAATAAATTAATAAATGATGTTATAGTTCCAATTAAAAGAGTGCAGGAAAAGAAAGACGGTTCGGTCAATATCAAATGTGCAAGCAAAGATGACGTGGTGAAATTAGACGCTATGTTGTATGAAAAGATTGGGTCACATTATATGGTAAAGCAGGAAATAATGGAAAATCCAAGACTCAAAATTGTTGGAATAGATAATAACATGACAGCAGAAGAACTGGAACAAGACTTACGTGAAAGAAATTTCAATGACAATGATTATTATTGCAGTGTGGAACATTTATTTACCAACCATAGAACAAAAAAGCAAACGGTAATTATTCGTGTTCCAACTGATGTTTACAAAATCATACGTGGAAATAACTATAAGATCTATTGTGGTTACCAATGTTTACGTGCGTTTGATGATTTAAATATCATGCCTTGCTACAATTGTGGCCGAATTGGACATAGTGGAAAAAAGTGCAATAATATATCTGTATGCCTCAGGTGTGCTGGCAATCATCAGACAAAAGACTGTGATGATAAATTACCGACCAAATGTGCAAACTGTTGTTTCGGCAAAGAAAAGTACGATCGTAATGTTGATCACATTGCGACCGACACTGAAAGATGTACGTACCTAAGAATAATGATCAGAAAAAAAATAGGTAATACCGATTATCCCATCAAACCTGCAATCCAAAAATTTTTTGGATACAATGGAAAATCAGATGACCATGCAATGGAAAAAAAGAATACTAACAGACTGAATTCAAACGAAGTAAAAAATGCGAAATCAGCAAACTCAACGGCAACAGACTCGGAAGATGGTTGATCCCGACTACAGCTGTGTCATCGAAAGCGAACTTGAAATACAAGACGTTCATTCTTCGAACAGTGCGATAAGTCATAGTGAATATACTATACGTAAATGTGAGAGGTTTGAAAACAAACTTTAATAACCTTGAAGTGTTTATTGAAAGGCTTAGTTTTAGACCCGAAATCATAGTTTGCTCCGAATCATGGTATTTAAAGTTTTTTGAATACTACCACTTACCTAACTATAAAATATATTACAATCACAGCTACATTAACAAAACAGATGGTGTAGTTATTTATATTAATAGCAGTCTGACTGAGACTACAAAAATTAAAAGAATAAATAAAGTCACCTTCTTGAATTCGAAGCTAACTAGAAAAAATGGTAAAAACTTGAACATAACTTCCCTATATAGGTGTCATGATATAGAAAAGATCAATTTTGTCAACTCAGTTAACAGCTATATATAAGAGAAAAACAAAATAAAAAATCACTTGGTTATTGGTGATTTTAATATTGATTTAAAAAGCAATGATATAGAAACTGATCAGTTCTTAAATAATTTTTTAGGATCTGGTTTTGTGCCGCTGTTCACTGGCGCAACAAGACCAAGCACGAATAATTTCAATTTAGGCAATTGTATTGACAATGTTTTTTTCAAAACTAATGACATAAAAGCCAAAGCATATAAACGTATGAGTTGCTTCACTGATCATTATCTACTCTTTGTCTCATTATCAATGGAAAAACACAATAACAATCAAAATTTAAATAATACATGTGTTGACTACAAGACAGTGAAAACCAAAAGCACTAGATTGGATTGGTATCAGTGTAGCAATCTTAAGGAACCTGAGCAAGCTATAAATTTACTAGTTGAAAACATTAAAAAAATTATATCAATGGCAACAAAATCACAAAAAAATAAAAATAAAAATAAATCTCCCAGAAACCCTTGGATTACGAGAGTAAATGACAGCAAATGACAGAGAGTTACAAACAAGGTACAAAGATTATGTAAAACAGCTAAATAAAATAATAGCTCGAGCAAAATATTTATATGAAATAAATGAAGTACAAAAAATTCAAAATGACAGTAAAAAACTATGGCATTATGTTAAAAACAAACTAAATAGAAATACTACAGTAAAAACTAATAATATTGATTGCATCGAGGACAATGGAGTAAAAATATCGAATACTTTAAGCATAGCTAATTCTCTTAACAAATTTTTTATTAATATAGGTACCGAACTAGCTGGCAAAATCCGAAAACCAAAAATATTGAATCACAAAAACATAAAACCAAATGAACGTACTATTTTTTAAAACCAACAAATGCAAATGAGATAGAAAAAATTGTAATGGGAATGAGTAATAAAGCAGGTGGAGTAGACGGAATTAGCACAAAATTGCTTAAAACTATTATTGAGTATATTAAGTACCCATTGGAACATATTTTTAATCTATGCATTGAAAAGGGAAGTTGGCCAAAGTGTTTAAAGGTGGCTGAAGTGGTACCGTTGTTGAAATCAGGTAGCAAACACCTCGCAACCAATTATAGACCTATTTCTTTGATATCTAACATAGCCAAAGTACTGGAAAAAATTATTCATATCAGATTCATAAACTTTTGGATGAATGCAAAATTCTATCGAAATATCAATTTGGTTTTAGAAAAAATCGAGGTACCAAAGATGCATTAGCACTTATTTCAAATGTTATATATAATAACCTTAACAATGGATTACCTACTGTTGTAACCTTTCTTGACTTTCTCAAGGCTTTCGATACGGTTAATCGTAGCATTCTTCTTGACAAATTAGAAAAATATGGTATTAGAGGTATAACGCATAGTCTACTGCACGATTATCTTAACGACAGAGAACAATTAGTTAAAATTTCAAATTGTAAAAGTGAGAATATGTCAATTGGTACAGGCGTCCCACAAGGAACAATACTAGGACCATTATTATTCATTGTATACATAAATGATTTACTAAGTATGTTGCCTGAAAAATGTATCATATGCTGATGATACAGTAATTCTAAGTTCTGATGAAAATTGGCAAAAAGCAGAAGAAAAAATGAACAGGTACCTGCTCGATGTAAATACCTGGCTCGCAGTAAATGAACTATCTTTAAATGCAGCTAAAACCGTATACATGACTTATGGTATTTATAGCAACAGCGTTCCGGCTAGTATGCGAATTTTTATTAACGATACTGAATTGAAAGAGTCAACCATACCAAATATCTAGGTGTAATTTTTGATTATCAAATGAATTGGAAAAATCATATAGCATGCATCGTTAAAAAAACGAAATATTTACTGTTTATTTTTAATAAATTAGCAAAAGTTATGAATAAGAAGTCGCTACTAGCTGTTTACTACGCTTTTTTCCACAGCACTGCTAGCTATGGAATAATCGCTTGGGGTGGTGCTTATAATAATGTGATAAAGATAGTAGAATCTCTACAATGTAGATTATTGAAAATAATCCTAAATAACGACAAAGAACTGTCTAGACCACTTAATATTATTATTATTATTATTATTATTATTGGTCTGGGTGGACCATTGGGTCCTGATGCCTAGGCTTACGCCCTTTGCATCCCCGGTAGTTAACTAGTGGTTGTACCAGTCTAGTTTTGTCGTTTGAGGATCAGCATATCAGGTGGTATGCCCCATTCCTGTGTATCTTATTCCGTTAGTGACTTGTACAGGTGTATCACCATCCTAACGGTCAGTGACTGGAGCGCTATTGGTTCGCACGTCATCGTCCCCAACGCCCTATGTCTCTTTTCGGCTAAGGATAAGCAGTGGCATAATACATGTATACTGCTTTCCTCATTTTGGTTACACCACCTGCATACTGGTGAGTTCGCTCGACCTATTGTGTGCTGGTGGTATCCCAGCGTCCCGTGTCCGGTAATTAGTTGAGTGAAGATCTTTGCCTCTGCCCTGGTAATATCTCGCATCTCCGACGCCCAGTCCTCTCTGATGCGCGATCCTATCAGTGCTTTGGCTTATCTACACCCGTTGCTTTCGCACCATTCTTTTAGGTGTCGCTCTCTCAGCCAGTCGTGCACCGCCTCTTTGACGGTGCACGCCTGAATGCCAAGGGCGGGTTCCAGTCCAATTAAGTCTTATCCAGCTGCTATTCCGGCTAGTTCGTCCGCAATCTCGTTTCCCCTGATTCCATGGTGTCCGGGAACCCAGTAGAGGGTGAGTCTGCGTACTTTCCCACCGAGTCTGTTTAAGGCCGTTATTCAGTCCCACACCAGTCTGGAGGAGGTGCTAGAGTCACCTAGCGCTGCTAGGGCGGCTCTGCTGTCCGTACAGATATTGATGCAGTCCTGCCGTTTTTCCTCGAGCGCGAGTTGTGCGCAGAGCAGGATAGCTGTTATTTCCGCCTGGAAGACGGTGGCGTGTCTTCCGAGCGGTGCTATAAGCCTTTTTACGGGCCTTCTCCGGAAGACTCCAGCTCCCGTCCTGCCTTTCTTTCTGGCTTCATCTGTGTACCAGGTTTCACCTGCGGATGGACCAGGGTCGTGTTCGCTCCAATCTTCCCTTGATGGGATTTGGATGTGATATCCTTTCTCAAAGTTGTATCTACGTACTGTCTTGTCCAGTCTCATTGACAATACAGCATAGTCTTTTCCTTTGATCTGTTCTTTTGTGTGTTCCCCTTTTTCTCTCCACATTCCATGATTTTTCAGACGGTGTGCTGCTATAAAGGCTGCTGCCTGGATTGTTCTGTGAAAGGGCTCAACGTCAGTGATGGCTCCAAGGGCTGCCGTTGGGGTGGTTCTCATAGCCCCTGTTGCTGCCCTTAGGATCCGCCCCCTGAGCGTTTCGAGTTTCTTCTGTACTGTCTTCAGATCTGTCCTTTTCTACCACACTGTAGCCGCGTAGGTCAGTCTTGGTTTCAGGATACAATTGTATATCCATAGGACTGTTTTGTAGCTCAAGCCCCAGCTCTGCCCAATGGCTCTTCTACACATCCAGAAAGCTGATGTGAATTTCTTGTACTGTTGATCTATTTGAGGCTTCCAGTACAGTTTTTTATCTAAAATTACGCCTAGGTATTTTGCTTGTCACTTAATTTGTATTTCCTGTCCTCGCATCATTAGCGTTCGTAATGGTCCTATCTTGTACTTTCTGGTGAAGATAACAACCTCCGTTTTCCGGGGATTGATAGATAGGCCTTTATCCTCGCACCATTTATTTAGGTGCCTCATTGTCGACTAGGTGATGTCCAGTAGGGTGTTTAGATGTTTGCCTCTGGTGATTATAAGTATATCGTCTGCGTAGCCGACTGCTGATACTCCCAGGTTGGTCAGCATCGTTAGTGCTCCATCTATCACCATGCCCCACAAAGTTGGGGAAAGAACCCCTCCTTGTGGGCATCCGTTGCTGACGGAGCCTTTGACGATGGTGCTACCTCTTGTACCTGTCAGTTTCCGGTTGCTTAGCATGTTCGTGATCCATTTAATTAACGGATCTGGTATTCCCTTATCTTTGGCTGCTTTGCAGATACTATCTGTGGTCGTATTGTTAAAAGCCCCTTCTGCATCGAGAAAGGCTCCCACGGCGTATCCTCCGCTTTCAATCTGTTCTTCGATGAGCAAGACAGCTACATGCAGGGCTGATTCTGTTGATCTTCCCTCTCTATATGCATGTTGTTCGTTGCACAATGGGTTGTTCTTCAAGATATAGTCTTTTATATACCTATCCACCAGCCGCTCAAGCGTTTTGAGCATGAATGACGTCAGACAGATAGGTCTGAAATCCTTAGCGGTGTTACAGCTTCCTTCGCCCGCTTTCGGGATGAAAACCACCTTAGCTGTCCTCCGGCATTTTGGCGTGTATCCGGCTGCAATGCTGGCCCTTGTAAGTCGTACCAGAGGTCCGATGATTATGTCGACTCCTTCTTTGAGCAGGATCGGGAGGATTCCATCATCTCCCGGTGATTTGTAGGAATCAAAGGAGCTGATGGCCCACCTCAGTTTTACCGGCGAGACAATCAGATTAGCAAGTTCCCTGCAGCTACTGATGTGGCGCCAACCCTCGCTACCGGTTTCCACCTGGTCCTCCGCCGTCTCGCGTATATCCCCCGCTATCGTGAAGCCGGGGAAGTTCGACTCCATGAGGTGCGCTAGTGTCTCCTCGTCCGATTCCGTATACTTGCCTGTTGGGAGTTTAACCGCTCCCAGCCAGGCTTCGGGATTGCGGGCTAGGATCTTGTTAAGCCTAGCCACCTCTTTACCAGATTCCACGTTATTGCAGTACTCTCTCCAACTTTGAGTCTGGGCTTTCCTTACTGCGTGACGGTATTCCTTCTGTTTACTTCTCCAGGTTATCCATTGCTGGTTATCGTTGCTCCTAACTGCTTTCTTGAGTAGAGCTTTGGTCGCTTTCTTCAGTTTTTCCAGCCGGTTATTCCACCAGGGTATCTCATATCTGCCTCTGCCTCTCACCAGTTTGCAGTTGGCTTCATATGCTTCGATGATGGCCCTCTGCAGCGATTCTGCCGCGGTGTTGAGCTCTCCTATCGTGTGGATCTCCTTTGGGAACCCTCTTTTTAGTTTCCCTTCTAGGTCTTTCCTGTATTCTTCCCAGTTCGTGCGCCTGGGATTCCTGATCCATGTTTCCTGTTGTCGCGTTTCTCCTGTAATCATAAAACAAATTTGTGCATGGTCGGAGAGTGAGGGTTCGTCCGACACTCTCCAGTCCCTAGTATATCCCACTAGCTGCCTTGAGCAGAGTGTGATGTCAATTACCTCTCTCCTCCTTACATTCATGAAGGTTGGTTCGTTACCTCTGTTGATGATCTCCAGGTTATTGGTAGTCAAGTACTCGAGTAGGGTCGTCCCCCGGTCGTTAGTGTTTGTGCTTCCCCACACCAGATGATGTGCGTTGGCGTCACATCCGACAACCAGGGGGAGTCCCCTTTCCTCACAGTATTCCACCAGCCTGGATACTTCCTCTGTTGGTGATTCCTTTTCGAATGGGAGATATGCCGAGGCGATGATCACCCGCTGCCTGCCCACCCCTCTTGCTACCTCCATGGCTAAAACAGCAAGGTCAGCTGTGCATAGGTCCAGTAGTGGTGTTGTCTCCAGACCCTTCGTCACGATGCACGCCCTTGTTCTTTCATTGCCTGGGTCCTTGATGACCTTGCCTGCCCCTCCAAGCCCTCTGATCGTTCCTCTGTAACACCAAGGCTCTTGTATTAGTGCTATGGCTGTGTGTACCGCTGCCAAACGCCTGGTTAATACCGCCGAGGCGTCCTTGCTGCGGTGCAAGTTAATCTGCGTTACTGGAATATCTGTCGCAGCCATGATTGACAGCAACAGCTCCCCCAACGCTTGATGTTCCTTACTGCGACTCGGTCAGGGAGTATTTAAAGCTCACCTTCCCGATGTCGTAGTAGGCTTTGTTGTCCATCGCCGAAAGCGTTTTAATTCCACTTTCGGGGATGCTCAGTACCAGCAAGGTGCCTTCGGCCTCCTCACCCGATTTCTTCTCGGCGTTCAGGATCCTCCACGCCCCTGTTTTTAGGGTGGGGTTGTACCTCTGCAGCCTCGCCAGCACCGCTACTGCCTCCTCTGGTTTCCCAGGGACCCAGACCACGGTCCTAACTACTTTCTGCAGAAGCTCAACCCCTCCCACCTTGATTTTGGCTCCCTCCCAGATGTCCAGCTTAGGGATGCAGGATGCTGCCCAGGTTCTGGCACTCTGGTCGGTCGCCACCATCACAATGCCACTCCCCCCCCCCCTTGCAGAAGGACTCCTTGAAGCGGGGTAGCGGCAGTTCGGAGGGGATTTTGTCCACCACTTCCCTCATCGCGTTCCTGAAGCGCTTGAACCTTTCATAGGTTATAAGCGCCTCAGGGTATCCCTCTTCGACGATGACCATCGTCAAGGGGTTGGTCCTCTGCGCTAGTGACAGCGTCTGTACCACAGCTTCCCTCTCCCTCGGTTTCTTGGGGGCTTTCTGCCCCTCCGGGGGAGTGTCCGCTGCGGTCTTCGGTCTTTTCTTGTTACTTTTGTTCTCGACCGGGGTGTTCCCGCTTGTGCCTTCTATCGCCTTTTGGGCGTTCCAGGCCTTGCGTTCACGAGCTCCCGGTCGACGTTTCCTCTGCCGGATGGCAGTTTTGGGGGGATCTTTGGAGCCCCCTGCCGCTGGTTCCTCCGTTGCCGGATTCACCATTGCGGCTGCCTCCACCTCCATCCGGTCCAGTGGGTCAGGAACCCCTGGGTTCACCTGTTTCTGCGAAACGGTTCTGCCCAGTTCATCGTCCCCAGTCTGTGCCGGTTGGGAGTCAGCACTCCTCCCTTCTTCTTTTTCGTTTTATGTATCTGCATTCATTTTGTTCCCACGAGTAGCTAGGGAACTAGAGGTCACCCGCTGCAGAGCCCCGCTTGCAGCGGGAAGGCTTTCGTACCTCGAGAGGGCTCCTGGTATCCCGAGGGCACCGTTTGCGACCACTGGACCCCGTGGCCAACCAGTCCCCTATGCACGGTTTCTCACACAATGGGATTGGGGGTTGGATGTAATACCCATTGCGCCTCCTTCCGAACGCAATGGAGAGTTGTCCTTAGCGTCCAGGAGGTCCGCCCGACCATTCTCGAGAACCCCGAGGTCCGGACCCGACCCGGAAAGAGCCCATTTTACCGAGATTCCGCGTCTCGGGCGCGTTCTACTAATAGCTCGAAGAGGCGGCGAGCCGGCATCGTCGCCTCTTCGAACTATCCACTTTCGTTGCACCATTACTTCCCAGCCCGGCTACGGGACGGTCGCATAGACCCCCGGACGAGCCCCCACACCGGCTCCTTTCAGAGCACGCAACAAGGTAACAACTCCTAGTGGGGGAGACCACTTAATATAAAAGATGTATTCGAAGTGGAATGCTTGATGCATTTTTATAGTGACCTAAGTATGAAGTATGAGAACTCTAAAAGTGTTACGAGAAACAAAAATATTATTTTGCCTAAAGTAAATAAAACCATTAGTTTTAAAAATTGTGAACTGATTGCAATAAAAGTATTCAATTCGTTGCCAAATGAGCTAGAAGCTCTAAAATTAAGTAAAAAAAAACAATTAAAAAGAGAATTAATCAATGGTTGCGGAAATAATCGTGTTAGATTATTTCAGTTTTATGAAAAGATTACTACGTGCAATTATTAAAATTAGCTATATAGGGTTAGTTGTAATTTTTAGTTTGTAAGTTAGTTTTTGATTTCATTCCAGACCTATGTACAGGTAACTGTGATTACATCTATTGGATGCTGGTTTTATCAGTTATACATTTGTATAATATGATGTAAACCTGCGTGTTTTGTACTCTGGATTAAATAAATGAATAAATAAATAAAAGTACTGAGAGGAAGCGTACCCAGGCAATTTCTTCGATGGATATGAGTGCGCTTCACTATTGTTCACTACCATCATCGATGCTTGACCTGTTTAGCAATCAGTTTGACCTCCTGCAGAGATCTGTGGATGATCTCAAATCTCTTCTGGTGAGGAAGCTTGATGCCATCAGCCAGATATCGGACCCTGCCCCAGCGGCATCCGGAAAGATTGAAGAACTGGTGGATAGGATTTCGTCCCTTAAGGAGAAAATCGTAACGCAGAACTCTAAGCTAGTGGAACTGCACGATGATTGCCTGCAGATCTTGCAGGAGAATAAAAACCTTAAAGAACAGCTTGAGATGCTCACGCGATCAATGCTTAAATTGGAAAGGTTTGTTGATGACGCTTGGTCTAGGCATGGTGATGGTGATTCCGCTTCTTGTCCCAATGTTAATGGCAATGACAAGAATAATAATAATAATAATAATAATAATAATAATTTATGGGCCTAGTAGTACCAATGTCGATATCGTGCTCTATCAGCTGAGTGCGACCTAGCGCATTCGGCTGGGCCGGTTTCACCCTGGCCAAAAGTCTGTTCAGTCTAGCGCGTTCTTACTCCGTAATCTCCGCTAAACCTACTGAGACTATGTTGAGCAGTAACTCCGCGCGTTGCCAGTTAAAGCTGCACTATTTTCTTTTCGCGCTTCAAATATAATACTCCTTCGTTTGGGTCGTGTACTGCATCGAAGAGTCTGCCGAAGTTTGCTCCAACTAGGCAGTTCTCAACTGCATCTGGCATTATTGCTACAGTTACTTCTCTCTGGACTCCCTCGACTTCAAATGGTAGGTCTACTGTATCCACAATCGTTGAAGTCTGTCCATTGACGCATTGTGCTTGTCGACCTTGGCACGGACGTATCTTGCGCCCACACGCGCTGGCTATTTGTAAACCTAGCGTACCCATCACCGTCAACGCCGCTCCTGGGTCATAGAGCGCTCGCACTTGGAATTCTTCAATTCCAACTTTTACCCAATAGAGTAAATCATCGCCATTCAGATTGGGTTGCGCCTCCTTGCTAACCTTGGCTAGCATCTCGATCATCCGATCGAAATCATCAGACGAGGCCTGGCGCGCCGGACTTGCTTCAGTCTCATGCTGCCCCCTCCCCAGAGATGTAGGGGCCTCCCCTTCGCCTCCTTCTTGGCGTTTCCCGCCTGGTGTCTACAATGCAGTTGATGCACTCCACGTCGCGGTAGATGTTGTTTCTCTTCCTGCTGGGGCTTTCCGATTTATCCCAAGTCTTGCGAAGTTCTTTTTGTGGCGGGCTAGACTCTTTATCCTTTTTCTTCGGACTTTTTCTTCGCCCTCGTCTAGCACTGCGGTAACCCTTTCGCCGCTGTGGTGACCTTGTCGGAGATTAATTTTGAAAAGCTTCTTTAAATCGCTCGTCGAGCAGACGATTTATCGCTGCTAGGTTTATCGGTTCTTCCTCCGTTACCTCTGGTCCCAAAGCCGCTACCTTGGCATTGGAGCTAGGAGGGCAGAGATATGGCTTGTACGCCAATTCCGGCAACAATGAGGCTGCTGGAGGTGAAAGGGGTCTATATACCGACTCGCTCTCGATGGTGGCTTCTATCTCAGCAGCTGCTTCTAGAATCTGTTCCACAGTGCTGTAGTCCTCAACAACCTCTGTACTCTCTCCATTTTCTGAATGAAGTGCTCGATACTCATTCTGGAATCACCGTTGTACCGGGTTGGCCATTTTTCGAATACACTACCAGCCGCTTTGGACGAATTGTGAGAAGACGTCATACCACTGGTAGTGCTTCAACTACCAGGTACGCTACTCGTCTCACCAGTAGCCTTTCTACTCCCTCCAGCACCTACCAGGGGTTGACGTCTAGCGCCCCTTGCCGGCAACGTCGTCGTATAACTGGAAACGGCGTGCCAGAATTTTTACAGCATCATCTGGCTCATCCTTGCCAGATTCAGCTGTCTTTTTCCTATTTGCCATCTGTATCGCAGGTTGACCTCGCGCTCGCTGTAGACTCGTTTCAGCCGATCCTCTACCGTGAGCCGGAAAATACATGGGATTCAGCTGCTCATCGTCCTCCCTCTGCTTGTCTGCAACATTTCTTGCATCTCCCTCCTCATCGGAAAGTTCGATCAATGGGATTACCCACGGTGTACTGGCTGAGGCTCGCGCTACCTTCTTTATAGCGCCCTGCCCGCATGGTATCCGCGTCTCGCTCTACCACCTTAATCGTTCTGCTACGGTCTGGTCGTGCGTCAATCTTTCTAGCGGATGTGTTGCCGTAGGGCATACGCTTCATCTGCAATGGTATCACCTGTCGTTTCCAGCCTGGTTTCGTTGATAAATGTCTGCTGGAGTTGCTCGCTTTCGACGCGAGCTTCCGACGGCAACCCCTCTCCCATTGGCATAAAGTCTTCTTCAGCGTAGTCGCCCATTAACCATCGGTGCAGTCTGGCAACTTTGGCTAATTCGAAGCCATCAGCTCGAAGCTTCAGCGAGGTCAGTACCTCTTGTAAATCAGCATCCTCTAGTGCATAGCACCAGTCTCCTACGCTCTTTTTAGTTTCTCGAGCCATCTTTCACGCGTAGTTAAGCTTTATGGACGCTGTAAAACTAGTTCGCGCAGCAGCAGCGGCTAACTAATCGAATACTTTATTAGGGTGCTTTTGTGTATGTGCAATACACGAAAAACCTCCGCTTTCCTATCTGGATAGTAGTAATCCCCCCACAGTGGCGAGTCAAAACAAACCAGCCGCCGCCGCCGCTGGTTGTGCTGACGCACCACTGTGGGGGGAAGAGGGGGCCTTCAGCGCGCGGGAGAGAGAGAGACACTTTCTTAGTCCTGAACACGTGCGATCCCACGCTACAAGCACATCTTGCTCATTCTCTTTTTGCTGATGTTTCAAAATTCACAAACAATATCTTTGACCAACTCCCAAAACATTTGCACGTGTATTAGAGCCTGCACCGTGCAGCTGCATTTTCTTACTCATGCTTTGTTTGCTATAACAGAGCAGCTGCATTATCTTATTCATACTTTTTCGCTGATTATCAAATACAGAGAAAAAGAAATTCGGTAATGAAACTGCTTGAGACCCAGGACAAAATTGACCAAAATTCACGATTTTTTTATGTCTGAATTTCGCAGGATATCAAGTGTCGTCGATAAGCTCGAGCATTGTGAAGACCGAGCTCGAGCACTGTACACGAAATCTCTTTCTTTCTTTCTTATCGCTTCTTCCCAATTTACAATTTTAAAATTTCATAAATAGTTATGAAAAACTAATTTTACTCCTAGCTATGGGGTAAGCACCTCTACAACCGAATCTCGTAAGAGAATAAAAATTTCGTTATTTTTTCGATATCTCCAATATTTACGGAGATATCGCAATCTTTTAGTTTTTACCTGTTTAGCAAAAATTTAGTTTTCAACCTAGAGCGATGATTTTTGGAATGTAGGTGTATCTTAACGCACTCTATCAATTGCCATTGAAAAAAAAAAATTTACCAAAATTCCCGATTTTTTCATGTCTGAATTTAGCAGGATATCAAGTGTCGTCGATAAGCTCGAGCACCGTGAACGACGACCTCAAGTGTTTTTTATAGCGCTCTCTGTTTCTTACCGCTTATATCAATTTACAATTTAAAAATTTCTTCAATACGGATAATTGCTTAAATATCGATGTGAAGAGAAAAAAAAACAAGAACGTACTAGTGCATATTTGCATCTGCGCTGTGTATCCGATTGCAGTCAGTTGTTAACAAAGTCATCACTACTCGTTATTCCGCGAAATTATTGCTTTCAGTTTTTTTCATGTCAGCTCTCTCACCATGTGTGCTGTAAATATATCTTCTACTCGACATTGTTGCAAATGTCATTCTATGAAGTCTATAACCAGCGAATACCAGAAAATATATGCACACGTGCACATGTATAGCCAGTATGATTCCCCCGAGATGTATTGTCTTTTATTAGCAGTATCAGCAAAAAAAAAGCGTTGCGTTTTATGCTGCATTCCCACCGTGTAGACAGAGACAATATTTAAGGAGCTACACTTGCACGTTTCGGCAGTTCCACTTTGGATAGTCAAAGCATCTCTGTCAGAATAATTAGGGCAAGTGTGGCACATTTAGCCAAAGTTATCGGTCAGGCATTGAGTATCGCGAAAGATCGAGACTCACATATTCACACAATGTGTGGGCCTCAGACTTACAGAATCAATCAGCAGAGGTTCTATGCAGAAAGCTGCATTTTCTCTTGTTGCATTGTAGAATAACCACGGTATATTACATGTTTACCGTCGGTCTATTCCGTAATCCAGACGTTCTGTCGATTGCTCTCCAAACAATACGACAGCGCAACGATCATGGGCACCCACTAGCTCGTGCAATGTTTCACTGTCAATGTAAGTATCAATTACATTTTTTCACATCTAAACTCTTAGAATATTATTATTTATTTCAATATTTTTTCATCAACATTTTTTCAGTGATTAACCAGATGATGAGAGACACCGAGGGTGATTCTTTCATTATGGTGTGTGATGAGTCGATAGGAAACGAGAATAATTGTAAGTATTGAGCCAATTAAAATACAAATATTAATTTTTCATTTTAATTAAATTATTTTAATTCTCTCAATACTTAGTTTCAGAGCCACGTACACGTATGACGATGGGGGGGGGGGGGGTGCTGGGCGACGATGAGTAAAAAGTTGTTCGAGAAAATATGGTGAATGTAAAAAGAAAAGTACTTGATCCACGTGATGCATTTTTCGGTGGACGCACAGGTAACACACTCAAAGTGTTTGATTGTCAAGGCGAAGAGAAGATCAGGTATGTTGACGTGTGCTCACTGTATCTGTTCATTTGTAAACGTGGCAAGTATCCCATTGGTCACCCGAAAATTCATATCGGTCAAGAAGAGTGTGGACAGCTGATAGGGTTGAGTAACGACATTTCACAAGTGAACGGGTTGATCGCGTGCGATATACTACCACCACAAAATATATATCACCCATTATTGCCAGTAAAAATGCATGGTAAATTGATATTTCCTCTATGTCGGACATGCTGCGAGCAATTAATTCAAGAAGACTGCCCTCATGAAGATCCTGAAGAGCGTATACTGCGAGGAACTTGAGTTTCAGAGGAGGTGAAGGCTGCTGTAACGTTGGGATACATCGTCAAGGCTGTCTATGAAATTTGGCAGTACGAAATGACGCAGTACAGTCAAGAAGAGCGGAAAGGTGGCGTATTTGCGGGATACATCAACGAGTTTTTTGCTCAAAAGGTCGCGGTGTCGGGATACCCACCACACTGTATCACAGAGGGGGATAAGGGTCGCTACGTGAGAGAGTTGGAACACAACGAGAGTATAAAATTGAACAAGGATGATATACGTTTCAATGCTGGATTACGATCTGTGGCTAAACTGTGTCTAAATTCTCTATGGGGAAAGTTTGGTCAACGCGAGAATTTAACAAAAATAATCGTGGTGAAGAATCCAGAGAATCTTATGAATTTACTTACCAGTGCAGAGGTTGAAGTTAACGGTATTCTACCAGTGAATGACGATACACTCTACGTCAATTGGTGCTACAGAGACGAGGCTCTGTCATCCGCAGTATCGTCATCAATGACAAACGCGGTCCTCGCTGCTTTTACAACAGCATATGCTCGTCTAAAACTGTTCCGATATCTGCATGCGTTGGGTCCACGAGTTCTCTACTACGACACCGATTCGGTATTTTACGTTAGCAGAGGTGAAATCGGTGAATACGAGTTGCCAATCGGTTCGTCGCTGGGCAGTCTGACAAATGAACTAGCCGACAAGGGCCCAGGTGCATATATAACGACCTTCTGTCAGGTGCTCCAAAGTTTTACGCGTATAAATGTAAAAAATCGGATGGTGAAGAGGAGTGTATATGCAAGGTTAAAGGGATTCGGTTGAACTATACGAACAGTGAACAAGTCAATTTTGATTCGATTCGAGAGATGATCGTTTCTCCACACCTGGATATAGTATTGACGAATTCCGCTATACGTAGAACGGCATTTCACGACGTGATATCTCAGAATGAGACAAAGACATGCAAACCTATATATAGCAAACGAAGATTTACAGAGTTAGACAAAAGTTACCCGTATGGCTATAAGATATCGGTAACTGACAGCCTGTAGTTACATGTGGCGAAAACTTGTGTATAGACGACACTGCAAAAGAAAAAACTATTTATTGGCTGAGAATTGTGCTGACATCGTGCTGATTAGCCACGACACACCACCATCAACCTGATTGGACAAGGTACGTTGCCGTCGAGCTGATTGGCTGTTTGTACTAATGTAGCTGGTGGTAGTGGTGGTGGTGGGCGGTCACAGTGATAGCGTTAGTCGTGGGTGGGTCTATATTTAAGTCAACGTGTTCACACTGCAAATTACCAGTATTTGACTAGCTACACGGTATAGCTTTAAAGAGGAACTACACGATTTTTTTTCATCTATTTTAAAAGAAAAAGTATGTATATCAATTATAATTATTATTATTTAAATAATATAATAATAAAATGATGTGCATTATATGTTTAGATAGATTTAGAAGGTCTGAACAAGATTGCTAGTGGAGGTTACCTTCCAACGAAGAAGGTATCTGAGCTGGAGGTTACTGGAAGGATACTAACTTGTTCGATAAGCTAAGTGCCCAAGCCAACAAATTACAACTTTTCTTAGATTATAAGGGTAACAACGCTATTGAGTTTACCACGGTGTAACTCTTTTGTGAATAAAAACTATAAATATGGAAAAACGGTTACGATTTCAAGAGAAATCAGTGGTTCATTCAATGTGTGTATGGGTGTATGCATATAAAAAAGCACGTCGTGGAGAGTGGGAACAAATAGCCCGTGATCAAGAGCATTTTCGAATGAGAGTTTTAAGAACTAATAGCATTATTACAGCTTTACTTTTAAAAAAACTCAAAAAACTGTTTATTAAATAACAAATTGTTTGCACTTATAATTTTTTTCTAAATAAATGTATTTTTTACTTTCATTGTTTCTTCAAATTTTTTAATCCCTTATACCATACCTAATTCTTATGCATGCGAATGAAAAAAAAACTTCTATTGTGTAACTATAGATGGCACTGTGTTACGTGAAAGGTGATTGGTCGGTCATCACTCCATCGCTAACCAGATTGGTTAGTTGCCTTATATGTGAAGGTTAAAGTGAAGTGTTGGTTACATGATTGTCTCAGTAGCAGTTATGGATACGCGATGGAAACATCCGTTTACCTCCATGCTGTGTGGTCCTACAGGATGTGGTAAAACGGTATTTGTGAAGAAGTTCCTAAAGGATCTTGATCATCTGTGCGATACCCAAATCGAACGTGTCATTATCTATTACGCAGAGTGGCAGCAGAGCTACAAGGATCTTCAAAGCAAGAAGGTGGAATTTCGCGAGGGTTTACCGCAGACTAGTGACTGGGCCAGTGATTCCAGACCGAAACTCGTGATCATTGACAACTTGATGCGAGAATCATTATCGAACGGCAGTATAGTCGACATTTTCTCGAAGGCCTCCCACCATCACTCGCTCTCGGTGATATTCATCACACAGAACGTCTTTCATCATGGTAGAGGACAGCGTGACATATCTCTAAACGCACAATACATGGTCGTATTTAGAAATTTTGCGAGATAGATCTCAGATACAGCATCTGTCGCGTCAACTCTGTCCCGAGGATCCACGATTTTTGCAAGAGGCTTACTGGGACGCCACATCGAGACCATACAGATACCTTCTGCTGGATTTAAAACAGACTACACCGGACAACTGCCGATTTCGCACCTGTATCTTTCCGGACGACGAAGTGCACTACGTCTACGTACCACGGAATAAGAAGATGTATAGTGGCGACACATTGAATCTGGTACCAATCGTCTCCTTGTGATGGGTGTGTCTAAGAGACGACATCCCTTTGCGCGTAAGGACGCTGTCATTTTAAAAGCGCTGTTCCATTTGAACGATAAACAGCGAAAGACTCTCTTGCAGACGGCTGATTCGAAATTAGTGCGACATATTTGTGAGTCTGCTTTGAATGTGTTGATCTGTAACGTGCCGCTGGAGAAGTCTCACAAATCACGCTGACGCAGGCATGCAAAAACACTGCGGAAGTTAGCCGAACCTTGTGTGAGCCTGTCGAAAAAGAAAAAAATCATTGTACAACGCGGTGGTTTCTTACCAGCATTATTAGCTCCTATTATTGGTACACTGTTGGCTAGTATCATTAGTAAGTAGACGACATGGAACACGCTAAAAAGATGGTGCTTGTGCCGCATGAGAATGTTGAACGTCTCTAAAGTGTGCTAGCAAATAGCGGGTGCAATAATGCTGCTAATATATTAAAGACTGCTCAAACACCCGGAACCGTGATGACTAGACAAGATGCTGAAATGAACAACATACTGAATTCATCTACTTGCAAAAGTGAGCGGGAAAAATGGACACAATATCGTTCTGTGCTGCAGCGTTATCTCCAACTCAAGGATGTCGATAACTATGATAAGATTAGAAAAAAAGGAGGAAAGAGATAACAAAGATTGGTGTCAATTGCAAAACAACAACCATGATGATGATGATGAAAACGACGACAATTATAATGACAAGACACATCAGCTCGAGGAAGAGGATCGAATTGATGCGAGCATCATCGAGAACGTGCCTACAAAGTACAGGCGACAGGCTGGACAAGTATTGCGTAAATTACGTGTTAGTGGGAATATTGCCTGGGATGCAAATGGTACCGTGACAATAGGTGGTGTGCGTATACACGGAGCCAACATGATTGACCTGGTAAATGATTCTATGAGAAATAGAAAAGGTTCTCCGCCACCTGGGTATAAGCAATTTGCCGTTGCTCTTCGAGAATCATTTATACCACGCGAATACATCGGTAATAATCGTGTTTGGAATACCATAGTAGCCAGTACACCAGGTCGGGCTATCCCGTCTGAAAATATACCACTACCACCAGATGGTGCCACTGGTGCCGCTCCACGGCAGAAATTATCACCATGTAGCGTTGGTCGTCTATTTCAAACGCCACGCCAGGCTGCTGCCTAGACCAGTAGCTCTGACACCGACGAAGGAGACGAAAGCAACGGAGGCATAGCAGCGCGAGTACATAAACGGAAAAAAGCAGCAGCAGTAGCAGCAGCAACTGGTCAGGGAAGGGCAAAACAGTCGAGGAAAAAAGTTGTGGCTGGCAGTTCTGAAATTACATCATGACGACGATTGAGCGGGAGGTTCGACCGGGACAGAAGATTGAAATCACCGACCAAGAAGATAAAGAAGAGCACGAACGAGTGAACGTGAAAAATAGCGCACTGGATGAATTGATCGATTTGCTACCGTTTGAAATGCACGTACCCGGATATAGATTTTGCGGCCCAAGTACAAAACTAGCGGAACGTATTGAACGTGGTAAAGTCGGTATCAATCCATTGGATGAGGCGTGTCGTCAGCATGATCTAGTCTACGGTGACAAACAAGGCAACCGGCACAAGGCTGATCGAGTTTTAGCTGAATACGCATTTTCACGAATGCTCGCGGATGAAACAGATGGAGACGAGCGAACACTGGCTATGATGACAGCCTGCTGCATGGTGAGCAAGATAACCTTTGAAAAGTTTTTTTCAAGAATTAAGAAAGTACTGAAGAGGAATAAGAAAGAAGTACAAAAGAAATCCAAAGATAGTAGTAGTAGTAGCAGCAAAGTTGATGCATCTGTGAAAAGGCAGCGTACGATGGTATTGATAAACTTTTTCAAGCTACGCATGAGAGAGGTAAAAACAGTAATAAAAAAGAAAAAGTTAATCGTGAGGGTGTTGTAGAGTGGCTCGACAGTCAAGATGCGTATAATCTACATCGATCGATCAGACATCGATTTCCGCGACGTAGTTACAATGTGCGAAATTTGGGATGTTGATCTCATGGATTTGAGATCCTTGAAAACTTACAACGAGGGCTACAGTTATATTTTGACTATCATCGATGTTGTCAGCAAATATAGCTGGTTGGAAGCGATCAAGCAAAAAACCTCCAGAAATGTCGCTGAGGCTTTCTTGCGTGTACTGTCGAGAAGCAATGGGCGTAAACCAAAGTGTCTCCAGACAGACAAGGGTAAAGAATTCCTTGGTCGTGAGACGCAGCAAGTTTTGCGCGACAATGACATCAATCACAGAGTGGCACGCAGTCCGGATACAAAGTCTGCGATCGCGGAGAGACTTATACGAACTATTAAGGAGCGAATTTGGCGATATTTCACTCACAAAAATACACGGAGGTACATCGATGTGTTGCAGAATATTATAGAGGCATACGATCACAGTATACACTCAGCGATAAAGATGACACCTGCATCTGTGACCTTGTACAACGTTGGAAAAGTACGGGAAAATTTACAGCGTCGCTATAATAATAACAATGGTTGTAATTTACCCAAGTTCAAAGTCGGTGAGTTGGTTCGCGTCAGTCGGCCAGGGCGGCTGGACACTAGAGTTATTTAAAATTGTGCGAATTTCTCTGACACGTCCATCACCTGTCTACCATTTAAAAGATCTCTCAGGTGAGGACATGGTGGTTTCTACGCGGCGGAATTGAGCAGAGTTCGAAAAGATCTGGTCACGGAATCATTCAAAATAGAAAAAATTTTACGCAGTAGAGGTAAGGGTCGCTCAAAGGAATATTTCGTCAGCTGGAAAGGCTATCCAGAAAAGTTCAACTCCTGGGTCAAGGCTAATCAATTTTTGCAAATATGAGGGATCAATTTTACATTATTCTGCCTAGCAACAGCAGTATGAATTATTTTGCTAAAAACACTGCAACGCATTATGTTACACAGTTGCCACAACAGATCCGATTACAAGGTTCATGGCTGGTCGCGCTCACAGAAGTTCAAATTCCCCTAACGTTCCAACACGTGTCAGTCGACAAAGAAGAAAGAAAATTTTCCCTGAAACGAACTCCCCCCACAAGACTCGAGACGAATGAGCTAAGAGGGGAAAATTTTACAATCGCAGAATCGCTGATTCGTCCAAGAAATTACAAAGACACTCACACTCTCGTTGAAGAGATAAATAACTTAGAATGTATTAGTGGTCATTTGCGGCTTATAGTTGAACGTGGTGGTTATGTGACAGTCAGCAGAGTCTGTGGTAAGGATAGCTGCTCTCAGTTCAGTCACGAGCTTTGCTTATCGGAGAAAATGCGAAAAATTCTCGGATTCGAGAAGGATAGGCAGATTCTCTTTGTTGACGATCAATCCACCATAGAGGCTGATAGATCTGCTCGAGTTTCCAATGGTCTACCAGCCATATTTATGATCTACAGCGACATCTGTGAACCGTATATGACAGGTGATGTTCAATCAAGATTGTTACGCGCTGTATCGATAAATACCGATAATTACGAATACGGTACTACCAGAATCAAAAGTTTCTCTCCGCCAATGTACGCACCATTGTTATTCAGCTCATTTCAGACCATTGAAATAGATATAAGAGACGAATGCGGACAATCGATACCATTCGATTATGGGACAGTGACCGTGACACTTCATTTCAAGAAAGTCAACTAGATGAATCGCTACGAAGATTACTTCAGTTTTCAAGTTGGCAATGGCTACCGTGGAGTAGGAGGAGGAGGTAGGAATCCGTACACCGGAGGAATTGGCCATATTTACATCGGTTCTCCATACCAAAGAGGTCACGGTGGTATCGGCTCCTTCCTAGCCGGTATATTTCGTCGAGTTCTCCCGCTTATTAGTCGGGGGGCCAAAGCTGTGGGTAAGGAGGCTGTACGTACGGGTATCAACATTGTGTCCGACGTTACGGCACGCAACACATCAGTTAAGGAGTCCTTTCGCAACCGTGTGAGAGAATCTGGTGAAGTTCTGAAAAGAAAGGCGGAAGAAAAATTGGACAGACTGATGGAGGGGTCGGGATATAAAATGGCACGCTACGGGAATCCAGCTCAGTTGCAGTTGCTCGGTGAACACGTCACAGTGCGCAAGAGAAAGAGGGGTGTCGGTAGGAAAAAACGTAAAACTGACAGTAGTATAAAACGCAAGTCGAAAAGTGGTGTGAAAAAGACGAAAAAGAAGAAGAAGAAGAAGCAGACTGCTCGAAAGAAGAGCTCCAAGAGGAGGGTCAAAAGAAGCAGAACGGCTAGAGATATTTTTGACAGTTAAACAAAAAAAATAAATAAATCAAAAAAATGGCATTCCTACACACTCATTCGTGCGAGTGTTTGAAGTCCGAGCTGCTATTGTTCGACATTCCACCAACCCAAACCACAATCGAGGGATCGCATTGGGTTCAATACAAACCGATATCATCTTTAACCGATGACTCACCTATAGAATTTGTGATCCCCGGCAATAGTGATGAATACCTCGATCTGGCTCATACAATGCTCAGTCTTCGTGTAAATTTGAGATCTACCACATCCGACGAAGATATATCTGAGGCAAATCGACCAGCCTTCAGACTTTTACAAGCCCGAGTAGGACCAATCAATAATTTGATGCATTCACTGTTTAATCAAGTGGATGTGTCTTTCAATCAGAAGCCCGTGTCACCACCTACCAACGCCTATGCCTACAGATCGTACATCAAAACGTTGCTGAATTACGGACCTGCCGCAAAATGCTCCCACTTGTCGACTGTCTTGTGGTGTGAGGATACGACTGGAAAAATGAACGACACAGAAAATCAGAACCAAGGATTAGTTGAGAGACGAACATTGCTTACTGCGGATAAATCTGTTGATCTTATTGGCCACCTTCACGCTGATGTGTTTAATCAGGAGAAGCTGCTGATCAATGAAGTTGAAGTAAAAGTACGCTTAGTGAAATCTCGCGATAAATTTTGCCTGATGGATCCTGCAGGCTCTTATTCCATACACATCGAGGAGGCGAACCTTCTAGTCAGACGTGTAAAAATTAGTCCGGGCATATTGCTAGCACACGCTCAATCACTCTCGAAAACAACGGCTAAATACCCTTTGACGAGGGTGAAAGTCAAAGCAATGACTATGCACAGTGGTATACACGGTGAAACATTGGACAATATCATATTGGGTCAGCTGTCAAAGAGAATTATCCTGGGTTTTGTCAATAATAAAGCTTTTAATGGCGATCGGCTGCTCAATCCCTTTAATTTCGAGCATTTTAATATAAACTTTCTATGTTTGTACGTTGACGGGGTACAGGTGCCTTCGAAACCACTGCAATCAGACTTTGGAGCGAGAAATCTATATGTGGACGCATATCACACACTATTCTCCGGTACAGGTATACACTTTCTCAACGAGGGCAACCAAATAGCGCGCGAATCATACCCCCACGGATACTGTCTATTTGCCTTTGATTTGACTCCAGATTTATCGGCAAATGACTGCAGTCATTGGAATTTGATCAAACACGGTAGCGTTAGTTTAGAAGTACGTTTCAGTGCGGCTCTAACAGAAACAGTCAATTGTATTATATACGCAGAGTATGATAATATTTTGGAAATTGATGCCTCACGTCAAGTCATTGTCGATTTTAGCAGTTAAAACGTTCACCTCAAAGATATCGCTACTCTCTACTACTGTACATATATACATCTAGCGAGTTACTTTGCAAATTCAGTCTCTCTCTAACACTGTTCTTATACACTTCATCCAAGCATGGACGTGATCATTGACATTCAGTTCTTCAAAGGCACCAGGCATCGAAATCTACCAAAAGAAGTAGCCGTAGTGGCTGTGAACAGTAATTTTAGTAGTCATTGGCTGGTAACACCGGCAATAGCGTTTGGTCATCTGAATGAAGATATACGGAGTCAGAACGATTGGCTCACCCAGTACCATCACGGGCTCGACTACTTTGACAGTGAGGTGTCTTTATAGGCGGTGGAAAAAATTTTAAGAGAACTTTCGAAAAGTGTGCGGAAAATATACGTTAGGGGTAATGATAAATGGCTAGTGTTACATAAAATAATACCTCGTCAAATTTGTAATCTCGAGTACGATCAGGATTGCCCGTCTTTCGATAAATTATCGTCCGATGTATACTGCATGCATCACGCTGTCAAACCTTGCTACAAAAATTATCGTTGTGCACTAAATCAGGCTTGTAGGCTAAAATCGTGGCTACTCACAGGTACGATTAAAAATTCGAGCAGTGCTTTTAAAGACATTTGTAATGATGGACAGTCTTCAAATATTGAAAAACCTGTCGAAAATCCGCTCGCACACTGTCGGTGTATTCCCAGCCGATCAGATACCGAAGGTGTGGACGAAACCGACAGCGTTCGTTGTAAACACGGATGATCATACGAAATCGGGTATGCATTGGGTTGCCCTGTACGCTGACAAATCTTGCAGCGCATTTTATTTTGATAGTTTTGGTCTCCCTCCATTCATATCCGATCATATAAATCGGTTGCGAAAAAATTGTAAACAATTTCACTGGAATAATATTCGACTACAGAGCGACTCTTCCAAAATGTGCAGTCAGTATTGTATTATGTTTCGGCATTATATGAGCGCGGGTCTGGGTTACAATAAATTTCTCGAGAGTTTCTCTGATAATCTGCGAAAAAACGATGATGTAGTCCGGCAGTATGTAGACTGTAAAGAAAGAAAAAACGCTGACAAAAATTTTATCGGAAGCGGTGGTTGCATTGTCAGATGCTTGCAAAGCTGCAGTTCTAAGATGTCATTGTTGTAGCGCAAGATGATACTGTGAGAGACAGCGTTTTTTTTTCTTCGAATGTTTGCTGCTCAATCAGTCTTAATGCGCTCTCTTTGTTCCCCCTCCGATGAGTGCCGCATACGTGGCGGTTACCACCTCCACAGCCACCATCTCCACCATTGCCTATACTACATACCAAGCGCTCGGAGTAGTTTAGTCGTTTCAAAGTGGTAGTAGAGGTGACAGCAACGACATTGCACACCAAAAGGAAGACCGGTTTCAGCTGCTGAATACTCTATACACTTTAGACAAGTCGTACGCAACGGAAATCATTGTCGGCCTAGAATACGCCAGCTTCAGAGACGAGTACTACGAGCCTGTGGCTATTAAGCGACGACTCCAATGGAATCGCTTTTACCTACGATGGATGGCTGCAATTCAAAGACTTCTTCAACGAATTTTTCAAGTATCTTTGTGGATACACCAGCGAAGATATGACGGGTCAACAGATTTGCGGTACAGGGTGGATAGCAAAATTCACACACAGTGGGAAAGACAGGGGTATCGAAATTGAGGATAATACTCCTCCTAGGACACTTGGAGTTCTCAGCAAACGCTATTGTGCAACTATTATTATGAATAAAGTTAAGTTTCTTCGTTTTAATAAATATATTGTGAAATGTATTGATGCACGCCTAGAATATCTTAAGCTTGTAGCGGGCAGTGTAAGTTGTGTTGCTAGAGAGACTGTAGAATACATTAAGAGTGTTGATCTAGACAATATACCACTCATGAATACTAGTGTGTATACAACGACTTTTGTCAAACAAATTATTAATCTGATTGATGATCAATGGTTCGATATTATTACAGCCAGTGTGCAAACGCGGGCGAGAAAATTTAAAGGCCAAATTCCGTTTAGTCGAAATGATATTGTCGATGTATTTTATCAGCTTGCGTCACAGCACCTCGATGTAATTGTCGACTTACTAAACAGTCACAACGAGTGAAATAATGTTTTTTTGTTTTTTAAATTTTTGATATAACCAATTATATATATATATATATCTTGATACCGTATATCGCAATGAATTTGTAGAAATATCGATAATTGAATAAATAATTGATTATTAGTGAATATAAAAATACTTACCTTCTTTTTATTTATATCCTTACCATTTATCCATTTCCATGGTGCATTCTGCATACATTTCATACAATCTTTTATGCAAACTTAAGCGTAAAAAAAAAAACGAAAAGAATAAAGAAAGACAGAAAGAAAAAATAATATAAAAGGTGGAAGAAGGAGAAGGAGGCTGTTACCCCCTCCCCGCCGCCGGAGCAGTCTCTCCTCCCGCGCGCTGAAGCCCCCCCCCCTTCCCCCCACAGTGGTGTGTCAGCACAACCAGCGGCGGCAGCGGCTGGTTTGTTTTGACTCGCCACTGTGGGGGGATTACTACTATCCAGATAGGAAAGCGGAGGTTTTTCGTGTATTGCACATACACAAAAGCACCCTAATAAAGTATTCGATTAGTTAGCCGCTGCTGCTGCGCGAACTAGTTTTACAGCGTCCATAAAGCTTAACTACGCGTGAAAGATGGCTCGAGAAATTAAAAAGAGCGTAGGAGACTGGTGCTATGCACTAGAGGATGCTGATTTACAAGAGGTACTGACCTCGCTGAAGCTTCGAGCTGATGGCTTCGAATTAGCCAAAGTTGCCAGACTGCACCGATGGTTAATGGGCGACTACGCTGAAGAAGACTTTATGCCAATGGGAGAGGGGTTGCCGTCGGAAGCTCGCGTCGAAAGCGAGCAACTCCAGCAGACATTTATCAACGAAACCAGGCTGGAAACGACAGGTGATACCATTGCAGATGAAGCGTATGCCCTACGGCAACACATCCGCTAGAAAGATTGACGCACGACCAGACCGTAGCAGAACGATTAAGGTGGTAGAGCGAGACGCGGATACCATGCGGGCAGGGCGCTATAAAGAAGGTAGCGCGAGCCTCAGCCAGTGCACCGTGGGTAATCCCATTGATCGAACTTTCCGATGAGGAGGGAGATGCAAGAAATGTTGCAGACAAGCAGAGGGAGGACGATGAGCAGCTGAATCCCATGTATTTTCCGGCTCACGGTAGAGGATCGGCTGAAACGAGTCTACAGCGAGCGCGAGGTCAACCTGCGATACAGATGGCAAATAGGAAAAAGACAGCTGAATCTGGCAAGGATGAGCCAGATGATGCTGTAAAAATTCTGGCACGCCGTTTCCAGTTATACGACGACGTTGCCGGCAAGGGGCGCTAGACGTCAACCCCTGGTAGGTGCTGGAGGGAGTAGAAAGGCTACTGGTGAGACGAGTAGCGTACCTGGTAGTTGAAGCACTACCAGTGGTATGACGTCTTCTCACAATTCGTCCAAAGCGGCTGGTAGTGTATTCGAAAAATGGCCAACCCGGTACAACGGTGATTCCAGAATGAGTATCGAGCACTTCATTCAGAAAATGGAGAGAGTACAGAGGTTGAACGACCTCACAGAAGAACAGATGTTAGCTGCACTACAAGAGGTATTAACCGGTTAGAACTACGAGTGGTTGTTTAACCGTGTTGATGAGACTGGAGGGTGGACTAGCTGGCAAGAGTTTTGCGCGTGTGCCAAGATATGATTCGGCAAAACTCAGGGATACCAGCAGAGGCTTCAAGCAGAGGCACAGACACGCATACAAGGGCCGAAAGAGTCTATACGTATGTATATCACGAGTATGCAAGGGATTATGCGCACTGTGGGGGGATTACTACTCTGGATTAAGCTAACCTATCTAAGAAAAACAAAAAAAATCTAACGCCTCTACTTCAATAATTCTGGCGTGATTTTATCTTGCGGATTCTAAGTGCGAAACGGCGTGCGTTGCACCGAATTTCTGCTCTTTCGCCGTCGTGTAATTGGCGTTATGCTGCGTATACTCAGGTAGGCTCTATTACTAGCCAGCTGTGCTATCCTATACCCACCTTCGAGCATATACTACTGGAGGTAGCCCCCAAGCGGCCGCGCGCGTGACCGGGCGTAGAGAGAGACAGCTGCTCCAAGGTACGTGCTATCTCTCTCTAACTGCGCTCTGATTGGTTGCTCACTATCCCCTCCAATGACAAAGACGGTAGCGAAAGTAAAGCGCCAGTTACTTAATTTTTCGACTTTATATATTGAATACATATCACTGTAATCAATAATTATCTACAAACTATATAAATAAAATGATACAAACCAACAATTAAATCACAAACAATTCCTGGGGGGCTAAAACTGAAATACAAGTTGAAGTACTAAACAACAGAGGTATGATTAGCGCAATCGGTTAAAGCGCGTGTAAAATGTTAATCACATGGCAGACGATCTTTGTTTGTATTGCAGAAGTTTCTGTCGGAGGGGAGTAGCGCGCAACCAATCAGAGCGCAGTTAGAGAGAGATAGCACGTACCTTGGAGCAGCTGTCTCTCTCTAAGCCTGGTCACGCGCGCTTGGGGGCTACCTCCAGTAGTATATGCTCGAAGATACCCACGCACACTCACACACGCTCGGATACGCTTCTATTACGATACGGCGCTTGCATTATGCCTGCGCTATGTACTGTAGCGGACACACGCACTTACGGCGCTCGCACGTACTCTGCCACCAAGCGGCTCACGCACACACTCTCCGCGCGCTCACAGACGCTCCCACCGAGCGGCTCGCGCACACACTCTCCGCGCGCTCACGTATACTCCCGCTGCGCAGCGGGCTGCTTCGTTCTCGGCGCTGGCACGCCATTATAGCGCGCACGAACTTTCCTACTCTCGCACGCTGCTGCTCAGCCGACCAACGAACCGATATTTGTTTTGATCGGCTCGGCGCTAATATAATGCTATATATCACGCTTAGGTCTTTTCGAACTCGCGGAAATTCAATCATCTTTCCTCAGACGTGCGCGTCTCGCCGCTCGTTATAATATATATATATATATATATATATATATATATATATAATTATGTAACCTAGACTATTACATTACATGTTAACGCTTTAGTTTTTACACCTTATATAGTAACAATTAGCAAAATAATAATAACTTTTTTATATAAGTACCACTTACCATTACTTTATATAGATAATATGTCAGATAATAGGAAATATTAGGATATATAACAAAAAATACTAATAGTCAAATTTATATAAATTTTTCTGTCATTGTTTGCAATTATTCGAGTTTTTTATATTTTCTAAAAGAATTTAGTTTTTTTTTAATTTTGTAATTATTAATGATTATTATGAATTTATATTTAATTTTTATTTGGAAATGGATATAGTGATAAGTGATCTTATTTGCTATTATTTATAATTAAATGTCATTATTCTTTTGTAATTATTTTCTCAAATGTTATCGTAGTGTACAAAGTATATGGAGTTGATGCTAAATTTTCTAAAATGATTTTTCTCTTTGTAATATTTAGTATTCTTAGGTTTTGATCATTTAATATTATGAATGTGCATACAAATATATTATATTATATTTATATTATTTGTATATGCATTCATAATAATTTCATATTTATCGAAAATTGACATATTTGATATATTCCAAAAACAAAATCATTTTAAAAAATAACGCATTATACCTATATTCTCTATGCACTACTTTAACAGAAGACGTTGTTTTCCATATCTAATTATAAAATATATATTAATGTAAATGCTAGTTTTGAAAAGCAAGCAAATATTATTTTTCACAAGGTATTGTTTTTTACAAAGTATTATTGTATACAAGGTGTAATTTTTTATAACGTGTTATTATTAAGAACCAAGTGCTGTTCTGTTACGAGATTGTTGAAACGGTAAGTTGTAAATTATTGAAAAATTAGAATCTGTCGCCAAAGATAATAAAAGGAAATGATTATGTGGGCCAAAAGCAAAATGACTTGAGTATATATTACAAAAAAAAATTAAATTTGCTAATATCTAAAAACTACAAAAAAATTGATTAAGTTTTCGATAAAACTCATTATTGTGATATTTTTTCGATATATTTTTATGCCATACGATAAATACTTACTTAACATAAGGGGGTCTGAAACCCATTTCTGCGATTTTATCGTCCTGACGTACGATAATGCAGATTATGTCTAAATTATAATGTTCGCCATTATAAGCGCCATCTATATAAATTCGCAATAATTTTGCTCATAGATGGCGCCAGTGACGTTGATAACTTGATAGCAAAATTATAATGCGTATTTTGCCAATACGTATTTTCTATTATACGCAGTTTGTATCATTATATGATTACGCGTATCTCGAATATACGCATTTTGAATTATATTTTGTGAATCTTGCTTCTGCGCATTATTTTAAAATTATGTAATAATACGTTTTTTTATTATAACTGAAATTATGCGTATCTCGTCTATACGCCGATTGCATGATATCTTGTATCATTATATTAATCCGATGCTCATTTTGTATTATCAATATATATTTTATATAATTATATAATCATACGTATCTCGCATATACGTATTTTTTATGAAAAGTATAATGATGTTTACTTTACTTAAAGCATTTTTTAGAATTATAATTATGCCTATTTCGACTATACGCATTTAATATTTTTCTAGTACAGTAACAATCATGCGTATCTTGCCTATACACATTTAGTCCATTATTTTCCAATATTGGGTATTATTTGTACGCATTTTCTATTGCAATTAGAATTATGCGTATTACGCTTACACGCATAATTTAATAATTAGTTACGACCTTAATTACGGACATACCTTATATTTCCGTTCGAGAACAACGTGTAAATATTCTCTCCTTGAGTGACATTAAATTTTATTTTCTGTTTATATCCTCTTGTAAAAGAAGTAATCTTATAATCCTTCAGAATTCGTGTCTGGAACATTGGGTTAAAAATACCTAAAAATATCTGTCACTTTATGTCTCTAATATACATACCAAATGACTAGAAACATTTTTTAATATATTTTGAAACGTGGTATTTGAATTTCATAGTTTTCTAAATTTCATGGTTTCGTGGTTTGATAGATAGACCGACGTAAGAGCCCTCGGTGCTTTTTGAGTCGTCGGTGTAAAAGGTGGTGGAAGAGGAAAGGAGGGAATGAAATGCGAGCTTGAAAGTGTGGAGTGGCTTGGAGGAACGTTTGATAGAAAGTCCGACGTCCAGTGAGACATCGGGAGCAAAAATTTGAGAACCGAGAGAGAAGGTGAAGCAGGGTAGAACGTCAGAGAACGGATAAAAGGACGGTATCTTTTGAGGGGAGTAAAAGCTCGGAGGACCGGACGTTCTAGTAGGTTGTGGGTGTTACGGTTGTTTAAAAGCTCGAACAGAGATTCAAGAGAGTCGAGGATATGGTTATTTTTGCGAAAGCGCGGAGGATGAATTTAGCGGCTAGTATTTTGGGACGAAGATGGAGTGGAAGTTCGCAGGATTCCGCGTAGAAAATGCGGCTGGGCGTGGAGCGACGGAGTCCAAGAGAATCTCTGAGGGCTTTTCTTTGAGCGATTTCTAGCTTATTACGTAGAGATTTGTCTCGTGGGAGATAAATGAAGGAAGCATAGTCAAATGATCCGAGAACGAAGGCTTTGTAGATCTGATTAAGAGATAGGGGGTGGACCACCCCACCAAGTGCCGCAGAGGAATCGAATAAGGTTGATGTGGGGAGTACATTTTCGTAGGAGATTATTTAGGTAGGGGTCCAAGTGAGCTTGGAGTCGAAGGTGACTTCGAAGTCCAAGCGAAGTTAAGAATTGTCATGTCTCCAAAGGAGAGAGAGGCCGACGAGGTGTCGACCATTTTGCGAGAGAAGACGATCAGCTGGGTTTTTTCTGGGGCAATGGAAAGACCTAAGGAGTGGAAGAAAGAGTTGATGCTTGAGACTTGTTTGAAGAACAGAGAGGCAGAAGTTGAGGGCAGAAGAAGAGACAAAGAGAGCTACATCGTCGGCAAAACAGAGATATTCACAGTTATTATCAATGTGCTCAGACATTTTATGAGTGTAGATGTTGTACGCGATGCGGCTATTGCAGCAACCTGAGGAATACATTGAAGCACTTCGAAGGGGCCATGGGTCTTGGCTCCAACGTTAAAAGAAATTGATCTGGATGAAGTTAAGTTACAGAAGAATTTGCATATTTGCCAGGGGAGGCCCAAATCGCGAAGGATATGAGCAAGAGTACCGGAGTCGACGCCATCGAAAGCGCTCCTAATGCCGAGAAGAAGCGCAGCTGTGAAGGAGTTGTTAACGAAACTGGAGTACATAGAGTAGGTGAAGATGGTGAGGTTATCTGAGCATGATTTGTTTTGGCGAAAACCAAATTGGAAGCGTGGAAGAATTTCATATCTTTCGAGATACCAGTTGAGTCTGCGGAGAACTATTCTTTCAAAAATCTTAAGGAGCGATTGAGCAAAAGAGATAGGTCGAAATTTTCCGGAGTTGCCTTTGGGAATGAAAAAAACGAGGAATTCTTTCCAAGAAGAGGGAAATTCCTCTGACATGAGTAGGTCATAAAAGATAGAGAGAAGGTGGTTTAAAATATTGTCTGGAAGATGAGAGATGAGAAGATTGTCGATTTTATGGAGGCCACGGGTCGAATTAGGTTTTCTTAGACATTTGTCGATTGCGACTTGAAGCTCGGACGGAGTGAACGTTTCGCAAAATAGCTCTGTCGTTAAAGGGGAGGGAGAGAAGGTTGAGGGGAAGTTGGGATAAAAGCAAGATGGGGGGGGGCAGATTGAGGGGATTAAATCCATTTGTTTGGTTATATTTGCAGAGCTGTTGTGGGCTTCAGAGGCAGCGAAGTTGCGGTGTTTGAACCTCTTAATAAGTTCCCAGAACTTTTTGGAATCTGAGAAGGGGGTGAGAGATGCGAACGTGTTACGGTAGGATTGCCGTTTGGCTTCATAGAAGATTGTGTTGGCGTTATTTTCAGTAGCGAGAAGTTCGAGGTGCCGATTGGAGTTGCGTCGGGAATTCCTTAGAGCTTCTTTCTTGATAGTTTCGGCTTTAAAGCAATTTGCATTCCACTAGAGAGGTTCTGGGGGTTTGGGGCGCCTGTTAGAGGACCGTGTTGTGAGACGAATTTTTCTATTGATAGAAGAATAGCAGAGGTGAGAGCTTGGTATGTATCGGCAGGAGTAGTGTCTGAGGGAAAATCGTTTAAGGAAAAGTTAGACAAAGAGTGTCTAAAGGCCAACCAGCTTTCAGGGTGCGTTGGTAGTTTGGCTCATAAGTAGTTGTCTTCAAGGACAGACCAAGTGCAGATGGGGAAAAGATGGAGGGAGAGAAAAGTAAGATCGATGCAGGAGGGGTTAGTGGGGTTCCTTCTATTGAGGTAGGTGGGGGAACCCTTATTGATAACTAAGAAATCGTGATCGGCGAAGGTGGAAAAGAGATGATCGCCTAAGCTGCAGGAGAAGCTGCTACCCCAGACTATATTGTGGCAGTTGAAGTCGTCCGTTAATAAGATAGATTTAAAGTGAGAAATAGAGTTCAGAAAACTGTTGATATGGAAGTGATTAAAGGGTGAGTTGGGGAGTCTCTAAGCAGAGAAAATAAGAAGTTCGCCTTGGGAAGTCAGAATAGAGATCGCTGTAGTTTCCCAGTGTTGAAAGAATTATAGGTGTTGATTATCTTGAAGGGGATAGAGTTGCGAATATAGATGGTTGTTCCATCTCCTCTCCTTATTGGTCTGTCATTGCGAACAATAACGAAACCTTTTAGGGAGAATTGGGTGGTATTTTAGAGTGAGGGATTTGTAATTCAGCTCTGTGTTGTTCAATTGAAAGACAATTCCATTGGAGAAACCGGAGGTTTTTAGGCTGAAAAGCCGTCGCCATTTTTGAGAGATAGTAAAGGAGTGAGGTGGTATTGCGAGCAGGCCTGAGTGACCTTGTGAGCGATGTCGTTAAGACCGGCGGAAGTAAGTGCTGGAAGGAGCGTTTGAAAAATTAAGTCGAGCAAAAAACCAATAGCAGGTTTGAGGCCAGTGTGTGACGCAGAGGTCGATGAGGCTGAGAAGGGCTCCGTGATTGGGGTAGAAGATATGCTATAGGAAGGGATGGGGGAGAGAGGCTGAGAGCCCTGCTGAGAGATGGGCGAGTAGTGACCATTAGGTGAGAAGAGACAGTTTTTGTGATCTGCGAGAGAGAAAGGGGGGATACAGCCGGGGGATTGGCGAGAGGAGAGATCTGGGGGATTGGCGAGAGGAGAGATCTGGGGGTTGAGAAAGACTTCTACTGACGGTGCGGCAGGGCGAGGAGGCCTGGTGGAGGAGATTGGTTGAGGAGCGGCGTTCAGAGGGGGTCTGAATGACCGCATTGCGGCTGCGTAGGTAGGGGCGAGTAAAGGTGGTGGAGAGGTTGACCCCGTAGGGAGGTATGGTGAAAATGATTGAGAAGCAGAAGGGGGAGGAATGTAGGAAGCGTTATGGAGGCTTGGTTCAGAGGTGGATTGAAGGGGCCGGTTTGTGCTTTTGACAAAGAGATTTTGCAAAGAGATGTTGTTGGTAGCGACGCAAGTGCGTAATGTGTGTTGGAAGTGCCATTCGGGGCAGGATTTGTCCTTGGGAAGATGATGTTGGTTGCAGTTTACGCAGATGGGTTGTGTGTTGAAGCTCCCTCGTGGGAGATGTGACTACGTTGATCACATCTTTGGCAGATGGGCTTGCTTCTGCATTGACCTTTGAGGTGTCTATACCTAAAACAGTGAAAACACATTTTAACTGAGAAGGTGACGGGAACAGTTTTGGAGGGGATAAGTTCTGAAGAGGTCCCGTTAGGGGTGATAATCCTTCTAGGGGTGATAGTCTTTCTGCTTTGGAGACAGGGATATGGGTGAAGTGGTCTGAAGTTCTGCAAGGATGGCTTCATCCGAGATATCTAGAGGGACATCCCGGATTATAGCTTGTCTGGAGAGACGATGAGCAGGGGCTGCAAAGGGCAAGTTGTGTGAAGTAAAGGATATATTTTTAAATAGGTGGTTGGCAGAAGTTTGGTCCTTAAGGGTGATTGAGACCTTGTGGGAGCCGGAGGCAGAGATGGGAGCGATATTACCTTTGTAAATTGCTGCTACGAGTCTCCCAACAGTGGTGGGATGAAGAGGACCTTTCAGCAAGCTAGAGTCAATGGGCTTGGCAAGACTATAAATAGCCCTTGATTGAGAGAAGAATAGAAAGTGGGTGTAACCTTTTGGAGAGAGTTGACGGTGTCGTTGTTGTTCGGTTGAGCTGTAGAGGCGAGCTTCTTGGAGGTCCCAGTGGCAGTAATGATAGTGGCTGACTTGGTGTATGAAGTTGATGAAGAAGAAGGGTTGACGACTAGAGCAGATGAAGAAGCTGTAGTTGGAGAGCTTACACTAAAGTGATTGTCTGAATCGGTGGTTGAGTTTGGCAGACGCCTGCCTTGATAATGGTTTGTGGTAAGTTGAGGTCCTCGCCTTGGGAGAGGGTGTGGGAGAAGTTACTCTTCTCAAGATCTTCTCTGGTCCTTTTGAGTCTGCTTACAGGGTCCTGCATGTAGATGTCAGCCAAGGAATCACCAGGGGTGTTGTCTGAAAGATCCATAGAGGAATCAGTAAAAGAAGGATGGAAAGGAGGCTGATGAGTGATCAAGGGAGAACAATCGACGGTGGAAGGTTTGGAAGAGTTTTGTGTAGACTCATTTGATAAATAGAGGTTAGACAGAGGGACAGGTTTTGGGGGAGAGATAGGCAGAGGGATATCGAAAGGGGTTTTGCTGTCTTGTTCGGACATAGTGTTAGGAGGAAACGTGATGGAAGCATGTGAGTAAGCGTTTGAAGTTGGCACGAGGGGAGGCCGAAGACCCCCCAACGCTCCGTTGAGGTTAGGCGGGGAGGGCAGATTAGAGATAAGGGAAAAAGAAATGGAAAGGAAGCATGGAAGGAAAGCATGCGGAGAAACCGCGCACAGCCACTGATTTAGCACTAAGACACATTGAGACACTCGAAAAGCGAGAGAGCACAAAAGTACTACCGAACTGCTGCCGAAACGGGAGTCCCACTCACTTTCACTTATAATATCACTATAAAGCTGTAGTCGGTAGCCAGATCAATGCGCACAATATATGCGCATTTGTCGAGCTCGCTGCCTCGCTTTGACAAAGCTAGTCAAAAAACAGCTGTTCGGCTTTGCTTAGATAGTAATAAAACTAATATTTATTCTGTTATGATATAATAAACTTTCTTGCGAAAAATTCATTATTTTAGAAACGGGATTCATCTTGTTAACCGTGATGTCACATCTCACATCTAAATTACTATTGTATTTGCCACTAATAGGAAGAAGGCGAATTCTCATCTAATATAATTTAAATTAAAGTACTATAAAAAGATCATTTTTGTACTTTTACGAAATAATAATGGATTTTAATCATGTACAAAATAAATATCGGTTGGGATAAAATAATACGTGTTACAAAATAAACAATATTGAAAATTATAAGTCAAAAACTAAAGTGATTAAAAATATTTAAAATACGCATAGGCAACAAATTTTTTTAATTCTATACGAAAGATATAACAAATCAATTACGGAACATATTCCTAAAGTTATGCCGATATTCATTTTTTGCTCTCAATTTGACAAAGAATCACTTATATATATATATATATATATATATATATATATATATATATATATATATATATATATATATATCGGTGATTCCGCCTTAACTTGCACATTCTGCGTCCAAGCCTCTAGCGCATTAATGAGCTACTAAAAAAACATTACCTATCATTTTTTTAATGTAATTTGTAACAAAATACAGAGTTATAACAGAGTTCATAATAATTCAAAAGCTTGAAAAATATTTAAAAAAAGCATTTTTCAAGGTTTCTTCGGCGACATATTGTTATTATAACTTGAAACTTTGAAAAATGATAGATAATCACATAATGGAGAGCAACCAACTCTTTGTTTTTCGTAATTTTGTTTTTATTAATTGTTATTAGGAAATAAGATATTTTTTTTTCTGCTATATTGTGGTGCAAAATTTGAATTTTTTATTGAATTTCGGACCCTCTTAAATTAAATTATGCACCGTATTTCCCCATTTGATTAATGAAATATTAATTATTTATTAAGATTTTTATAGGTAATCTCTTAGCACTAGTTAGTTATTTTTATTTTTTATTATATTTTTGAGTGAAGACAAGTATAATTACTTAATTATTAACATATAAGGTAAGTTAAATACGTTATAAATCATCTTCATATCATAGAAATAAAAATACTTATGAACATACCTATGTAAGTTAATGGCTAAGTAATTATACTTGTCTAGACCTAATAAAAAAATAACACAAATTCCAATAGATCACTTATAAAAATGTTTATTACATATTTCATTCGTTTAATGTAGATGTCTTCGTGTATGTAGTGACATTCTGTACAGTTGTCACCCTGCCACCAAAAGCTATATATGCGAGAAGTGGGTCCGGCTTTATACCTCTAATCACGCGCAACAAGAGTGGGCAGGCTATATTCTTGTGCACTGCTCGATGGAAGGAGTGGGGACAGCTTTTTCCCTGTGCGCTCGCGGGTGGCAAGAGTGGGGTAGGCTATATTCATGTACTCCGATCGATGTCCCTGTGCTGGCGCAATCGCGAACTGTACGAGCGAATTGCATATATCGGAATAACAAAAATGGCAGTAATTATGGAATCGTTAGTATATTCGGAATATAGGGTACCTCACTGGTCGGTACCATTGTACAACAAGTTATCTCTATTTGAATAAAATACGTATTTTTACTATGTAGTTTTTGTATGTAATTATTACGTAATTGAAATATGTGAATCTCCATGTACTAATTTGTTACTGGGGTTTAGGTAAAATTTAGATAATTAAAATACGTAATAAAAATTTGTGCTAAAATTACAAAATACATACATACGCATAGTATTTCTATTAATAGGCACTAGATGTATGACAATTAAATTTAATAAGACTATGCCTAATTTTAAAGTCTTTAATCGTTACATAATTTTTGAATTTTTATTACGTTTTTTTTTTTTAATTTTTATTACATAATTTTAATTTTTATTACGTATTTTTATTACATCAATTTTATCTGAACCTCAATCCAAAATTAGTACATAGAGAATCACATATTTTAATTACGTAATAATTACGTACAAAAAATACATAAATAAAAATTTATTTATATTATGTACTACACTAAGTTTTCAAATTTTTGAACCCCACTCTTCAAACTTGTTTAAAATATTTTCAATAAAGCTTAAATCTTTTTACTTATAACTTCAAACGTTGGTGGGCGTAGAAGCAGTGCAACAATGTTGCATATAAAGAGAAGCATAGCATTCTTAGGCCGTACCGAATCAATTTTTTTCGGTATACCCCATATATATGTTAAATTTATTGAAGATAATACACGCTATTCACAAAATTATATATCGTTATAATTCATAAGATGGGCGGACGAAAAAGAGAAAATAAGCACAATAGAGGACAACCAAGAAAAGTCAGAAGAGGTTCCAATGGTGGAAGATATACCATAATGTCAGTTACTCTATATCTACTAAATATAGACGAGCAAGAGAGGTAACTAGCTTCGCCCAAAATGATGTTGAAATTTTAGAAATAGAATTAAGTCTTGCGAAGCAATTCACTGTAGATGATATTGATTTATCCAATATGGAACGCAACATGAGAATAATCAACAGTGTAAGTCAAATATATTGAAAAATAAAAATATGCTTAAATAAGTTGTATTTTTAAAAAAATTTAATATAAAAAAATTGAATAAATTAATAAAAAAATAAAAATAAATAAATCAAATACATTTTACAATCTAAAGATTGTAAAATGTGAAATGCTCCCATTTATCCCTGCTATTCAGGAATTTCTAAAGCTTTGTCCGAATGTCTACCAAATGGTTACAATATTTCCGAGGTACAGATTGTGGTATCCATGCAGGAAATAGTAAATAAAACTAGTGAGCGACTTGATTGATTTAGCACTTTCTGTAACTGTAGGGTTCGATAGTTCTTCAGGCTATAAAAATATCCATAAAAAATGTAAGTATGCTGTAAATGAAGGCGAAGCTTCGGAGCAGTTCCTCTTTGTTACAAGCTTCATTATCATTAAAAAAAGCTCTAATAGGTCTGATGGCAAATCATAGATCAATACAATTCCTCAAAGTGTAAGACTCTGTCGACCATTAAAGATTGCATTCGAAAAAGAAACAGATGATGCGATCATACGTGAATACAATCGATTAGAAAATAGAATAGTGTATCTCAGTTCTTATAAATTTAGTCTGTCCAATGGAAAAAACGTTTGCGTTTGTTATGAAGTTACACAAACTCTTTTGGATCGTAAATGTTTAAATGTAATAGTGGGAAATAGAGCAACTAGTAGATGTCCAACTTGTAAGATAATGTCTCATCAGTTTGGAGAATTCAGGAATAATTTCACTCCTGTTGCTGAATCACTGAAGTATGATTTGGGATTATTGCACGCGGAAATCATTACATTTGAGCATTTCCTAAACATTTCTTATAGAATGCCATTTAAAACGTGGGATATTCGAGAACCGCTAAAAGGTGTGTCTATAATAATGATGTGCATGATATTTTATAGACTCAATCTATTTTGTAGACATATTATGAACGAAGAAGAGTGGGGAGAAGAAAACCAGAACACAAGTGATGACGAAAGTAATATGACTTATGATAATTTTGATGAAGAATTTAGAATGTGGAATACTTATATCACAGAGTTATTATTACGTTGCTAATTGTTATCCGTTTTGAAAGTTAAATTTGTTACTATGTAAGGAGTAAATACTATAGTGTTAACATGTAATATAATAGTCTAGGTTACATAATTTTATATATATATATATATATATATATATATATATATATATATATATATATATATATATATATGTATATATATATATATTATAACGGGTTGCTACCCGTACCCACGCGGTATTCGCGGCAGGTTGAGCGAGCGACGACACAGGCAGCATTGCCTATAAGGATAGCATGCTTGCTTAGAGACCTCGGGGATGCCGGATCGATCTTCGGTCCCGGCGCTCCTTTTGTGTTTTTCGTCGCTCACTTAAGGTCCCACCCCGTTACATGGCGCCCAACTGAAATACCCACAGAGAGTGGAGAAAGAAGATTCCTGGCGGTCTCCCGATCTTCGGCGTCAGAGGAGGAGGCGAGGAAAAGAAGAACCCCCACCTACGATCTACGAGGCTCTCCCTAGGCTCGCCTTCCTCGAGGGAAGAGGGATGGAGCGGGTCAAAGAGTGTAAAGAGGTATGGGGATGTACGAGGCCTGGAGACATCGTCGAAGAGCTAGTCGGCGAAGAGGCTCCCTGCATTACCGCACTGCACAGAGAGTTGTAGAGTTGAAGCCGGGACGGTACTCCAACTCTAGCGGGGGGTTATAACGGGTTGCTACCCGTACCCACGCGGTATTCGAGGCAGGTTGAGCGAGCGACGACACAGGCAGCATTGGCTATAAGGATAGCATGCTTGCTTAGAGATCTCGGGGACCCCGCACAGTGTGACGGTATGAAAATATTGGTGACAAAATAAAATATCCCCTGCTAGGAGCGACCGATCGGGATGATTTTTTTTTTAAATGTAGCTTATACTATACAGATTTAGGGAAAAATATACAATTTTTATGAGCCAGCGTTGCTGACTAAGCCAAATTGCTGATATCAGCAATTTTTCGAACCGCAATAGAAGTGTAAAGTATGGAATTTATCGAAAAATTGCTGATATCAGCAATTTGGCTTAGTCAGCAACGCTGGCTCATAAAAATTGTATATTTTTCCCTACATCTGTATAGTATAAGCTACATTTTAAAAAAAAATCATCCCGATCGGTCGCTCCTAGCAGGGGATATTTTATTTTGTCACCAATATTTTCATTCCGTCACACTGTGCGCCGGATCGATCCTCGGTCCCGGCGCTCCTTTTGTGTTTTTCGTCGCTCACTTAAGGTCCCACCCCGTTACAATATATATATATATATATTGTAACGGTAGACCCCGCGTACGGTAACGTTGGGTTTTGTTCCACTCGTTACCGATGAATTCTCCGTCTCCTGCTACTGTTTCGATACATACAAGACGGCGGGCCGCCTCGGCCCTGGGCGCCAGGCACCGGAGTGCCAGGGATCCCGCGATCCCCTTACCTTGAGACGCCGCCTCGTGTCGAAACATCATCTTCGTGCACCTGCTCGGCTAGTCAGTATATGCAATTATTCACAGAGGGAATGAGACAGTCACACAAGGTCGGGGGTTCAGTACGAAATGAATGCACAATGTTGACTTAGATTCGTTCTATATTTTACTCAGTAGTCTTCTACTTAATTCATTTACAATAGGCGATCTCCGACCGCGCGCTTACAACTACGACATTCCCGTCGAATCACACACATACACACTCTGTGGCTCGCATGCCACCGCGCCGATGTTCGGGCGAGTAAGTATCGGCGCACGCCCTGGGCGCGTATCCGATCGTCTCGAATTCCTAATCACTACTATGGCGTCGAACTCGCTCGTGCCCGCCGGTGTAACCTCCTAGCCGCGGCGTGTTCGTCAACGCGCCGCCGGACGGTTTACCCGACGCGGACGGTGCAGTTGCCTCGCCCTTCCGGTCGCTACCGGTGCCGACGACCGTAGCGTCCGTCGCAGCCTGCCCTCACGAGACTATGAATTCGCGTCCCGACAATAACCAACCTCTCCCGACGTACGCGAGTCCCCAGGCGTACCCGCCTTTGCCGCGCCGGTAACGTCGCCCGAACCTCGACGCGAATACTCACTCACTCCATACGATTATACCTAACTTAGCGGGGCCACTGCCCCAACTAACACTCACTTATATTACGCTCGATTATTAAATTTAGTTAATGTTAAACCTTAGACCTATACGAGTGTAACGCGCGAACTAAAACTAGGGAAGTGTCGTGACCTTGTGTCGTCGTGTAGGTCAAGGTTGCGTCGCATACGAAAGGTGGACGATAGCGTGTCAGTGAAGTTATGGTCTTTGTCTTGATTCGTGAAACAGTCAGTACAATACGACAGTCGTGTTATAATTGTCAGTGTCGGTGCAATAGCAATAATAGTGTAGTGATAGCGTCAGTATAATAGTAGTAGTTAATATGCAAACGATAGCGTCAGTCTCACAGCGGTAATTCGTATAACAATAGCGTCAGTCAAATAGTTGTAGTCGCCGTATAAACGATATTGTCAGTATAATAATTGTAGTCAAGAGTAAGCGGTAACGTCCGTACAATAATCGTAGCCACAGCATGAACGATAGCGTCCGTACAATAGTCGTCGTCAGAATATAAGCGGTAGTATCGGAATAATTATTGTCGTCAGTGTGCCACGATAGCGTCAATATAATAATTGCAGTCACAGCACAACACGGTAGCGTTAGTACAATAGTCGTCAGTCGAGTATAAACGGTAGCATCAGAATAGTAATGGTCGTCAGTCAGTCATGTGTACAGTAATTAGTTTGTCTACGGTAAATCAGTCGAACGGCTCAGCGCTGTTAAGCCGACGAAGCATGCTAAAACCGCACTCATGATCCGCCGCGCTCTTGCCGCCATGTTGGCCACGTGGCGATAAATTAATCGCGAGTTCGCGCTACTTCGCAATCGGCACACTTAATCGCGCGAACATCACTTATTATAATTTTTCACTCTACTCACAGTTAGCAGCAGTCCGTCGCACAATGTCTTTGTCTACGCAAACGTCGCCACGTGGTTCGGGTTCGGTAGAGATCGGTGATGGTTCGTGTCGAAAGACCAGTCGCTACGGCATCCAGAACGAAAAAAAGGAAGCGATGATGACCAGCGCTCGCGTCGACCCCTCTCGCCGTCGACGTTAGGTTGGGTCGCTCGCCTACCTACGCTTGCTCTCGTGCGCTCGGGCCTAGCCGATGCCGGCCGAGGCTCCACGAATACGGCCGAACGCGCGCTCGCCGACTCGTGCCGCGGTGTTACCGTGCTCCGCGCGGCCGCTTGTAACTGGCAGTAGGCTGCCATGTTACAATATATATATATATATATATATATGTATGTATAGCGTACATAAATTGTTATATATATATATATATATATTGTAACGGGGCTTTTTCTAGGCGGATAAATGTCTATAGCCACCGTACAAATGTAAAGTACTCCTGCACTTTGCTTCTGAGATGCTGATCTCGCTCGTGTAGTCCCTTACCTACGACGATGCCTCGCTGCTCAGTATGCACCACACCTCTGGATAGTACCCACGGAGGCGGCGGTATTCGGCGGTTTGAATAGGAAGAGGAATCGGGACGCTAATCAAATGAACACACTACCCATTCTAATAAAAAGGCGTTTATTCAATAAGAAACTTGTCGACGGCGTTGCGCGAATTCGCGTCGCCAGAAGGTCGTAAAATATATGACCGGATCAGCGACTAGGTCCAAATGCCTCGCCAGTCGATCGCGCATAAATAAATGGAAATAAAATCCTACTTTCTTATCGCGGTGATCTACATTGTCCTCTTGCAAGGGAGTAGCTCTCTCGACCTTGCCCCCTGCTGCTGGACCTCTGGCGCCTCCTCCTGGATCTGGAATGGGAACGGCTGGATCGGCGCGTCATCGTCCCTCTGGGGTGCTCCTCTCGTCGGTCCACCGCTGGTCCCCGTGTCCCTGTGCGAGACTTGCTGTGCCGCATGACCGACGTCGTCCGCCGGTGCACGGGAGAGACGTCCTCCCGATTCCCAGACCGGTCACCCCGAGTAGAGCCACCACCTGCAGAGCGCATAGGCTTCTCTGGTTGTGGTGTGCTCTCCGCATGCATATCGGTCCGTTCTTGACGGCGAGCAACTTCCACGCCCGGACCTTCTTCAAAGCCGCCTCAGCTTCTTTAAGGACCCGGGTTGCACGGCTTTGCTCCTCTTGAGCACGCCGTCGTCTAGCTTCCCCGCGCGCCCGCGAGGCTGCTCCCGGATGAGGCACTATCTTCAGGCCCACTCTTTGGTCCTCAGGTCTCCTATAGCGGCGCGACTGAACAATGGCCTTGAGCGCGGCTGGGCGGACTCTAACCGCGCCGAGATGGGCAAGCCTGCGAAGCGCGGGCGGCGCGGCGGAGCCTCGCCGTCTTCTTCCGGCGGTGGGTTGATGTTGATACTCGGCGGTGTCATTAGCAGCTCATCCTCCCGAGTCTCCTCTGCCCAGTCCTTTCTCGGTGGGTCTTCCTCCTCGGACAGGTGGTCGTGGTCCATGAGGTCATCCTCATTTGCAACCGAATCCTTCGGTAAGCGGGCCTTCTCAAAGAGCCTGCTGCGGATACCGTCCCATTCAGCCGAATCCATCCTGAAACAAAAATACAGATTATTCTGCCTACCTCGCACAGTTGCGTGAGCCATTAGGCCGACCAGGTTTTCTCTTAACCATGCCTATCGCACGAGCCTCTGTCGGCGGCTGTGCGGGCACTGGTAGGGTCGCGTATTGGGCCTTCCGAGGCCTACCGTGCTGTCTGGTCTCTGGCTGCCCTGTGGCTGAATCCTCTGTCCGTTGCGTAGCGTTACGTTACCCGCGCAACCTACGAGGGGACGGGGTCGAGTCTCCCGCATGGTCACCTTGACGCTCCGCGAACGCTTTGGGGGACTCATACTTCGAGCACCGGTGTGCTGCGATCTATCGCTACATGTACTGCCGCTCTGGTCGTCTCCTGAGCGGTCTTCGCTCGATCGCAGTTCCCGTTGCGAGTTTGCTCTAGTATCCGCTTCCCTAGGACAGTCTGTATTACCTGTTACGGTCTCCTCTTCTCGAGATATTGCCCTCACCGGATAAAATCGTTTGAGTTGACTGGCATGGACCAAGACTATCACATGACCTTCTTCGTCCTTCAAACGATACGTTTTGGTGCCCAGGACATCTGTAATCCTGTATGGTCCAACATATGGTGAAGCAAACTTGGCTGACCGTTTGTCAGTTGCGGAAGACAGCACATAATTGTGTCTCCACACAAAGTCGTTGACTTTGAACTCAGCCTCTCTGCGTCAAGCGTCATAATATCCAGCTTGGCACTCTTGTTCGCACTTGGCTCGTTCAGCTGCATTTTCATGCACTTGGCACAGACCTTTCATGCGGTTTAACCAGTCGGCGTATGCACTTTTCTGCAACTCTTCTGTAGCCGCTATATCTTGACTACGCCTGGTAGACGATGGGTTTGGTGGTTGTCTGCCAAAGATGATTTCGCTCAAGTGATCATCCCATTTGGAATGGTATTCGTCTATGAGCGCTCGTATCACACTGTTGACCGTCTTATTGACTCACTCAACTGGATTAGCCTGAGGATGGCACACCGCCGCTGTTTCATGTTTAACACCGATCGACTCCAGATATTTGTCTTTAGTATGGTTTTTAAATTCCGTGCCGTTATCTGAGAAAAAGACTTCTGGAGCGCCATACCTCAAAACTATCCTTTCCTTTAGGTGTTTTACAATGGTAGGCCCGTTCGCTCGTTTTGCGGGGATACACTCCACCCATCTAGTAAACAGGTCTTCGAACACGAGGATATATTCGTTTCCATGCGACGTTTTTGGTTTCGGACCCATCATATCACTAGCCACTATTTGCCATGGCATCGTAATGAACCTACGTCCCATAAGTCTAGCTGGAGGACGCTGCTCTACCTTGCTCTGTTGGCAAACTATGCACTGCCGTACATACTGCTCGACGTCATTATACATTTTTGGCCAGTAATAATACATGGCTACTCGAGCATACGCCCGCGTATAACACCTCTTCGTGCTTTTCGCGCGGGACGACAATTTTCCATGCCTCGTCATCTTCAATTGACAGTGACAAGTGTCTATTCGGGCGATAAGTGTGCAATTGCCCTCCATGTAGTTTGAACCGAGGTTCATCTTGTGGCCTCAATTGTACCTTCTTGACTCTTTCCTGATACCATTCGTCTTGTGTTTCATCGGTCCATTTGACCACACAAATTGATGCCGTGCTGTCTTCGTACATCCTTGATAAGGCATCTGGTACGGCGTTCAGCCGAGAGGACGTCATACCACTAGTAGTGCTTCTACTACCAGGTACGCTGCTCGGTCTCACCAGTAGCGTTTCTACTCCCCCCAGGACCTGCCAGGGGTTGACGAGTAGCGCCCCTTGCCAGCAAGGTCGTCGTGTTACGCCGCGACGATACCGGGCTAGCCATGTCCTCGTTTCCAAAGATACTGTACGTACCTTGAAAATCGACCCTTGGCGGGGATAAACCACCTCGCGCCTTGCGCGTTGGCTTCGGAGGAGCTGGAGTTTGTTCCCCTCCTGTGCTCGAGATCCAAAGCCACTTTGAATCTCGAGAGCGAGACCAAGGTTCTTATGCTATCTGGCAGCGAATTCCACAGCCTTACCCCAAACACTCGAAACGATTTTAGGCCCACCTCTGTGCGCGACTTCGGTAAGGCCAGTTCCCTGGATACCCTTGCCGAGGATCTGCACTGGTTTTTTTCGAAGAGGGAAGAAAGATACGGCAGCTGCCCCATAGAATAAGCCTTGTATACAAGTACCGCCGCGAAATAGGCTCTTCGATCACTAACGTCCAATACCCCTAATATATCTCACACATGAATTTTGTAACCTCTGTAGTCTTATCTGAAGCTCCTGCGACACATCCAGATAAACCACCGAGCAATAGGCCAGGTGAAAAACCACAAGGGCGCTGGCCAGCTGCTTGTGCAGAAGCTCAGTGGTGCAGGTCCTAAAAGATCTCAGCCCATAAATGGCTTTGTTAACCTTGCGGCTAACATCATTAACCTGTGGTTTCCATGTAAGTTTAGAGTCCATGATCACACCAAGGTTCTTTACGACATCGACAAAGGGCACGAAAACACCATCCTGAGCCTCAACACCCTGCAGGTTTAGCCCCTGAAGCTGATTAATGTTGTGCTCGGAACCGAAAATGATTGCCTGCGTTTTCTTTGTTTTGAGGTGCAGCGCATTCTCAGATGCCCAAGCCGATACAGAGCGCGCTACAGCCGACATGCGATCCTCCCCCATCCCAACTAGATCATCCCTCGTGACCTGAGTATATACCTGCAGGTCATCCGCGTATAGCAGGTGCGTGACACCTTCATCCAAATACCCCCGTGGGCTTTTAAATTTATACAAGACATCTTGTAAATCATTGATGTACAAGCTGAAGAGAAGAGGCCCCAGTATCGAGCCCTGCGGGACACACAGATTGGTTATTAACCAATCAGATTCCCCGTCTCTTCTGGTAACCACTCTCTGATTACGTCTGGTTATAAATGATCGAACCCACATGACCGTCAACCTAGAGATACCCATTCCAATCAGCTTGCGAAGGAGTTTAGATGGTGAAATAATGTCAAAGGCTTTACTGAAATTAAACAGTAGCAAAATTGTCAGGAGGAGCTTATCACTGTCAATACCTGTCCTAATGTCTTCTGTGAGTTTAAGCAGTGCTGTTTGCGTTGAATTATTGCGTCGAAAACGAGTCTGGTGAGGGTCAAGAACTTTCTGCGCTTTCAATAATTCAACAATCTGGTCGTGTACCAACTTTTCCAGGACCTCTGAGAGAAAGCACAACAGGGCTATTGGACAAAAGTCTGAGACTGCTCATGGAGTCGATGTCTTTTTAAGCAGCACAAGATGTGTTCTCTTCCAAGCCGTCGGAAAAGTCCCCGTTGATAGCGATATATTAAACAGTGTCACGAGATGTTGGCCTATAATGGGTAATGATTTCGCAATGATGTTCTGCGGTATTCCATCGTCCCCCTTTGCTTGAGACGAGACATGAGCGACAGCAAGCACGACGTCAGCAAGGGTGACATCACGAAAAGTGAATCCTCCCTCGCCAGCGATCGATACAATGTCATCCAGGTCTGCCTCGCCCTCAGAGTTCGATATGGACACTCCAGCGAAATGACTGTTTAATTCATTTGGTTTGAAGCCGTGTAGGTCGTTCTTAGCTTTGGACACCAAACCCAGATTACGTAATTCATTCCTCACATTTTTATCGTTATCAAGCGCCTCAAAGATTCTGCTCTGAATAAAAGCTTCACGCGCAGGCTCAGTACGTCCTTCAGCCTCCTGTACTAGCGTCTGATATTCTGTCCATAAGTGTGTCCGTTTCATACAATACGATTGTACAAGTCTCGGAAGTCTGAGTCTACCCAAGGAGGAAGCATTTTTCCTCTGGGTCTAAATTGTTTGAGTGGAGCAAGTTGGTCAATGACATTCATGATAATGTAACTAAGATTTTCTAGTCGTGTGTCAACTTACAGTGCAATCAACTGGCGACCAATCACAAGCGGCTAATAGGGACAGAAGTTCTTCCGTTTTATACCCTTCAAATCTCTATATTCAAACCCGTTGAGAGTTGGAGGTTCAACAGTGTGACACTCAATCTCAACGTCAATTACATTATGCCTACTTGGAAAGGTCACCAGTGAGTTGCTCGCATTCAGCACTGTATTGTCTTCGTCGGTTAGGATCACATCAATCCAGGTGTGAGAATCTCCTACATGATGCGTTGCGCCATGATCTACAAATTTGAGATTCAACTCTCACGCGATTCCCCGAAAAAACTCTGCATCGTGAGAGTTCGACAGCATGTTTGCGTTGATGTCCCCCATTACAATTCTGCATTCGTAGTCCACTGAGTATCTGCGTAGATCATTAATAAGATCAGAGTCATCCGAGACTGGGATACCCGGTGGACGGTAAATTAGTGTAACAAATACAGGTGGCATGGTACCCTGTAGCACATTGCAGAATAAGTACTCCGGAGTTCCCAGCTTTCCTTCCGCCTCCGTTGGCGAGGAACACAGTAGAGTGGCTTTGTAGTCATTACGGATGTAAAGGGCGACTCCACCCCCACGCTCACCACCAAATCGCGTCTCCGTAACGCCAAACAAGTGATATGAGGGGCGAGCGTCCTCCAGAAACTGTCGAAACATGCCCATATGAGCATACAGCGAGCTTGCATTGAGGAACCCCGCTCGCAGCACCTCCCTGTTCGTCTCTCTCTTACTCTGACCTAGTCACACCTGACCAGCTGGGACCAAGGCCCGACCTTGTACTGTAGGCCGCTTGGGTACATAATGAGTAGCCCTTGCAACCTCTCTGGCTGCAGACTCGACAGTCTCGTCAGTCTTAACAATCTCCCCATAGGAAGCCGCCAACGCATGCAGGTCTACCACCGAAGTAATCTCGTGCATTTTTCCGCCCTTTCGTCTCTTAGTAAGGGATCGCCCGCCTCTATGCTAAGTGTATTTGAATTCCAAACCGCGCGCAATCTGTTTTAGATTGTTAAAACGACTAAAATTCTCTTTACTTAAATACTCATTAATAAAAATCCTACTCTGAATAAGGCTTTCACGCGTTTCTTCACTAACAGAGTTTACGTTGATGTGCTTCGTGTTCATTGCTGTGAATCTCCCCTTCGAACGCATAATTTTATCCACAAGTTCACGATGAGAGAGACAAACCAGCCATGGTGAACGCCGATGTGTCGATTCCGGCGCCCCCGCCCCGTCCTTCAGCTTCGCTCCAGGTCTGAGCATACGCGCGGATACAACATCTCCTCTCACTATTGAAGGGACGACCGTGGTGAGGACAGCAAACACTATGTCTGCACATATTGCATCGGAACCATCACTAATATTTGCCTCCACTCGCCGTCAATTAAATAAACACTACTATTTTTATTAACACTAATATTTGCCGTATTTGGACATACGGTCCTATCACAATCTCTAAGAGAGACAAAGATTTGCGAGTCTTCCGCAAAACTGAGGCCACGCTAGCAACCCTCGGCAGCGCCACCACCACCCGTGCTATCAACTACAGATCTTATTTTGGACATAAGGCTTTTAATGTCCTGTTTAAGGATTGAGTTTTCCTGTAGAAGCAATAGACGATCACCGCGCAGTCCTTCCAGCATAGACGACTGCTCAGCAATCGTTTCCTCCAGCGAGGAAACCCTGGCGACCAGACAATAGATCGACTTCTCCAATACTGTGGAGGGTGCCTCCAATTGTCACACACACACACACACACACACACACACACACACACACACACACACACACACACACACACACACACACACACACACACACAACTCCGCTACACCGGTCCCAAACCCGGGTCCCCACTACCCAAGAGGTCGGGAAGGAGGAGGGGGAGGAGTAACAACCTCGCTTAAAAAACCAAGGTGCATCTGGCCCGGATGCTAGCACTTTGTTAAAGGGCCCCTTCCTAGGGTACAGGAGCTAACGGTGCTGCCACGAAAGTCCTCGGCACCCCAGCACTGTTTAGAATTACCGAAACATCAGGTATTTAGGGTGGCAAGGACAATCAATCAAGAAGCGTTCTCAAACATATGAGTACCCAGACAGGCTTTACTAATCCTGCCGTCGATTCCGATCGGGACCAGCCTTAGTGGTCGACGCTCGCCTCCTTGGGGATAAACCCCTTGGATCTGGGAGAGGCGAAAGTACGCTTTCGATGCACAACACAACCAGCCCCGTTGTAGGTAACCTGGCACGGGAAGGCAATGGTAATGCTACAGGAAAGAAGGCAGAGACTATGGAGGTAGACGCAGATGGCGACAAGCGAGCAGAAAGCGCGACCTCCAAAAACGTGCACCTAGATCGCCTTGGCAGCAAAATCGATGAGCTGATCGATTATGTCAGGGACAGACACAATGTGCACAAACAAATTAAGGATCTCGCCCGGAGCATAAGGGCCAGCTACAGGGCTCTCTGCTCTGCAGACGATAACCTTATGCAGTGCCAACGGCCAGGGACTAAGGGCAAGGTGACCCAAACAACCCCTGGCCTTCTGGAAAGGGCAATTAGCCTAGCAGAGGCGAACGAAGTGACCCCTAAGCCGGTCGGCAAGGGGAAACCACAGCAGGCTAGCCGCGTTAGTGGGGCGAGCTCTGCAAGAAGAGTAGCCGACGACAATGTCCACCAGAGGGAGAAAGACTCGTGGCAAGAGGTGGTGACAAGGAAGGCAAAGAAGAAAAAAGAAAAAAGCGTAAATAGGAAGGATAACACTGGTGCTCGTGGCCAAGACCAAAAAGGCACCAGAAAAAGTAGGACGGCAAGAGCAAGACCCCATAGACCTGACGCCTTAGTCATCAAGGCCGAGGGTGGAAAAAGCTACGCCTAAATCCTAAAGAAAATGAAGGCAGAGCCTAGCCTAGAAAAGTTAGGAAACAGCGTACATAAAATACGCAAAACAACAGCAGGAGATCTGCTACTCGAACTACGACGTTCCAAGGAGGTGGAAACAGCTGAGCTCCAGGAAGCGGTGAAAGCAGTACTAGTGGAAACTGCTACAATCAGGGTGCTGCATCATGAAGAGGCCTTCGAGATTAAAGATCTTGACGTGCTGACCACTAAGGAGGACATAGTGGACGCACTACGCAAAAATAACGAGGAAGGACATAATTTCAAACCTACGGCGGTTAAGTCGCTTCGTAAAGCCTATGGAGATACGCAGAAAGCAATAGTATAGCTACCTGCTCAGATAGCCCAGAAGTTTATCAAGGGTGAGAAGATAAAGATAGGGTGGGTTATCTGCCGAATAAGAGCAATAAAGCGAGACACCCGCCCGCTCAGGTGTTATAAATGCTTGGGCTTCGGCCATACTGCAAGCTGCATTGAGCAGCACGACAGAAGCCGCTGCTGCTACAAATGTGGCTCAGCGGGACATGTAGCGAAAGACTGCACAAACCAGCCCAGCTGCATTCTCTGCAGAGGAAAGGACGAGGTAGAGAAAAGCGACCATGCCGCAGGTAGCTATAATTGCCCAGTGTACCAAGCGGCAGTGAAAGCCACAAAACAAAGAAGATGAGAATAGTACAAACCTGAACCACTGTAAGATAGCACAGGACCTTCTCTGTCAGTACGTCCGTGAGCAGAAGATTGATGTTGCTATAATCAGTGAGCAGTACAGAGATCTTGAACAGCCAAGGTGGGAATCCGATGGCTCCGGTAAAGCAGCTATTTGGGCGTGCAGAGACCTTACCTTTCAAAGTAGGATGAAAGTCAAGAAGCAGGTTTTGCCAGCGCAAAGATTGAGGGTATACAGGTATACAGCTGTTATGCTCCACCCAGTGCGCCAATAGATCAGTTTCAGCAGTTCTTGGACCGGCTAGTACGAGATGTCAGGGCTAAAAAACCAGCTATTATAGCTGGGGACTTTAACTCATGGGCGGTTGAATGGGGCAGCCGAAAAACCAATAGAAGAGGACCGGCCCTACTAGAGGCATTCACACTTCTGGACTTGGTGCTGGTGAACGAAGGCAACGTACCAACGAAAAGTGGACGCTGAATCAGTGATCGACTTAACATTTGTTAGTAGATGTCTGGTAAAAGAGGTGAGTAAATGGACCGTAAGCGATCACTTCACTAATAGTGATCACCACGCCATTATAATGGAGCTGGGCACACAATACATGGTACACTGTACTAACCCTATAAGTACGAAAATGGAATGGAAAGCCAAGGAGTACGACAAGGAACTATTTCTGATGATGTTAGGAAATATCCAATTGACGGGATCAGAAGAACACAAGGCTGAACAAATGACAAAATGGCTCACCCGAGCCTGTGACGCAGTTATGCCAAGAAAAGTGCCCAATCAAAGATGGGCACCAGTATATTGGTGGAACGAGAAGGTTAGATCAGCGCGTTCCGCCTGCCACCGAGCACGAAGGCTGGAGCAACGGGCAAGGAAAATGTTTTACCGAACCGGTATTGGAAGCTAAGCTGTAGAAGAATGCAGCAGAAGAATGAAAGAAGCCAAGTGCACACTCAAGAAGTGCATCAGTGAAAGCAAGTAGAGATGTCATAAGGAGCTGCTAGAAGAGGTCAATAAAGATCCATGGGGCAGGCCCTACAAAACAGTTATGAAGACACTCAAAGGAAGCTATATACCCGCACCAAAGTGCCCAGAGGTACTAAAGAGGGTAGTGACAACACTTTTTCCAAGTCAGCCGGACGCACCATATGCTATAGCAGAGGAAGTGCGGGAAGAAGATATACCTCCAATTACAGTTGAGGAGCTACTCGTAGCAAGCAAGAGGGTAGGAAACAATAAGGCTCCCGGTCCTGACGGCATACCAAATGTGGCGCTGAAGCATGCCATCGAGGCTAAACCTGAAGAATTTGTTGGCCTCTACAATGCATGCCTAGCAGAAGGGAGATTTTCGACGAACTGGAAAAAGCAGCGACTTGTGTTGTTACCTAAGGGTAACAAAGCGCCCGGAGGGGAGGCCTCGGACAGACCATTATGTATGATGGACACTCAAGGAAAAATACTGGAGCGCATTATCAGCAGCAGGATGGAGTGCATAATCGAAGAGACCAAGGGGCTTGCCGAGCACCAATATGGCTTTCGGAAGTGCCGATCTACTTTGGACGCGATCGGCCTAGTGGTAAACACAGCCCGAGCAGCCATCAGTGGAAAACGGTGGAAGGGCGGAACAAAGAAGTACTGTGCAGTTATTACTTTGGATGTCAAAAACGCATTGAACTCTGCAAATTGGACGAAGATACATGAAGCGCTTGAAAAGCTTGAGGTGCCCACCTACATCAGGAGGATGATGGCCGACTATCTGAAGGACAGAACTTTACTGTACGAAACGGATTGCGGCATTGAAACCTACAAGGTCACGGCAGGTGTTCCACAGGGATCAGTACTGGGCCCGCCATTGTGGAACATTATGTATGACGGAATGCTGAGACTACAACTCCCGCGGGAGGCTATGGTAGTAGGATTCGCAGACGACATAGCTCTTGTAGTAGTAGGGAAGGAAAAAGAAGACGTCGCTGAAATCACCAATGAAGCGATCACCACCATCCACAGGTGGCTGAGAGAAACGGGACTTGAACTCGCTGGACACAAGACCAAGGCGATCCTGATAGATATCTAGCAGGAAGAAAATGGAGACGATCGCCTTAATGATAGACGACCATGAGATAACCTCTAAATCGACTATCAAGTATTTGAGCGTTACTATAGACGAAAAGTTGACGTTTAAACAGCACCTTGAATTAGCAGGTGAAAAAGCGTCAAGAACGATGGCTGCTCTATCTCGGCTCATGCCGAATGTCGGTGGAGCTACTCAGAAGAAAAAGAAGCTGTTAGCAAGTGTCAGTACATCGATTATACTGTACGGGGCACCAATTTGGGCAGATGCAATGGCAATAAAAGCCTATGCGCGGAACCTGTCATCCGTGTATAGACGGAGTGCGCTAAGAGTAGCGTCTGCTTACCGCACGGTATCGGACGATGTAATAAGCGTCCTGGCAAGCATGCCACCCATCGACCTCTTAGCACTAGAGAGGAAGGCCATATACATGGCAAAGCAGGAGAACAGCGATAAAACGAAGGCAGAAATCTGGAACGCTGCCAGAGAACAAACAGTAGCTGAGTGGCAGAGAAGATGGGACAGTAGCCTGAAAGGGCGCTGGACGCACCGACTTATACCAAAGATTGAAGACTGGATCACAAGAAGACACGGGGAAGTAAACTACTACCTCACGCAATTTTTGACGGGACATGGATGCTATCGAACATACCTGTGTAGATTTAATTTAGAAGACTGTCCAGACTGCCCAGCATGTTTGGACATGTGCGAGGACGCTGAGCACGTTTTATGCTACTGCTCGCGTTACCAGCAGGAGCGTGAAGAGTTTGAACGCTACCTCCAGACCAGAGCAACTCCTGAGTCTATTATGGTAGCTATGTTCGCCACCGCTGAGGGCTGGCACGTGGTTAGTAACTACGCCGCGGTCATCCTCAAGAAAGTGAGGGGCGACGAAGAGAGAAGAAGACGAGAGATGCTGCAAGAAGCTGACGACCGGACGATGCGGTAAGAAGTAGACGGCAGCCTATAATGAAGAAGGTACGATAGTAGATTTACTAGATATGGACGCATAAGGAATGACAATCACATCAAAGAGACAAGGGCAATTTCCCTATGCCCCCCCGCGAAGTAATACTTGACCGTGGTACCGCGGGGGAAAAAGGCACTGAAGACGGAGCTTGGCCCTCCTCACCGACAAATCGGTAAGGAGAGCGAAGAGGATTCAGGTTGCAATTGGATTCTATATTCGGTCGCAAAACGAAGGGTTTTAGTTGGTGAGAATCCAACACATGGTGGCTGAGGCCATGTCATGGTCTATTAAGATTTTTCCCTCCAACCTCTTTCTCCAATAAAAAAAAAAAAAAAAGTCGGCGAGCGCGCGTTCGGCCGTATTCGTGGAGCCTCGGCCGGCATCGGCTAGGCCCGAGCGCACGAGAGTAAGCGTAGGTAGGCGAGCGACCCAACCTAACGTCAACGACGAGAGGGGTCGACGCGAGCGCTGGTGATCATCTCTTCCCTTTTTCGTTCTGGCTGCCGTAGCGACTGGTTGATTTGACACGAGCCATCACCGAGCACGACCGAGACCCGAACCACGTGGCGACGTTGCGTAAAGATAAAGGCCTTGTGCTACGGACTGCTGCTAACTGTGAGTAGAGTAAAAATTATAATAAGTGATGTTCACGCGATCCAGTGTGCCTGTTGCGGAGTAGCGCGAACTCGCGATTATTTTATCGCCACGTGGCCAACATGGCGGCGGGAGCGTGGCGGAGCATGAGTGCGGTTTTAGCATGCTTCGTCGGCTTAACAGCGCGGAGCCGTTCGGCGGATTTCGCGTACAACTCGACTGTTTTACCGTAGACAAACTAATTACTGTACACTTGACTGACTGACGACCATTACTATGTTGATGCTACCGTTTATACTCGACTGACGAATATTGTACTGACGCTACCGTGTTGTGCTGGTACTACAAGTATTATATGGACGCTATCGTGGCACATTGACGACAATAACTATTCTGATACTACCGCTTATATTCTGACGACGACTATTGTACTGACGCTATTGTTCATGCGGTGACTATGATTATTGTACTGACGTTACCGCTTACACTTAACTATGATTATTATACTGACAATATCGTTACACGACGATTACAACTACTTAACTGACGCTATCGTTATACGAATTACCGCTGTGAGACTGACGCTATCGTTGGCATATTGACTACGACTATTACACTGACGATATCCCGATAACTAATATTACTATTACACCGACACTGACAATTATAACTCGACTGTCGTATTGTACTAACTGTTTCACGAAGTAAGACAAAGACCGTTACTTCACTGACACGCTATCGTTCACGTTTTTGTATGCGACGCGACCTTGACCTACACGACGACACAAGGTCACGACATTTCGCTAGTTTTAGTTCGCGCGTTAAACTCGCATAGGTCTGAGATTTAACATTAAGTAAATTTAATATTCGAGCGTAATATAAGTGAGTGTTAGTTGGGGCAGCGGCCCCGCTAAGTTAGGTATCATCGTATGGAGTGAGTGAGTATTCGCGTCGAGGTTCGGGCGACGTCACCGGCGCGGCAAAGGCGGGTACGCCTGGGGACTCGCGTACGTCGGGAGAGGTTGGTTATTGTCGGGACGCGAATTCATAGTCTCGTGAGGGCAGGCTGCGACGGACGCTACGGTCGTCGGTACCGGTAGGCGACCGGAAGGGTGAGGCAGCTGCACTGTCCGCGTCGTGTAAAGCGTCCGGCGGCGCGTTGACGAACACGCCGCGGCTAGGAGGTTACGCCGGCGGGCACGAGCGACTTCGGCGCCGGAGCGTTGATTAGGAATTCGAGACGACCGGATACGCGCCCAGGGCGTGCGCCGGTACTTACTCGTCCGAACATCGGCGCGGTGGCATGCGAGCCACAGAGTGTGTATGTGTGTGATTCGACGGGAATGTCGTAGTTGTAAGCGCGCGGTCGGAGATCGCCTATTGTAAATGAATTAAGTAGAAGGCTAATGAGTAAAATATAGAACGAATTTAAGCCAACATTGTGCATTGATTTCGTACTGAAACCCACGACCCTGTGTGATTGTCTCATTCCCTCTGTGAATAATTTCGTATACTGACTAGCCGAGCAGGTGCACGAAGATGGTGTTTCGACACGAGGCGGCGTCTCAAGGTAAGGGGATCGCGGATCCCTGGCACTCCGGTGCCTGGCGCCCAGGGCCGAGGCGGCCCGCCGTCTTGTATTTATCGAAACAGTAGTAGGAGACGGAGAATTCATTGGTAACTAGCGGAACAACACCCAGCGTTACCGTACGCTGGGCCTACCGTTACAATATATATATATATATATATATATATATATATGTATGTATATATATAACAATTTATGTACGTTATATGTGGTGAGAATAGTAATATTTTATTTTATCAACAATTGTATGTATATTAACTTCGAAATCTTTCATACTGAATGAAACTTCTCAAATTCCTGTACACGGAGAGAAATTTCGACGGCTCAGCGCTCCATGTTATTGCGGCCGTACAGATCTCTATCGATCGAGTGTTTTGCCGTCTATTCTCGTCGTTCCCGAATCCCGAAGATTTCCGAACTCTGGCGATACGAACATAAGCGTCTACCGCTTTGACTTTCGAGCTCCAGCCGACACGCTATAGTATCCAAGTTTCGAGGTCTGAGACTGCGAAGCGTCGAGTCCCTGCGGTACGGAGAATCTTGGAGTCCCCACTCTCGCAATTCGACTGCTAATAATACCATGTCTCGCGCCATACATGCACGAAAATCGTAGAGTATCTATACTTCGAATTCGAAGCCGTGTTCCCGTAGCTTCGAAAGTATCGAGCGCTGAGCCTTCGAAATTTCTCTCCGTGTAGGTTATAATACTTTAAAATAACATGTTTTCTTGTTTATATAGTGCTTTATTATTAGAATATAATATCCGCAGCTAATCAAATTAGATTCCGTGATTTATGATAATTTAGAGTCCCGGATTCACATTTCTTAGTAGAATAGGTCAAAATAGATGAATTTTTAGGTTATGTAGGTAACAAAAATCATTTGTTAATTAAAAAAATAGTAAATGATTATCTCGAAAATACCTTATTATTTTAAAATGCATATTAATGCATTAACAAGTAGCTAAAACATCGTTTTCTTCAAATTTCGTACTTAGCTTAGGTGCCCCGGCTCGACATCATCAGAAAACAATATTCTAATATTTTTTCCTATATCGGAGAAGTGCAACCTTCTTTTAGAAAAAAAATTAGGTCCTTAGCCGTTTTGACAATACTTTTTTTTAAATCGCCCATAGTGCGACGCTCGTGTTCCACTAAGTTATTTTTAAAATTTTCCTTTTTTGTTCGAATGACATTTTTTGCGCAACCCTCATTATTTTGTATGAGTGGAACAGAAGACTTTTGCCAAATTAAACAGGATTTAAATCGAGATTTCGAAAAAAATTTGAAAATGTTTAGGCTCAATAAAGAAGAGAGTTGACAACTTAGAGAAAACTTTAGAGGATTTCAGAGAATTAGCAAGAAACCAAGGTAGAAGAAATCTAGAATCACAAGGAGGCGACTTAGATTATTTTTCTGACTTTTTACACAACTCCAATATGGTTGATGAAGGTGCAGATGATCGGAATGCAACTTTAATCACGGCAATGGCTAACAGTTTTGCCCTGATGAACAGCATTACTGGCATCCCCATTTTTGATGGACGACATACTCGCCTAAGGGACTACATACAGGATTTAAGGGATGTTGGAGGACTGGTACCTCTAAATGTGCGAGCTTAATTCATGAAAAATGTTATAGCGAATAACCGGACCAGCGAAAATGAGTCATAACAACAAAACCATAACGATGGTAGAAGAACTGATAGGACAGATTTGGACCAGGAAGAAATTTTATCTATCATAACACAAAAATTCAGAGTATAAGAATGAGAGATGGAGACACAGTAGGAGACATTTACGAGGAAACTGCTCTTAAGCAGTGAAAAGAATGTTTTGAGAGAAGAAAATGGCGCTTAATACAGTGAGCTGATGATTACACCCGTATAAACCCTAGCTTTGGACATCTTAATAAAGGGACTAGCCGCCAATCTAGCTACGAGAGTAGACTATTTCAAACCAGAAACCCTAGAAAAAGCCTATGAAGAAGTAGTAAGATTGGAAGCAGAATGGAAGCCAAGATCATAGCAGACAGCAGACCAATGACTACAAGAAGAAGGTATTAACAATCAAACAGGTAATGGGCCTAGGTATGATACGAGAAACACAGGCGACGAGTAACAGTTACAATCGAAACTACAAGAGAGGTAATTAGACAACAATAGAGAAAAATAGAGAAAACAACTGAAGGTCATGGAAAAGCCAAGGAAATAGAGATAATTAAAGAAGGCTTTTTGATCATCAAACTGGCAGATACCAAAACTATAACAATCAAAGACCTAATAGGAGAGAAAACTACAATAAGTACGCACCAAATTGGAAAAATAACAGAAGATACAACCACGAAGGCAATGGCCAAAATTTAAACTACCAAGGCGCTCGTCACGAATCCAGGATAGCGAGCCCAAACCAGCATCAAGCCCAATAACGGAATCAACAACCATCAAGGAAGAGGGATCATCAAGTTATCAACAAGAACAACAAATGCAACAAAACAACAGTAACAAGCAACATGTACCAAATTAACAGAATCCGAACCCATGCAACAACCACCAAAGAACACCTGTTATGGCAATCCTAACAAAACAAGTCCAATCTCAAGATCGAGTTCCACGAACTGCAAGAATCCGAAGATTATGATTAGGAAACGGACGAAACCTCTTCTGTAAGAATAAGAATACCAGTAGGAACCACAAATCCATAGATAGAATTTATGATTGAGAATGGAACCACAGTAAATTTAATAAAGGTCAGTCTGATAGATGACGACATGCCCATTTGCGCAAAAGATGCCAGAAAATTAGGAAGAATCACGGATCACACAGTATTGATAGTAGGATCACTGTACTTAGATATTTAATATAGATTAAATGAACCGTCGTCATTTTGACAATATTTCAATTCATTTTTATAATTTTGGCATCGGTCTATACAGAATACAATATCTATTAGCACTGGCCGGTTGGGTGAGTGAAAATTAGCTACAATGGCATAAAATTCCTCGTTTGTTTCTTTGAAACAGTGATTCATTTCTAAGTCCAAAAGACATCGATTATTCAACAATTCTTGAAAACTACGAATTTTAGTTAGCTTGTTATCAATAAGAACAAACTCTTTAAATTTACTCGCAACAAATATACTCATATTATTATTTATTAAATCTGAATTGAAACATAAGTTTTCACTCGTTATAATTTTCTTTCTATGTGCTTTGAAAATATTATTATAGATTCTATTTACATCAAAGTAGTTCTAATCTAATCTAATCTGATCTTGGAGGTGACTACGCCGGCCCTTGCTCGGGGACGTGGCGGTCTAGCACACAGAAATCCATTGTGCTATGCCTCCTACCTGTTTTCTTTTCCCGCAAGAGACTCTATCCACTAGAGTCTCTTGCCTATATGCCTTGCTACATTGCAGATTTCCTGCAGTCCGTAATTCTCCCCCAGCATTTGCTTGGCCTGTCGGAGGCCTGAGCTGCTCCTCCACTTCTCCTTGAGCCCTCTTCTAAACCATTCTTTCGTCGCCCTACTTACTTCGCAGGCCGGAACTGCGATGCTGCATTCCTTCGCTCTCACTCCGCTAGAGCCTCTGCCTGCAAGCCTGTCTGCCTTCTCATTTCCCACAATGCCAGAGTAGCCCGGTACCCAGAGCAGTTTTACTCCATTTCTGGCCGCCAGGTTCGTTAAAGCCTGCCTACACCTCCACACCTCCCTCGATACCGTACTGACGCTGCTCAATGCGAGAAGCGCTGCTTTACTGTCCGAGCAGATGGTGATCGAACTGTGACATGCTCCCTCCTCTGACATCGGCCTTGCGCATTCCGTTATAGCCCTGATCTCCGCCTGGAAAACCGTCGCATGGTGGTTCAAGGAGCACACTATTTCTCGTGCGCCACCTTTCTCCCACGCTCCCGCTCCTACTCCGTCCGTGGTTTTAGACCCGTCTGTAAACCAGACCCTCCCCCTCTCGGTCAAGGCATGCGTGCCCCCCGACCATTCATTCCTGACCGATATGATCACCTGATACGGTATTGCGAACTGGATGCACTCTTTCGCCCCGTCGGGAGTCGCATCGATCACTCTCTCCAAGAGTTCACCTCCTTTCCTTTGTCCTCGGAGAGCTTGCCCTCCGGGTAGCCCGCCGGCACCACGGCCACCTTCAGATTAGTGGCCACAGCCCTGCTGTAACTCAGAGGGGGCTCTCTTGTCGTCCTCTTTTTTACCTCTCTCGGGGTCGAGCTCTCAGAGTGAGGTCTCTTTGAAGAGTTCGGCGCCGTTGGCGCCCCCTCTCTCAGAGCCCTCGCCTTCTTGATCTGCGCCCCTGATCGATTTTTCCTGTTTTTGCGCCTGGTCATGACTCTCCTCTCTCCTTCCGTCTGGGCTAGGGAGCCCCAAAGTGGCTGGCACCTTTATTGTCGATCCCTCTTTTTTCTGCATTTTCATTTTTTGTAAATGGAGATGTGTTGTGTTTGCGGTCGCCTCACCGTCCGCCCTCACTCCTCCGCCCCGGGAAAAACCACCCACTGAAGTAGGCCGACTCTCCCCCCGTGGCCTCGGTAGAGCCCCCCGCCCGACCCATCGAGGCCCTGTCCGGTCACCAACCGGCATCGTTGGGCCGAGCAAGATTATTCGCCGACTGATAGAGCAGCCAGGTCATGTTGGTTGGACCGACACGGGCTCCTGTACTATTCGGCGGCCTAGGAGTACCCTCGGAGTGAAGAGCCAACCCCCCCCCCCCCCCCCCGCCGGAGCAGGGTCAAGCATCAAAGAACTTACAATAGTTATAATTGTAAAGTAACAATTTTTTCTATAAGAAAAACAAGTTCTTTAGTTTATTTTAAAGTTGCCCTTTGTTTATTTAGAAAATAATTAGAAGAATTGTCCGAGGCCTAAAAAGCAACTTGTATTAGTTTTTTGGCAAATCTCAATGACCTTCTAGACATGAGTTTAATGTTTCGTCAAAAAATTGCGTTGGAAGAGATTTCAAAACAGTCTCTTTACGTTTCCCTCCGGTCTCTTTTACACTTTTATCAATCAACTATGTGTTTTTTGAGACTTCGGCTACATTCAATGTTCTAATATTCCGAGTCTGCTTTTAAAAATTAGATCTGTTTTGAAAGTTAGATTTATTATAATTCGATTGTTGATTAAATGGTTTATTCGTCTGATAATTATTTCCCGTACGTGCCACATTTGACTCATTGGATTTTTGTGTATTATCTTGGGACGAAGTAAACATAGATTTTCTTTGATTCGGACCGTTGTCTTTAAAAGCTAAAAAATCGAAAAATTTGTCTTGCGTACGAATATCTTGCGATCGAACTGTATAACATATATCCCAATCAAAATAATTAGAAATTGTCTTGCAAGATCTTGTGCAATTCCTCATACATAAGTTGCGTATTCGATACGACTGAATTTCAGTGTGGGATTATTATGGTTATACTTGACTTTACGCGCCCAATCATTTTGGATATCTGTGTTCCAAAAACGAGCTTTGAACTTCGTTTCAAAATCATGAAATAATCGTATAGACAACTGCGCGATATCAAACCATTGAGATGCTGTGTTTTTTAATGTCTGTCCAATAATTAAAATCATTTCACCAGAGTCTACATTTGAGACCTCGATAAATTTCTTTAATTTCGGCGATTAACGACAGATGCATGCACGAAGCTAAGGCGTAATATGTGTTAGACTACAAATTTATTAGTGCGAGATGATAATTAGTTATACGAAAACGCGATGCGTCCTAGAATAACCGAGTGGAGTCTAACGTAGCCAGTCCACTCGGAAGGCATATAGCGGTCCTTTTATATCCCCTAGGAGGCGTATTAGTAATGTTAAAATTCCTGCTGAATTTCTCTAAGATTCAGAGAAACTCCCTCGATCAGTCCGTTAGGGATATCTCCGGGTGCACTGGTTAATAAAAAATACTTAGAAGGGTGCACTCTGTACACTCGATCCAGGACTGCGTATGCTGAGCTTCAAGCACCTCCGAGATCACGAACATGCATCGAAGGTGTACGACGCGTGGTGGGTATAGGCTCATGATATAATGATGTCTACAGCTTGGGTGTTTTCGCATTTCTGTTTTCAATAAGAATGATTATAGATACTAAAAGAATATAATATGTAAGCAATAGAATGGCAATCCCACTGAGTATAGCGGGAGAGAGAGAGAGCATCGATGACATTGAGTGAGAGTAAACACTGAATAGCTCCGAGCCGAAAAGGTCAAGAGAATAAAAGTACAAGCCAACGGGAAAGCACATTATACATTCCGAATACTTAAAAGATAGGGAACGGGAGACGATAAGAACAGGAGAGGCACAATGTTCGTATGCGGAATTAATATTATTAAAGTAAAATAATTGATATAACAAATATCCAAAACGTAATACGAACAATCATGCACGAGACGACATTATTATACGAACACAAATTTCGGTAAAAAACAATTAAACAAAGAGTCAGAATAACTAACTCAAATACGTCGTAAGATTATAATACACAACAATAAAACCAGACTGAGATTTGAGTATATCGAACGTCGCTAGAAGCATTTTAATGGCGAGTGTAAAAATACAGCGAGTGTAAAAATGTACAAACATCTTATCCACAACGAGGAAAATCAAGATCATCAAATTGGGAGATGCAGACGCTAGAAACGCAATGCTCCACCTATTATCGACGGACTGCCTTACCTACGCCTCGCAGGGCCCAAGCCAACAGCAGTCCCCCTTTCGATACCTATTGCAAGAGAGGTACACAAAAGAAGCAGCCTTACCCACAAACAGTAAGTGTCCATATTCACGGCAAAGTAGATCACTACATTGGTGACTGTAAGAAGCCCGGAGAAGCCATACGACACAAAGAAGCTCGACCACCTGAACAAAAATAGAGCCGAGCAGGACGGAACTATATCCGGGGGAGGGGACGTATGATAAGCAGCAAGAAAAAGCCAGAGACGAAAAATAGTAAGAAGGGGAGTAGGGGCGATCATAGATAACTTCATATATGGAAAAGGTAACCCCTCCTATTGGGGATTTTCGTTGAGAATATTCTAGACCATTCGCAAGCACGGACTATATAAGGGTCCGAATAAACTGCACGGACCCCTCATTCGGATTTAAAATCTCAGGCGGGGTTAATCTCTTTCCGTCGTGCTTAGAATCTTGGGCAGGGCCGGACACCTGCATTATCACAATCTTAGAAGTTCAATCGGGAACTTCGTCGCCGTCGGACAAAATTTAGCCGAGTCAGAACTCGGTTCGGGACTTAGCATCGGTGCACATAAAATTATTCGTTTCCGGACTTAGCTTCAGTGCGCGTAAAAATCATTCAGTCCGGAATTCAAGTTCTATAAGACTTATTATTGAAAGAAATTAGAACCTCGCGTCCAATTAGCGGGAACACGAATAATTTTCATATAGTATACATTTGGACGGAACCCAGGAAATCGAGCCGCGAGATAAAGTAGTTACCGCATAGCAACGGGCAAAGAAAAGAATAACGATATCACAAACTAGGCATTCCGCGCTGTTCTTCAGGATCGCGGGAATATCTAAACACCGAAAGCGCTAGGATTTTCTCATACAAATTCTCGTCGTTCTTCGTGTTTCCCCATAATAAACTAACCAATAAAAATGTTGCAACCGACGACAGCAACATAGCTGAGGACGTAACACTGAGTTTAATCTTACGCTAGCGTGTCCGAATAAAACCCAGCGCCGCGATCCTGCGGGGGTTAGAGAGAGAGAGAGAGAGAGAGAGAGAGAGAGAGCGCGCAGAACCCGAAGCGAGAGTGGGCGTGTCTACATCGCCGAGCGCTTGTCATGTCATATATATATATATATATATGATATTAAATAGTTTATTGTTATCTACGTTTAAGGCACCTGAAATAGAACTTTATTTTCATTTAACCCGTGAGTCACTAGCACAGAATGTATTGTCCTTGCTGAGACACCCGTCCAAAAATTGGAAGGTCTACTATGTTGGGAAGCGTTTAAGCTCTGAACCTTTCGATCTCGCGAGAGCAAGTGATAATAAGTGCGTGATGCGCCGCCGTGTATGCAGTTGAGAGGGTCTATTATTTGAGAAGCCAGTAAGCTCCGAACAGTTCGAGCTCGCGATAGCAAATCTTCTGAAGTATGAGATGCACCGCCTTATATGCAGTTGAGCAGGTCCGCGCCGAAACTGTTGCCGCCGCTACTCTTCCCCCTCCAGTTGTCCTCTGCTAAGCGCTGCACGCTGATTGGTTCAGCGCAGCTTCGCTCCATGGAGGTAGCCTTAATTAAAATTTTCTTTTTACGCGAGCGCTCTTCGGTGTCCGTACTAGTAGTATCGTTAACTCGTACGCCAGTTTGTCAATTTTAAGACATGCTCTTAAAATTCGCTTTAGAGAACTTTCTCGATTTTCGCTATTATTTCTTTTTTTACGTCGCATAAGGGTCGTGGACAAACTATCAGCGAATTTTACGGTGAAGTGATTGTCAATCAAATCAAAAGAGATTAAAAAGACCAAGGAGTTAATTAGAAGAAGCCACCTGAATAGTGAAGAACTAGAAATAGTAGATAGAATTATAGAAGACTACTTAGATAGATTTCTGTTCTTAGGAGATAAGTTATCCTGCACATACATTTAGAAGACAATGCAGCTATAAACACGAAACAGTATAGGCCCCCTTTCGAGACACAAACTAGTGGTAAGAGACAGTGTGATTGAAAAGCTAAGAGATACAATCATTAGAGAGTCGAACTCATCCTGCAATTCACCTATTTCGATAGTGCCGAAGAAGTCTGATAGTCATGGTACTCTCAAATTCCGAATGGTGATAGATTTTAGAGAATTAAACAAGAAAGAAATAAGGGATGCATACCTACTACCAAACATAGCAGACATAATGGATCAACTAGGAGTAGCCACTTCTTTTTCAATATGCGATTTAGCAAGCAGTTTTCAACAGATACCTATGGCTCGAGAAGACTGCTATATCACAGTGTTGACAATTGTGAATAGATGCTATGGATATACTAGAATGCCCGAAAGTTTAACGAACGCCACGGCGACCTTCTAGCGACTCATGGAAAAGGTGCTTAGAGGATTATAAAACGTAGAAATGTTAGTATATATAGATGACATAATAGTCTACAGCAAGGACTTACAAGATTAGTACTGCATCCAGACAAAATAGAATTCTTTAGGAAAGAAGTAGGATTTCTAGGACATATAGTATGTGAAAGAGGTATAGAACCCAATCCTGAAAAAGTAGCAGCAATCGCAAACTCAGTCACACGAAAAAGTGCCAAGAATATGGGAGAAATACGAAGAATGTTCTGCTATTACCGTACAAATTGCAAAACCCTTAAATGATCGGTTGAAGATGAATGTGAAATTTGACACCAGAATGCTAAGACAATTTCAAATGAACTTATTGAAGTTTGAAATAATATTCTTTATCGAAAAATTCTAAGAAGACTTATTGCCTCTTAGACATTTTGATATAAAACAAAAATTTTTGTGTCGTTATCATTCAGAGAACTTGTGCAAAGCCTCTTCAGATATACTACACTGGTTGAAAAAGAAAATACAAGAAAAATAATATATATATATGAAAAACAAAAAACTGAAAGAATTTTCCGTGAGAACCGACCAACTGGATACATACTAGGAAAGATTCAGGCCAAAGGGTAATGAGATGGATGTTCAGGTACACAAGATATGAATATATCTTTAAATATAAAACCGGAGAACTGAATAAGAACGGAGATGCACTCTCAAAAAGAAATAATTCGTCAATTTGGAGCTCCGAAAGCAAGATATCGCAAGAAAATTAGAAAATTAAAGGGAAAAATAGGGGATTATGCGATATTAATTAACGAACTCTGTTCCGGACGTATCCGATAATTGTAGAATTTCAAAATAAAGTCCTAGCATTTTTTGTTGTTTGATGATCCGTGACATCATGGCTAGAAGATAGACTGGTGATAGGCGCTTGTGTGAGTGTATATGTTTACAGTGCTGTAGCGGAAAAGAGCGGTTGGACTGTTTCGAGTCCCTTTAATAATGTTCGGGAAAGAGCTTTGTTTTAGCGGGCCCTAGATTTTGGCGGCTCGATACTCTCAAAGTTGGAGAGAGCGAGCGTTTGGCGTGGAACACTCTGATTTTGTTCTTCGCGATAGATAGTCGTTTCAGCTATTTCGAAATGAATTTATTTTGATTTGGCGGTGATTAGATTGTCATGTAATGAAGCGTTGATTCTATCAAACTATGAGTTTTTTGCTTGTATACATTTTCTGCAAGTCTTGTCCCAAATAAACCCCGAACATCTAAACTGACGAATCATTTGGCTAATCTCACTCATGTTTCATGATAAATTTCTTAATGAAATTTTACATAGCTCTCTTCGCAATACATGTTACCACCAGCGAAACCCTGTACCAAATAGAACCCCTATACACGAACCCTGAAATTTACTTTGAAAAGCTGAACTCCCTAAAGATCAAGAGAACGGATTGGAAAATCAAAATTTAAACAAATGTTCAACAATTTATGGACATGCATGGAACATCATATGAAGAAGAACATAGAGTCTGCATAAGAACTACAGAAGAAAAGAGATGCAACCAAGTGGCAAGTCATCAGCATTGACCTGCTACAGCTTAAACAAGAAACCCTGGACAACACACAAAAAGACACTAACGAGAGTTACAGTGCCTACCCTTATCGAAGCATAGACCTCTCTGGACCCGCCGTCTGCAGTCCGCGCCGCGTTCGTCCCTCGGACCCCCACCGCCGCCGTGTTTGCTTTTCACATTTTCAGTCGTTTTCTCATTTTGTTTTATGTAGTAATGTGAGTTGTGATGGCCAGGAGGTTCTGTAAGTAGTGGACCGATCATCCCTTCCTGGAGCTCCCTAACTAAATAGGCAGCCAAAAAGTACGGTGGTATCGCTTGGACCGAAAGAGTCTTATACTCGGACTTTATGGCACCTCCAGCGTTCTACAGCCCTCCAGCGTAGCAGAGCCTTAGTTACAAAGCGACCACCACGGTGACAACACACCAACCAGATCTACAGATTCTTTAAATATTTTTTTCACTACTTTACAGAACATTGTTGCTTGCTAATTACGTATACTATCCGTTGCATTATTATTAATAAATAAATCTATATTAATACAAATTCCAACACTTGGAAGTTAACATTTTCCTGAAATGGTGTTACCCGCTTCAGGCCATCCACATAATAATAATAATAATAATAATAATAATAATAATAATAATAATAATAATAATAATAATAATAATAATAATAATAATAATAATTAGTATTATTATTATTACTTTCATGATCTCCAATCAATCTCAATTTTCTCTTACGACACACACAGAATGTCTACTACAGTAGAGTTTGAACAGCGCGTGTTACACGCCCTAACCTAGAAGACGTTTAGACTTCCTGTTTTAGATGCATGTGCACTACATGAGCCAATCACATAACGTCCATCATGACTTTACAATATCCGGTCATGACTTTTTTATATAGGGATACACTTGAATGGTCATCACATCAAATTTCAATTAAAATTTGATCACTGATATGGAACTAATATACCGTAGACAAGCATAGTGAATAACTCCTGTACCCTAAACTATGTACCAATAAGTAATGCATGAAAACAATATATGACCCGTACCTTCTCATAAGACAAAAAAAATGTTCACAACAAGTACCTCTCTCTTTTGCGGAAATGGACTCCATACAAAACGTAACGTAGATAAACAAAGAAAAGGCGGAAAACTTTTAGATAAATTAGATAGGTATGGAATAAGAGGTAATGCTTTTGACTTAATAAATAGCTATCTCTCAGGTAGAGAACAATGTGTTAAAATCCAAGACTGTAAAAGTGAATATAAAGATATAACTATTGGTGTCCCGCAAGGGACCATATTAGGACCATTATTTTTCATACTTTATGTTAACGACCTACTGAGGGATATGCAGAATGATACAATTATGTCTTATGCCGATACTGTTATCATTGCTAGTGATAGCACGTGGTCTTCTGCCCAGGACAAAATGAACAAATATCTTAGCGATGTAGCAAAGTGGCTTACTGTAAATAAATTATCTCTAAATGTTAAAAAAACGGTTTATATTGCCTATGGCTGCTACTGTGATAGTGTCCCGGACAGTCTAAATATAGAGATAGGAAATACTAAAATAGAAAGAGTAGAAAGCCATAAATATTTGGGATTAATTTTTGATTATAACATGAAATGGGATAAACATGTTGATTATATAGTAAAAAAAAAACAAAATATTTAATTTTCATTTTTGCGAAAATAAAAAAAAGAATGGATAACAAAACATTAATGATGATGTATTATGCTTTTTTCCAAAGTTTAACTAACTACGGCATAATAGCCTGGGGAGGAGCGTACAATAATTCTTTAAATTTGATACAAGGGATACAGAAGAAACTATTAAAAATTATAAACAGGGATCAGTTTCAAATACAAGACCCTCCTCTTACTGTAAGGCAACTTTTCCAATTGGAGGCTATTACATATCATTACTATAGTTTAAGAGAAAAATATAGCACAAGTTCTAGCAATACTAGGAATAAGAGTATACAATTACCAAAAAATAAGAAAGCTGTGAACAGAAAAAAACAGCTATTTCGTAGCTGTAAAAGTGTACAACACTTTAACGAATGATCTTAAAACTTTAGGAGGTAACAAAATCGCAATTAAGAAAAGACTAAAAAAGTTTATAAGAGAAAATTATAGATAGCGTTATTTGAAAATTGTATGCATCGTTACTTAACTTACAAAGGAATTTATTAAAAAGATTATCAAAAAGATAGATTATCAAAAGTTATAGATTCTAAGATTATCTGTACCATACCTATGTACAGGCAACTAAGTTTGTCTCTATAGGATGCTTTTGATAAGCATATGTATATGGTCAATAAATATAAAATATAAATATAAATTAAAGAAACTCTGTAAATTTAATATTAGTAATAATTTAATTTTTAAAATTGCCTGTAATTCCTATCTAGTAAAGCTAATACTAACAAAATTTAATGTATTCATATTCAAAATCCACATCGCTATCACTAGTAGTAATTAAGACTGTATCTGCTGGACTTTCATAAGATATGTCAAATTTTGGAAGCCGATCAAATACAATACTTGAAACAGATTGAAGTAATGGTAAATTGTTGATCAATCAAATTTGAATTTCGTATGATATTTCTGTACATCTACAGTATAAGATTAAATCTAAAGCTTTTCTATTAGTTTGCAGAAAAAAACTCTATATCAAGTAGATCGTCAACATCAAAGTGATCAAGTCCAATTGGCTTCATAGCCGTAAAAATAAACTTTTTTGTTGATCTAAGTAGTTCAATAAATCCAATATTATATTATTCCTATGTAAAAAGACCGCTTACATTGGCCAAAGATAACGACAAAAAATTTTGATACATGCTCATACACCGACACCATACCCCGTGCAAGACTTGTCACTCACAGTTGAATTAAAAATATATTTACCTATATTTACCTTATAGCAGGCACCGCCATAGACGATGAAACGGATGATCTCTCTAATTGTAAGTCTCAAATTACTTATGACGTTTCACGATGTGGGCAACGGTAACGACGTACAACTTCAAGCCTGCAGCGCCATTCGAATTCGAAAAACATAAAATTTGCGTTAAAAGTTTTCGTACATAATTTGTTGTTCGATTCCGCGAAATAGTTGCCATCGTATACTCGCTCGCTGGTTCAATGATTGCGTAATCTATTTGTTATACCTCTCTGTTACCTTAAAAATTCGCTTTTTGCTGCTCGCACGTTGTTTTGACGATTTATAAATCTGTTCCGCGGTTGGAGAGGTGTAGGTGACGAATACGTCGAAAAAAGCTGCTGTTTTGGCTTAAGCTCGTGTTTCGTGTTCGTAGTCTTGTACAAAGCAACACTGAACTCCGATGACGTATAGGTATAAGAACTTTTTCTCATATGTGCGCTGACGTAAGCCTGCAGGTTTCCATGCACAACAGTTAGAAGATAATTGATTCTTCCTATATGCGTTGGCAAGCCCTATCGATACGAAAAGGGTAACAGAATCAGGATCGAAGGTATCTTCTCCGTATGAGTAACTATCGAGCACTACTTGCGTCTATCGCCTTACACAGGTAACATAGGCGTGCCAATACTGCAACTGTCAAGCGCTAGGCCAGCGGCAATCGGAGTCGGAGTCGACACTCGGCAGTGGAATGGAACACGAAAGTATAGCGTGAGTGCTCGCTCTGACGATAATCGTATATAAGACCATTCGCAGCTACTCAGCTGGTCCAATTAACAGAGTTCAATTAACAATTTAAAAATTTTTGTTTATATCGAAAACTTTTACTGCTTGATAAATATCGATACTCTGATATATCAAAACTCAAAATGTCGATATAAAATATCAATATATATATATAGACCAATATTCTGATATTTTTTAACATCGATATCATATCCAGCATTCCTACTAACCACCTGTCGATTGCCAGTGATGGCAGACTGGATAACGATTTGCAGTATGTGTACCACCGCCCTCGAAGTTCTGCGGGAAACGGAGAGTTCCTCTCGCACTTTTGTATACAGAATTCCTGCATGACTATTTTTGCCGTGACAGTGATTGGAGACAGCCAACCAAACGGATCGAATTAGGGAGCGATATTCGAGAGAATGGATCGCTTCGTCGTGACGGGACCACAAGTAGTCCAAGATTTTTTCCGTAGATCCTGCGAATCACGACTATAGAACTCCTTGAAAAGCCGATTACATGCTTCGTCCTTGGATTTCATCTTAGGTACAGTCGAGGGCACATCCTTGAAATCCCAAAATTGCTGTAAAGTTTGATCTAACTCATGGATGATGCGCAATGCAGTATTAGGAATGGCATAACCGAAGTAGACTGCCCCGCCCGCCGTGATGTCTCCGACTGCAACGCACCTGAAACGACCCAGTCAACGGATGTATTTGGTGCAATTAACTCCGAGGAAGGAAAATGTTTCAAGCAGATTTAAATAAACTGTTTATAAACATCAGCTCCGAGAATGCTGTCAACTTTACCGGAAACATAAAACCGCGGCTCCACAAGAGCGAGCCTCGAGAACAGTTGTAGATCTAAATCAACAATGCTTTCAGTTGGCATTTGTGCTAGCTGAAAAACCTCAATTTGGTGTTCAAAATCGGATTCGATATCGGACCTCAAAACAAGCGATGTCAGCGAGCGCGCAGTGCCGGCTGCGTTAGCGCCAAGCCCCGATAACGGCACGCAAGTATGGTCGTTGGCAGACCTAACAGCTGTGCGATAGATTCAGAAACGAACGAAGCTTTCGAGCCCTGCATTAGTTTAACGCGCGCTACGACCAAAATAATATTTCGCTTTGGCACAGAGCTTCTCTTTGCTGCATGCAGGCCTATAACCGGAGGTTTTGGATTCGCCTTTTCTCCTGACGAGCCACACGACCCTTGTTCCATACCTTGCAATTTTCTCTGAAATTTCAAATGCAAGAGCGTGTGGTGCTTTTCATGATAAAGCTTGCAACGTCCCGAAGAAGTACACGTATTAGCCCTATGTATTCCGAAACAATTAAAGTAGACTTGCAATAGCTTAAACATGGACATCCGCTCATGTAGATTTTTCGGAAGCTTCATATTGGTCAATGATCGAATAATTCTCGTAGCCTTGTCCACAAATTCCGCATTTCACTCGCCGTCTCCTTCTTCATCGATGAAATTTCCATGAAGAAAGAAGTCTTTTAACAAGCATTTGAGGTTTATGATCGCAGCTCTGCTGTTCCATCTGTTGAGCATGAATTGAGATATTGAAGCTTCAGTGCATTAGATAAACCATCAATGTTATGTACAAGAGACGTGAAGAGATAAAAGAAACTAGCCCAATCTTCCGCCTTACCAGAGAAACTTGGAAAAGGAATTTTTGGTAGCTGACGTAAACGAACTGTTTCGTTTACGTCAGAAACTCGTCCAGAGCGTTCTTAAAGATTTCCTGAATACGATTGATCCAATTATCGGTAACATACGCATCTATCTCAGCATCAGCTTTGATGATTATATCAGTATAAGTCTGACAATTGAATCGCAATTAGCTGTTTCAATGCTATGGCAACCACGGCGTAAGTAATGTATACGTAAAAGAAAGGCCGAACTTATTTATAAAATTGGAATAAGACCAATCAGAAATTTTTTATGTGATATTTTGATAGAAAATTGCACGTAGTATAAGCTCCCGAAACCCGTTTTTGAAAAAAAAATTTGTCCTAAAGTTATAAGCTAAATACTGAATCTATCTTTTTAACGTTTTCTCGGAAAATGACGTATTTTTTAATTTTTCCTTAATAAACGAATAAAAAAACAAACAAAATTATGATTTGCAATATATTATTATTAATACCTGTAATATATAAGTCATATATATTTATTACGTGTATTTTAATAAAAAATTACACGTGTATACGTATAAATAAATTAATTAAATCATATACTAAAATCTTGAAACGATCGCGCCTTTTCTTTTTTACAAGACACACCTAACAGTTTCAAAATTCAAATTTGAATATCTTCGCGCTGCGTACCTCCTCTTAATAAATGTTAGAGCGCATGTGCGACAGTATTTTTGGAAACTCAGTTCATCTGTGCGCATGTTATTTAACCTATCCTGCATAGGCGCTATATCTACAACTATTTTGAAATATATCTACAATATACTTGTGATCATTTGTCTCAGTTATTGTAGCGTTTTATTTAAATATTTAAAAATATATAATTAAAGTGTAATAGAAGAAGTGCAGTGAAAAAAGTGTAGTGAAAATGGTATAGTGAAAAAGGTGTAGTGAAAAAGGTGTAGTGAAAAACGTGTTCAAAAAGGTGTAGTGAAAAAAGTGTAGTAAAAAAGCAGAGCAGTGAAATTTGTATAAAATAAAAAAAGTGTGAATTGTTAGTGTGAGATTATTCTGCAACTGACAATGGCTTCGAATAAGGATGCAAAGGGAAGATTTGCATCTACTCATCTGGATGCCAAGTACTCATTTGGCAGGACAAGGAAACGACCAAGAAGATTTTTAGGAAGTTCAACTGCGGATGAACCACAACAAAAATCATTCGCTTCTACCTCCCCAAGAAAACTGACTAAAACTTCAACAGCAGAAAGCACTTGTGAGGTCAGGAACAGATTTATTGATATCAATATTCTGTTCCCTGAGCTACAAAAGATTTTGTGTTGTAAACAATGCCATAGTGAAGTGCAACTCAATGAATCAGGAGTCAAAGGCTTAGGATTCAAGATAGATGTACTTTGCAATCAGTGTGGTGAATTAGCATCAATTAATTCATGTAAGAAGATTAAACTTCTCAATCAGACGTACGAGAACAACAGAAGAGCAGTAATTGCAGCACGTGCTTTTGGTCATGGACACGCTGGCCTCACCACTTTCTGTGGTATTATGGATACGCTGAAGCCAGTGGCACAGTCAGCATTCGATTCAACAAACCAACTGTTGAGCGAAGCTCGTGAGACTGTAGCAAAGCAGTCTATGAATGCAGCTGTGCTTGAAGAAAAAGAGGAAACACCAGCAACTGCACCTGAACTTGATATTTCTGTCGATGACTCGTAGAAATAAAGGGCTTTTCCTCGTTACAAGGCTTTGCCAGCATTATTGGGAATAAATCAAATAAGTATACTTTTTTGTATTTTTATATCGTCATTACAAGTCAAAAATATTCATTATTTTTGTTTTTAAGTGGAAAAGTTTGCTACCTGCTTCTCTATATGAATCTAACAGGTGAGGTTATGTATGTGTGTATATACATATGGATAGTATGGTGCTAAATGAAAATATTCACTAATTCATTTTTATAAAAGTTAAGTATAATTTTTTCAATTTTACCCTGTTATATTAATATTTAAAATAATATAGAAAATAATTAAAATGTCTTTTTTAACTTGGAGGTAAAGATTGTCGTATAGACCTGATATGGTATGACCGAATATACCATATGAGTAGTCAAAATATTCGTCTTGACAAATGGAAAAAGATATAATTGGGTCCACTTGATTGACTGCTTTGTAAGTAAAGTTATAACTATAATTAAAACTCCAAACTTTAACGTTCTTTTTAACTAACATTGATTTTTTCTGATTTCAGCTTTCTGTCCGTAGGATTTCAGGAGAATGGATGGATGAAATAGGCTGAAATTTTTTTACTCGTTCTACACACCTGTCACTCTCATATTAATGAGGTGATTTTGATTTGAATGTGTAGAAGTTGTTTTACAAAGAAATTAGTAGCAAAAATAGTCGACAAACAATAAAAAATGTAGTATTTTTGTTTTAAAACAACTTCTACGCATTGAAATTAAAGTAACCTCATTCATATAAGAATGAGAGATGTGTAGAATTTCTAAAAAAATTTTGAGCTTATTTCATCCATCGGTTCACTTGGAATCTTACGGACAGTGATAAAATACTGACATGGGTATCTGTACCGTCACAGCTACCAGATAGCAGTACATGAGGCCTATTAGGGCTTAAATTGTACGTATTGTGACGTAGTTCTAGTATAAAAAATATCTCAATAAAAACTTAAATTTATATATTAACTTTATGTATTTTTATTTTTTAGCCCATAGGACTGTTTTGTCCCTTTAAGAGGTTGCGATTGTCAATCCTTGGCGCCTTTCAGTGCTGGGCTAGGTGGTTCAGTACAGCGATGGCTAAATACACTTAGGGTGTGACGGCTTGTCCCTTTGATCTGCGCAGTGTAGCTAGCAAGGAGTCCACTGTCTCTGTTTCTTCTTTCATCAAATGTGATGTTAGATGAGGCCGATAGATGATACTCTTAATTGATACTGAATTGTGATTACGCGACCAAGTCCGATATAGTCTTATTAAGGTACGTTCAAGACTGGTCTGGCGACGGGCAGATTAACGTTCTGCTCGAGATTCTGAATATTAATGAGCGATGCTAGCCCTTTGCTCTCGGGCATTATATACTCCCTTCGTTTTTCCTCGAACTAGTATTTTCCTTATGTGAGATCATAAGGAACTCTTTCGTATTCTCCTCTCTCAATATTATGGAAATTGTGGCAGGTCAGGTCAAAAACATCATAATTTATTACTACTAATTAAGAATTTGAAACTTTTAAAATCTCTTCCGCGGTCGCTCTGTTCACTAGAAGATCGCCTATTCTTTCCAGATTATAATTTTTCTCATATTTATGATTGCTTTCTGTGATAATATATCGCCTGATTGTATTGCGTAAGATCACCGTTGACAGTGCTTCCCTCATTCTCGCGTCTCTTGATTATCGGTGCTTGTTGCTGCATGTGATACCGTTGCATGTTCCAACATAACTCACTTTGAAGCGAGGAATGAGATACAGAGTCACGTTTATCAAAAAGGCGTTGCAGTATCACACTCGCATTGCATGCATCCAACGTCTGTGCGACTGCTACGGTCGACCTCTTTGAAAATTTTGGCGAGATATTTTGTCTTAAAGTTATTACATATTTAACATGTATACACCCGATAGTAAGTACACTAAAGCAAAATATTTACTTACAACTAAACCAATTTTTTATCATTGTTTACCACCATTTTAATATGTAAGATATAAGGCCTACACTGAGAATAAAAATATTTTGTATTTCTAGATAAAACTACATACATTTGCTTTTGATTTTTAGAAAAAATAACATGTTCTGAGAAATTATGAAACTGATCATAAATCTAGAAAAACATTAGGTTACCGTAGCGTTTAAGAATAATCCTGTATTCGCAGGCATCCCATCATCTTTATGCAGAATCAGAGGCCGGTCTATGATACTTCTTTATCCCTGAAATATCTTCGATAAGGGAATTTTTAAAAATAACCAAATAACCCAATAAGGCCGGCGCTCCCTCCCTAATGCATCGGATTGGCACGTTACCTTTTTTTACCTTTGCATTAATAGCCTCTGTCTAAACTGTTTCATAGTTGACCATGCTTGCACCCGAGGAAAGTAAATCCCTGCATAATCTACTAAAGGAATATTCTATAGAAAAATTTGCCTCGAAACAGTTTATGTCAGCGTACTTTTCTCGTTAAAAGTAACTAATAATCAGAAATATTTCGAATTCAATCTCAGAGAAGCCAACCCTTCACTCCTTGACGGAATCACAGCCGATCTTTTATACATTATTCATTAATTATATGATTTTATAAATTAAGAAATACATACGTTCTATCTAAAGTTAAACATTCAACAGGTTCTAGAGCAACGACATTAGCATATCTTCGATTTTCACCTCCATTATCATAAAGAGCCTTTTCGCCAAAGTATTGTCCTTTGCTAAGAACAATTAATTCTTCTTCACCGACTTCAGTATCTTTTGTAACTCTAACACTTCCTCCACTAATAATGTAAAATTTGCTTCCTTTTTCACCTTGTCGTATAATTTGTGCACCAGCACGATAAAATTCCTAAAATGGGTAAAGAAGAAAGAAATGGTCACACATGAAAAAAGGTACTTAGCAATAGTTAATTTAAGTACTAGATAACCTCGCTCGTTGACGTTCCCTCGAATGAAAAACAATCATGTCTATCTCTAATATATATATATGTATATATATATGTCAAATTCTACAAAAAATCATCCAGTTTTCGAAAAATTTTTCGCGAAATTTAAATTTGAAGGCACCTCTTAGACTTTGGATTATTTTAGTTTCTTGTATCTCTAATAAAAAGACAAAGCTAATGCCCTCCTCTTAAGTGACGGCTTAACTAGTTTTTTTGGTTATTTTATGAAACCCGAGCTGTAAAAAATGCATAATTAACGCTTTCAATCACGGAATTCAACTTTTTTTGTTATGGAAGTGTAAATATATGATTGCCATGAATTTATTAACGCAGAATCTGAATCCGACGTCAAAAATTTAATTAACATAAAAACAACCCCTGAAATACGGTAAAAAATACCCCTTTATTTACAAAAATCAATTTTTTTTTTCGTGAAGTGCAATCATAATGTCGAATTCTACCGGAACTTTTCAAAAAAATATTCGCATAATAGTAGATTGGAGGTAACTATTTTATTGTTATATTTTCAGATTGCACTTCCAGTGAGATAGAAAAACCAATGTCTTTCTAAAAAATATTATTTTCTAAAAAATTAATTATTTATTTGTCCTTTGAAACATATATTGACACTTCCATAACGAAATAAAAAAGAATTATGTAAGTAAAGGGGTACTTTTCACCCTATTTGAGGGGTTGTTTTTATGTTAATTAAATTTTTGACATCAGATTCAGATTCTGCGTTAAAAAATTCATGGGAATCATACATTTACACTTCCGTAACAAAAGAATTTGAATTACGCAAGTAAGGAGTAGTTTTTACCCCATTTTAGGGATCGTTTTTATTTTTATTAAATTTTTAACATCGGATTTGAATTCTGCGTTGAAAAATACATCGAAGTTAGATATTTACACTTCCATAACAAAAAAAGTTGAATTCCGTGATTGAAAGCGTTAATTATGCATTTTTTACAGCTCGGGTTTCATAAAATAACCAAAAAAACTAGTTAAGCCGTCACTTAAGAGGAGGGCATTAGCTTTGTCTTTTTATTAGAGATACAAGAAACTAAAATAATCCAAAGTCTAAGATGTGCCTTCAAATTTAAATTTCGTGAATAATTTTTCGAAAACTGGATGATTTTTTGTAGAATTCGACATATATATATATATATTAAATAAGTACATTAAAATAGATTCGACTTTTCAATTGGATATAATTGGATACTTTGAAAATATTGTAAAATTTCTATTATTTATAAATATCAAAGGTTTCATAAGATGTGATGTAAAAACATTCTTAAATATACTTTCTTATTGTTTAAACACAACATAGGTCTCCAACTGGCAGTGAACTTATATCAATAGGCAAAAATCAAAATATTTTAGAACTTTAGATAAACTGTGAATTATATGTCTTTAAATTAAGTAATACTTGCGGTTTACCTGTTAAAATTATTGCGAAAAATCATTAAACTTTTTATTTTAGAAATTATATTACCATGCGGATAAAAATAAAATTTAGTGGTGCGGTTAGTATTGTTAATTAATATCAAAGTCGAATTTTAATTAATAATCTTTGGGTGAGTGATAGGTTAGAGCGAAAACAAGAGAATATTGATTTACGTCTAGACTTGTCCTTTATTATTATCTATAATCACGGTTGAGTTGTCGATATCGCTGTCTAGGAGGACCTGAGGGTTCTCACCTCAGTAGCTTTAGCTGAGTCGAGCCCATTCCTGCTTCTCCCCGGTACTCCCTCTATCGGCGGTGTTGGGAAAGAGCACCTACGAGGGGCGTCATCGAAAGACTCTACTAACAGGACTGTTTCATTAATGTCCCGGACCAGTCCATGCAGCTGTTTTTCTAATTGTTCCTATACCGTGTCGGAATGACCGTCCTGTGCCCCTTGTCCTCGAGAGCCCATTTATGTCCTAAGCGAATTAGCTGGAGGCTGGACCATTTTGTTGGGCTGGATAATCCGGATCCCGAGCAAAAAGGACAAGGACAATTCCGATGGTTTAGTCTGCAACGATACTCAATGAGTTTGAGCTTGCTTTCTGTCTGAAATAGAGATCATGCATTTGTCACGCTGGACCAAGTGTATTCAACTAAAAGAAGACTACAGTAAAAAATACATTTTATTTATTGCAAAATTTTGGTGATTTCATTTGTAGGCTAGAGTCTCCTCAAATGACCCAGGTATATATAGACATGTGTATGTGCATGCGTATGTGTGTTATTTTTTCCAACGGGCGTAGGCAGAGCAAGCTCTGCGCAAGTGGCCCTACGACATCCGAACCCCACCGGTACCATCGCTAGATACTGCTTCGGTGGGGCCGTCTAATAGCCGGTTGGCTTTTCTGCTAGTTTAACTTTCCCGTATATCCCCCTTCCACTACTGTGATTAGGAGTTCCGGATCAAGTTCGTCTTCTTCTCTCTCTGCATCGTCCTGCCGTCTACTTCTCACAGCATCGTCCGGTTGGCCTCTGGCAGTCTCACCTCGCCCTACGTTCTTTTGCATCAGGCAGGGGAGCTGGACTCAACATTATTACCTACGTTCCTCTGAATCGATCTAAGGTGCGTAGATACGAACGGTAGTTTCGTCATCTTAGAATTATTAACTATATGCTGACGTCGTGCCGTTTCTCTTGTGTAGGAGGTCAGCTTTGCTGCTTTGTGCTATACCGGCGCAGCGTAAAGGGTGATTGAGTCAACTACTTGGGCCAGTAGTTTCCCCTGTATTTGCTATGGTCCCCTATATTGGGCATCAGTCTCGCTAGTGCATTTGCATCCGGTGATGTCGAACCTTTAATCGGGCGTCAATTTGTACCCTTAGGCATAGTATGGAAGGCGACGAGGTTATATTACTGCTTCCAACCCTTAGAATGATGGTCTCCATTTTTTTCCGGCTATACTAATACTGCCTCCGTCTTGTGTTCTGTCAGTTTAAGACCTGCTGTCGTGAGGCAGCTTCTAATGCTGCTAATTGCGTCGTTAGCGTCGTCGGTAGTTTCCTCGATTGTTTTACCGGTCGCAAATCCAACAATCTTAATATTGTAAAGTACAGGAATCCTCATTACACCGTCATACATAATATTCCAGAGCGTTGGTCCCATGACAGAGCCCTGTGGAACTCCTGCAGATACTCTGTGTTTGACCATACAATCGTTCGTGTAGTATTCGAGCGTCCTATTGCTTAAGTACCTTGCTAATATTTCTTGTATGTAGTTGGGTACCCCGAGGCGCTCCAAGGAAGCAATAATTTGGGGCCAGCGTGCAGAATTAAAAGCATTCTTGATATCCAGGGCAATGATAGCGCAATACTTCTTTGTTGCAGTTTCCCACGTTTAGGAAGCTGTTGCAGTTTCCCACGTTTATAAAATATGCCTTTTTTGAGAAAGGTTTCAGAATCTCTCGAGAATGCCCTGGGATTAACCTTTACTGCTAGTTTAATAGCCTGGTTTGGGACGCCGTCCGGGCCGGGTCTTTGCACAGGCTCTAGCGAGTTCAACTTCGGTTAATGGTGGGGTGCCATCTTGTGATGGCGCTTTCCAATGAACCTCACATTGTGACATGTTCTAAAGCACTGACCCTACTTGGAGGCTTCCTCTCCCAAGATGTCTTGTCTCTCCTTACCTTCTTGTTTTCGACCTTGCGCCACTTACCTCACTATCCATATTTAGTCTATTTCTTGATGCATTACCATTGCTTTCCCGTGCCAGGTTACCTACATCGGGGCTGGTTATGGTGTTATTAGACAGCGTACTTTTGCCTCTCCCAGATCCAAGGGGTTTATCCCCAAGGAGGCGAGCGTCGACCACTAAGGCTGGTCCCGATCGGAATCGACGGCAGGATTAGTAAAGCCTGTCTGGGTACTCATTTGTTTGAGCACGCTTCTTTTTGTTTATCCTTATCACCCTGAATAACTGATGTTTTGGTAATTTTCAACAGTGCTAGGGTGCCGAGGACTTTCGTGGCAGCACTGTTTGCTCCTGTGCCCTAGGAAGGAGCCATTTAACAAGCTGCTAGCATCCGTACCAGATGCACCTTGGTTTTTTAGGCGAGGTTGTTACCCCTCCCCCTCCTCCTACCCACTCTTGAGTAGTAGGATCCCGGGCTTGGGATGGGTATGGCGGATGTGTGTATCTGTGTGTCTGTATATCTGGATGTGTGTGTGTGCATATACATTGTCTCTCTTATACAGGAGTGAAGTGAAAAATTGATTATATATAATTTGAGTTCTTACCTTAGTAGTTGAGGTGTAATAAATATCTTCAAGGCACTAATTTATTTTCTTATATTGATTTATTCAACGCTAAAATTAATTATTAACACACGTATTCTTATATTTCTTGGTTCAACGTGTGAGGAAGTTAGCTCGTTCTGACTGGCACTGTGAGAAAACTTATTTTTCCTATATTGTTTGTTGAGGTAACGAGGGGATAAAAGAGGATCCTGGCTAGCAATATTATCGCCGGTCAGCAGCCAGAGCAGACGAAGCAAGCACGCAGTCAGCTGACCAGCGTGGTGCCCCGGGTCCGAGCAGCGCGGTTTCGACTCCCGCCAGTGCAAAAAGCCGTGAAAACAAGGTATCAGCGAGAGAGTCGACGGCGCGGAGAGGGGAAAGCCTCGCGTCCAGCAGCACCTCGATTCAGCAACAGCGCGCGCACGCTCGGTCTGTTGTATTGCATCGCACACCTGAGCGAAGATAGAGAAAAAAGGAAAGATTGGAGGCACACTTGCGACCTGAATGAATGATACGGCATAAAACGAGGGGAGGGGATAAAACTTCCTCCACACCGGCATCATTGTTGCGGTCGGATTTAACTTGTAAAATGTGTATGAGTGTGAGAAAGAGTATGTACGAATGAATGATATAATCGCGGTTCAAAAGTCGCGCGTATTATCCGTCTGATTGACGCCTGATTGTGATGAGCCGATTGTCGATACTCGGTCAGACCCTTCGCTATGGAAATGCTCGCGACTCGTGCACTTTGTTCCAAACCGGCTAGCAGAGCACACGAGCACACCTCACGAAGCAGCCCTATCATCACCAATAGAGTACCTTAACTACCACATGGAATTTTGGCGAGTTCATAGAAGAGGGAACGAGTTTATAGAAAGGACGAAGCCATAGAAGACAAGGATACTACTAATTCGTTAGCAAAGGTTAGTATTACTTGAGTATCGGAGAATTTCATGGTGCATATCGTGGTCCTTAGATTACTTACTGTCCGACGGTGCATGGTCGTGAACGGTCCGGTAAGAAATTCGAGTCGCGGTGCGTGAATGTATGGAGCGATAGTGCCGGAACGAATATATATATGTTTATACTGTAGTGCTGTCAGAATTATATGTAGTGGCCAGAAACTTAAATAAATAGTATTCTTTGCATTATTGAATTTGAATGGTGATCATTTTCTATTATTAATCCTCACACTAAATATAAGAGTTAGAGTTCTCCCTAGAACTCCAAGAGATGTTTCCAACGACGGAATCCCCTAATGAAAGTACCAGTCTCAGTCGCGGTGTAGTGAGAATACTGAAGGATCAGATCACTATTCGGCCGAACCAGTAGAACTTTGTGTTAACGTTGGTGCTCGGGAGTTGCTTCCTGGACACTAATTCCTCAAAGTAACTGCCACGTTACAAACACTATTTAGTTGCAAAAAAATATTCTAGGAATAGCGCGGTTATATTGTTTCGCCTCCTGGTACAGAATGCAGTAGTATGCGAACCAGATTTGAACTCGATAAATTAATTTATTATATGGCACGTCTCTCGTGGTGCGTTACGGGCTGGTACTTAGGACCGACTGACCCTGCATGCGAACTCTTATAACAATTCGTAAGAAACGTCGAAATTTGATTATCAAGTAATAAAGTAGTTGATCCTTGACTTCGGAAAAGTTTGGCATTGATCTCTAGTCACAACCGGTGGTGAGGCTCATCGCCTTATGTAGAGATCAAAGGCCAGTTGTTTGATAATTGAATTTGAATGAGTGAATCATCACCATTGTGTGACATAGTGGTCATGCGTTTGAATATTCGATGATCTAAAATCTAGAATGTTGGCGAATTATTTTAACAAGTATTTTATGTTCTATTGACATAATTTTGTCACGTAATGATATTTGGTATAAAATAAAGTAAAAATATTACAGTGGCAAAAACTCGTTAGCTTACAGGTGGGTGAATTCCAAGCCGTGAGAAACGAATTCGACGACAAATAAAAATAGATATACCCTGGACGGGGCCGAAAGCGCGCGAATTAAAGAAATATTAAAAGCTTCAATAGATTTTTGCACCGACGACCCTGCCATGGAGCCCCCCCTCACCTAGCCTGAATCGTGCAGAAAATACGAGCCCCAACGAATCCATCCGCTCGGTAAACTCAGCGCTCTCAAACGACACGGAAAGCTCAGACGGACACGGGGACCAGCATCCCAAAAACTCTATGAGCCCAATGTCACTAGTAGTGAGGACGAGTGTCGTAGTATTTCCCCATCGGGCTAGGTGGCTAGCAATCTAGGACCACTTTAAACGTTCAGACTCCCATTCGGGTTCTTAACGCGGAACATACTTTCCCCAGAGACGACATAGCATCCACGTTCGCCAAATGCTCGCCAGCTGCTAGAAATCCTCTTTCCCCCGATATGTATGCGAACGTAGTAGCTGGTCCGAAACCCGCGAGCCCAATCGCGCAGACGAAAGTCCTGTCGACCGAGACTCCCAAGAGCCAGGACACATCAGCCTGGCCGTGCTCCGGAGGAAATTTTAAAAAGAAGCTAAGGGTCGAGATACAGAGAAAAGAATTCGAGAGCAAAGGCGGCATGCGCATAGACGTGTGAGATGCAAATTCGTCCGTTGCACCGAGCAGCCGTAAGTCGAACTCAGCGTATGCAAAAATACCGCTGCATGCGCGGAAAAAAGCACGCACACAATCGAACAAAATGAGTGTGTAATAAGCTTAAATTCGGTTACCGTACAAGATCGACCCGCTCGCGAAAACTGAGTGCTTCCTACGGAAAAAATTGGTCGAGTAAGCAGGAAAGCAACTCGAGACCCGAAAAATCCGCCTTCGATTAAAAATGCGCACCTAACGAGAAGTCCGCGACTAGTTATAACGCGAATAAAGCTCGCGAATTTCGGCTCGAATTACCATCCGATACCGAAGGCCTACTTGAGGATTTCTCGGGTAAACCGCGAAATTAATAAAGGGGACCTGTATAATTTCGCGGTATACCGTGCACCGTCGGTCCAGAATCCCTCAGCAAGTTCGGGTAACGCCTGCATGTATACGTACATACGCAAGAAGCAATGTACAAACCCACACGCGAAGGTACAGCGTTCTAACAATATTCCCAATGTACCGCCGGGAAATTGTTTGTTTTACTCGTTGATGAACGTGTTCAAGCTCATAACGTCAGCGACCGGCTTCAGGCCGATTACTAGCGTCGCCTATGCTTAACTCATGCGGAGAACCAGCCGAAGCGGAAAGGATTTTAAAATCAAACACTGCGGAAGGAAACATTGACTGCATTTCTATTTTCGCGAAAGAATTCAAGGTATATATTTACGTTCATTACGACATACCGAGAGAGATGCGCATTTTCTGCCACATTGTAGTACCAGGAGCATCGGAAACGATACACTTAAACCTCATCGATCAGCACTTTACAGCTTACTTAAAAGTAAAAGCGTCCAAAGCTGACGAAAGAGCGCAAAAGCCCACACGCGATTCATCCTCCTTGAGCGGTGGAAAGCGAGAGACCTAAGTCTCCAATGTTAGGAAGAAAGAATCGTGCAAACAGGAAAGTATCGCGTAAGACCGTACAATAGGGTAGCGGCGGTAATAGGAAACAAGGTGATGTTCAAGACGAAATGGCCACTAGAGGCAGTAGAGAAACGCTTTCACCCGCAAAAGCCACTTAATCACTGTCGTATAAAAATAAATTAGATGACGAAAACTGTTCGCCCATGAATCTTTCGCTAATCGTAGATAGAGAGTTGTTAAGCGCAACCAAGTCTCCGGAACCGAGCAGTCAGTTTAACTTCAGCAAAAGCCGAGTTAGCGAGAGTGCCGCCAAGGTCAGCTCAACTCAGTTCATCGGCCGCATTCTACCGCAATTGCACTGTTAGCTGCGCGTGATGACGGCAGCGACAGCGATGCAATCACGGCCGCTGACGTAAGCACTAGTGCCGTCACAGCGGCCTTAAATAATAGCAAAATGAAGCATTATTTAGTAGCCGGAGTAAGATCCCCGCGCGAAATTCAGACGTACAACACCCGTTTCATTTCGGGGAAAATCTAGTTTACCTGATCTCAGCAGACAAATTAATTTCTACTCAGATACAGGAGAGACTAATTGAAAGAGGATACTTGAACCCGAGCGTCTTAGTCGAAAATGACTTTAAACTAGGCGAAATCAACGTAATGAAGTGCAAAGGTTTCAAGCTTTTCGGGGTTAATGCAAAAAGATTTTTCGAGGATCGGTCGTTCCGAGCGGATCTAAGTAAATGTCTACATACACTGAAACGCGTGTTACTAGAAGAGAATATACGCAGCTTCGTCGTAATCTGCAACCTCGCAATGTTCACAACATCCGAATAGTCCAACTTCATAGGGATATTCGACAATATTTTCGCGAATAATTTCATCGACACGGTTTTTTATAAAAATAGGTTACCGGTACCCCCGGTAACTGAAGAATTCAAATTAATTTAAGAATACCACGAAGCGGCTATGGGGGGACACAGGGCGCATCAAAAACAAATTAGTTCGGGTAAAGACGCGCCTTCCGCTACTGATTTATAGTACTCCGTCCACTCCATTCACGCAAATAGCTCTAGAGTTCTACAGTCCTCACGAGATAAAGAGATGCGGCTACAGATATATTTTGTCCGTACAAGACATGCTAATGAATTCACATTGAAGTCTTCACGGATGCAGTATTATTCGTGGCCAAGGCGAATCTAGTCAGTTCTCGTGCTGACATCGTCGACGCAACATCGACGATTTGAAGTGCCCGGGAACGCGAGTGTGTGTGGTGAGAGAGAAATAAAGAGTGAAAGTGCTACAGCGCAGACACTTTGTGTCATCGCCATCACTAGGACTATTATCCCTGTTCCTTACAGGACATCAGCAAGAGGAGAGAGCGAGAGGACGACCAGGGCCAGCCGGGATCAACGAGAAGCGGGAGCTTCTGCATCCTCGCCAGCCCAGGTACAGAGAGTGAGAGAGGGAGAGGGAGAGGGAGAGGAAGAGGGAGAGGGAGAGAGAGAGAGATATTGGATTGGATTGGATTGGATTGGATTGGATTGGATTGGATTTATTTTGCTGTACATTTTGTTATACAAAAAAAAGAGTTATAAGATATAAAATACAGAAAATATTTACAAGGCTGTTTGTAGAAAAATACACAGCTTAAAAATTTTGAATTAAAATGAAGAATGAGGATGCATATATGAATAATGGTGTGAGATGAATGCTTTGAATGAGTGTGGTATGCATGTTGTATACGGGGTGAGAAATATTATTTAAAGCTGGATTTGAGACGGCTATTTAAGTTTTCTCGAGATTAAGATAATGTTGCCTGACCTGACGTTTGAAAGGAGGTAATGATCTAACATTGCGGAGATGAGCTGGTAATGAATTCCAGAGATATGAGGCGCTTACGTGGAATGAATTCCTCAGCGCCTCTGTGGCGAAAACAGGGATGTCCAGGGGGGTCACCTCGCCCCTCACTGGGCGGAGTGCGACGTGGAAGTCAAAAAAGGCCAAGATGTAGGATGGAGTAGCGGTATTGAAGAGTTTTCTTAGAAAACAGGCCGTAAAGTACTTCCTACGTCCGGCGGTGGTGAGCCATTGCAACTCACGCCTGTAGGGGGCGATATGCTCGTCCCTCCTTAGACCATAGATGTAACGTATTCCTTTGTTCATTAGTCTCTGTAGTTTGGTGTCAAGTTCTTGTGAGAGGTCACAGTATACCAATGAACAGTAGTCAATGATGGGGAAAGTAAAGCTTGCATAAGATGCTTGCGCAACTCAAAGCCAGTACTTTTTCTAAAAAAATACAATCTTAACATGAGCGAGTGTGCACGCTTACACAGTTGTGTAACGTGCTCTTTCCAGGTGAGTTTAGAATCAAGCTCTAGCCCCAGGCTACGCACTGTCGACCGATATTCAACCCGGGCCTCTCCTATTTTAATGTAGGTGTTAGCAGTGGAAGGTAGAGCGTTTATATAATAGGAGGAGACCAGGACGATCGCCTGAGTTTTGAGTACGTTCAGTTTAAGATGATTTTGCGCAGCCCAACCCATTATCCTTTCGACATTAGCGCTCATCCTCTCGAAACAGGAATCGAGCTCCTCTAGGTGGCATTGGCTGTAAATTTGCATGTCATCCGCATAGATGAGATGAGATACGTCTGAGTCCAAACAGAGGTCGATGTCATTGATGTACAATGCGAATTGTACATCAATGACATCCTGTGTTCGTCGTTGTCACCAATGACGGCCTGCTTTCTGCCTGTGAGATAGGAGGCAAACCAGCGGATAACTTGCTTAGAAAAGCCGAAAAAGATTAGCTTTTTGAGTAGTCTGGCGTGACACACTGTGTCAAACGCCTTACTAAAGTCAAAAAGAAGTAGAAGAGTTACCTTCTTTCTGTTTATTCCAAGCCTGACATCAACAGTCAACTTAATTAAGCCGGACTGTGTGCTGTAGCCAGTGCGAAAACCAGTTTGTAAGTTGTCAAGGAAAAGTCTTGACGCAAGATACTCCGAGGTTTGTCTGTGCACTTGCCCTCCAGCGCCTTGGACAGGAAACAAAGAAGAGAGATCGGACGATAGTCAGTTCAGGCTGTTGGTGAACTGACTTTATTCAGAGCATGCACCAGTGACTTTTTCCAGTCCGAGGGGAAACGTGACTCGCTCAAAGAAAGGTTGAAAATACGACATAAGAATGGAGCGAGTACCGGCAGTGCTTTGTAAATGACAACCTGTGGGATGCCGTCACTACCCCTGGCCTGGGAGTCAAAGTGCATCACTGCAGATAAAACGTCCGATTCCGTTATCTCTCTATGCCGCTGAAATGCCGCTGAAATATGCGTTGAGGTCTTCGCTGGAGAAACGAGAGGGTGGTTTTACTTTGGAGGTGGTGATTCCAAATCTCTCAAGCTCTCTCAAGATCTCACCGGCATCGGTCAAGGAGGACAGGCGTGTGTTATAGTAGTTCAGCCTGGCATCCTCGGCCTGCCTATGAGTATCGTCCCTCGCTATTCTGTAAAAATACAGGTTCAGCGGGAGACGTGACCTACGAAACCGCCTGTAGAGTCTGTTCCGTTCTTTCTGTAATGGCGTTAGTCAGGTTGGTGTTAAGGGTGGTGATGCAATCGTCAAATGATGAAGTGGCGAGCGATGACCAGTCACATGCACCGAGGTAGGCCTTCAGTCTCTCGGCACAGATTCCTCTGTAATTTCTGTATGTAAAAGTTTTAGTGTCGTAGCGTGGTATCTGTACGTCTAGAGTGGCCGTGATTAGGTCATGTCCGTTTATGAATGGTGTGTCAGTTTTCCAGTGTCACAGCAGACGATCCTGCTGGTCTATTAAGCAGAGGTCAAGCCAGGTGTCTGATTCCAGTTTATGGTGTGTTGCACCATAAGGAACCGACTGAAGGGAGTTCTCCTCGACTAAGGCCTTGATGAATTTGGCATCTTCAGATCTAGAGAGTTGGTGCGCATTGAAATCCCCCATAATTATCTTTGTGGAGTAATTGTGCATGTGAGTCGTAAGCTTTTCAATGAAGTCATTACCTTGAATGAAAGGTGCATGGGGTGGACGATACACAACTCCCACAAAGATAGGGGAGACTTCTTTTGCAGAGATCTGACAGAAGAGATACAGGCTTCCCTGGCTTACCCAACCAGTCACCGTCAGATGATGTCAGAACTGTAGCCGTTAGTGAAAGATGTATGTAGAGGGCCACACCTCCACCGTTTCTGTTCCGGTCCCGTCTGAGAACTATGTAGTTGTCGAGTAGAGGTATTGTCTGAGAAAAGTCGTGGACAAAAGAGTAGACAAAAGGAGCCTTACCGCCTCAATGTGACCCGTAAGAGAGTTCGCATTGAAATGGCAGACCCTTAGACCGTCGGACAGAGTTACCTTGGAAACGGATGAAGATGAGATGAGCGAAAATGAAGATGATGGTGGTGTAGGTGGAATGAGGTGTAACGATTTTAATTGACGCTGCTGCTGCTGTTGATCAGGGGCCTCCTGGCTAAAAAATTAGTCAGTTCTTCATCGCTGGTGATGATGGTGGCTCGTTCCTTATCTTAAGCAGTGCGGATGAAGATTCTCCCGTCTCTCACACACAGGCCTCCAGCCTGGCCCTAACACATAGTTTATATATCTCTGGGGGAAGCAGCTCGTTGATGTTGATGAGACCCTGATGGTCTGGGGCTAAGGCCTTGGCTTCCTCCAGTAGATTGGCATTAAGCTCAGATGTGTCAAGCTTACCCTTCTTTATTTTCGCCGCCAAGGTGGAACGTACAAGGGCATGGGAAGACAAAGTGACAGCGATAGGTGGCAGTCTGCTGTCAGCTGCCGAGGTGTTGTTGACTGCGTTAAGTCTTCCCATGATCCTAGTGGCAACGATATCCCACTTAATGATGGTGGGATCGAGGGCAGAAAGAACTGAAAAGGCCAGGAGGTGGAGTGAACTCTCCTGAGTGTAGTGCAGTCCAGTGATCACCACCACGGTGTTGTTGTTCTGCTTCTGACGATGTTTGATGGCCCCTAGTTCCCTTCGTAGATTCGTGATCTCGAGGGGATCGGCGGCGGCTGGAGGGATGTTGCTGCTGTTCGCTGAGAGCGAGGAGGCGTGCCCTGATGTGAGCTGCTGTATCTGTGCCTTCAGCTTGGTGATGGTTGTCTCAGCATCTATCATGCGAGTTTGGAGCTGAGGCAGTACATCGAGGGCTTGAAGGCGCTGTTCGAGGGGGCCTAGCCTTGCTTCAAGCCCGGAGATCCTCTCCGTTAGGAGTCTCTGAGCTTCCGCTGCGCTATCCTGCTTGGCACTGATCTCCCTCAGAGCAGCAAAGCAGACTGAGTCTTCTTCTTGGCGCCCTTGGATATTGTGCTACTGCCATTGAGAGAGGACTCAAGTCTCTTTCTTATTTGTGCTTCAGCACAGGCTGAGCACGCAAACGTTGCATCAGCTCTCACCATCACAGACCTTAAGAAAATGCACCTTGTGTGGAAGTAATAGTTGCATATTTCGCATTTTTTTGGGTCTTTGGTCTGGATGGCTTTATTACAGGCATGGCAGATGGTTTGATATGGCTCTGTGAGCTTACTGGATAGTCGATAGAACTTACTGGTAGTCGATAAGGTAGAGCAGGTAAGAGTGCTTGTAAACCTCGTCGCCAGATGGTGGTGATGGTGAGTAAGTAGAGTGGAGCGCACCGACCTGTATTTGATGGAGCGGGAGTTGTTGTTCCGTCGACTCAAGAGGTGTCACCACGTGTATGTCCGAAGAGACAGAAACCAAGCCAAGCAGAGAAAAACGGCGCCAGGAGATATGCAGGTTATGTTGCAGAGATGAAGTTTGAAGTGTAGAAAAGTAGTAAAAGCAAATGCAGCCTCCAGTGAATTTTATATCAGCTTGAAGGTTGCATTAAGGAGCGTACAACAAACTGCAAATGAAAGTGCCCGAGGGTAAAAAGCGGCAGAAAGCAGTACAAAAACAGAGGCGTGCAGGAAAAGACAGCTGTTGTACTTACGGGGAGAGAGAGGGAGAGAGAGAGAGAGTGCACGCGGTACGGCAAGTCGTGCTTTGACCCAGCGCATTGCCGTGATGAGGAAAGAGCGAACGCGAGTCGGGCGCGCGCGTGTGTGTACGAGAGAGAGAAAGAGAGATAGAGTGAGTGTATTCAGCCGGTGGCAGTGGGCTGCGCGATCGAGCTCTGCGCTAGGTTGACGTCGTGCTGTGCGAGGCGGACGGAGATAGAGAGAATTTGGCCGGCTGCTTACTAGGTATTTACGCACCGGGAGAGCGCCGAGCCTACGTGCTATAGTCAGAGCGAGAAGGCCCTGCGTGGCTGTGCAACACGTGGGAGGCTTACGTAGCCACCACGTTATAGGGAGGGGCTGGGCGATATACAATATTATTTATTGAAGATTGTTGTTATTATTATCCCTCTTCTTTCCCAGCTCTCCCAAGCGAAACTGATCATGTCGAATCCTTCGACAATAAAAATAAATCGAGCGCATTAGAGGCGCAAGAGTTATGTGCGCGCTGCTGGGAGGCAGCACGTTGTAGTGATGATAATCACTTATTATTCGAGAGCGGGCGGATAAAAGCCGCGATAAAAGGAGCGGGTGAATGACATAAATATATTATCTATTTCTTCTGAGCCGCCATAGGGGCTGATGCATTATATGGTTATAATAATAAAGTATAAAATATATAAGTATAAAATTGCTAGCGCAGTATTGCGCAGCAAAAGGATCAACAATATCAAGGGATTTGTTATAAATGGGTTCTAAACGTGGAGCACGTTTAGCTATCTCCATAATACTTTTGATATATTTTTATATAGTTACGTAATTTTGTGAAATCTTTTTGTATGTGGAGCTCTGCTGCGAAAACTATGTAAAGCCGATGCGGGTGCTAGATATACAACACCCGCATTATACACAACACACAAAACATTTACTTTCTTATTTTTTCAAATTGACGGATAGATATATTTGCGAATTGAAATCCAACGTGCGCATCTTTTGCGCATCTTTTGTGGTTTATAGGCATATGGCATCCAGGGACAAAAACATATTACAATTTTAATTATGAAACTATTGTTTGTTAAGAATCATGTAAGCTCATACTCGGACACGGAGCACGCTTCCGTGCCCTCTGCTGCTATCACACACATACACAGTAGCGCTGAGTGCACCCAATCGCACTCCGACGCTCATACACTGAGCACTCTAAGCACGGCGAAATCTGTTCTTTTCGGGTGCTGAGGTCGGACACCCGCGCGGCCGTGGACTCTCCGCGGACCAAGGGCTCTCCGGTGGCATCTTCGATGGCTGCTGCTCGCGGCGTGTACAGCGCAGCGTCAGCAGACAAAGCCGGCGCCCGGGGTACACTGGGCATTAAGCTATTTCCTAGACTTGCTCCCTCACCCCCCTCACAGAGCAGGAATAACCTACCATTCATCCGTGACAGTTAATCGCTTGATATGTACCTGAAGGGACTAGAATTACCTATTCCTTATCTCAGAAAATTTAGAATATCGTTCGTTGTTTCTTTTATTATATACGATAAAATGTAATTTTTTGAACCCGTTTTAATTGGAAAACTAAATGTCGAATCTTTCTAAAAAAACATGATTATTGAATATTATTAGAAATATACACCACTTCAATTTGAAGTAATTTTATGACAGACAATAGAAAAACATTAAAACCTGAAAAAATTGTTTCGCCTTGTCATTTGTTCATGTTTATTGCAAATCATAATCTAATCTAATCTATAAACAACTTTATTCCCATTTTACTTCCATTAATTATTTCTGCACAAATACAATATTCTAACATTTTATTTACTTTTAATCTTGTCCCGTTGCAAAGTCCTTCATTTAAATTTATATTCCTTAATAATATGATAATGTTAACGTTGTATTTAAATTTGTTAATTTCTTTACAACCTTCTCTAAAGTAAATATATTGTTCATTCATGAGATGAATTGTCAATCTATATATGACGTGAGATAATTTGTACATTCAATATTCTAATAATCGATACATTGCTTCATGAAGACTGACATATCTGCTATTAATAATTGTAATTTTTTCTTTCCTTTTCACAGCCATTACCAAAACAAGAAGATGGATCAATAATACTCATTTTTAAAAATGCGCAGTCGTGACCTTTAAAACAATATTTAAATAAATATTTAAAGTTCTGTACAATGGAATATAATTCTACGTTAATATGACAGTTAAATTTAAGTAATAAGTACGGATTATAAGGAACAAAAGATTTATTATCAATATATATTTTCTTATTTTTATATTTAAACATAATTTGTTTACCATAATATTCTTCGTCTGTAAATCGGATAACCATTACTATTAAAATTAGTTAAGTATTAAATTTTTTAGGAAAATTTGTCGAACGTTTTTATCTATTGTCATTTATACATGGTAAGTTGATAATCGCCGCATGGACCATGTATCATAAATTTACACATTAAAACTTTACTAACCAACTGCAATAGGATTTTAATGCAAAATAATATTCTTTGAAATAGATAGTTTTTGAAGCAAATCTGAGAATTGCTTTTCTTTCATTCAGACGTCAATATATTCTTACTTTATATAAATTTGGATGCAAAGCATAAATCCCTGTTAAAAAGAAATACGAATTTTTATAATGTATTTTGTATATGTGATTTTTGTATGTAATAACATTATGTACCTCTGCATGTACTAATTTGGGACTACAGTTGCATACAAAACTATGTGATACAGATAAATAATTGAAATACATGCCAAAATAATGTATACGCTAGCGAAAAACGCTTGCTTCACAAATGTTGAGAACATGTTACAAAACAATAACATCTTAAAATCTACATATTTTTTAGTAAACAATATGTTAATATAATGATATAGTATTTAAATGCATTACACAGGCGCATACACACGCACACATATATATATATATATATACTGTGACGGGGCTGTTTATAGATGGATAAATGCCTATAGGCATCGTACAAATGCAAAGTACTCCTGCTTCTGCGAGATGCTGACCTCGCTCGTGGTTACCTACGACGATGCTCCGGTGCTCAGTATGCACTACACCTTTGGGTAGTGCCCGCGGAGGCGGCATAATTCGGCGGTTTGAATAGGAAAAGGAATCGGGAGGCTAATCAAATAAGTACACGGCCTATTCAGAAATAGAATAGCGATTATTCAATAAAAAGCGTCTGTACGTGTTCTGCAATTTCGCGTTGCGAGAAGGCCTTACAATAAATCCCGGATCTGCGACTGTAGCCAAATGCCTCGCCAGTCGATCGCGCGTAATTAAATAGTATGACCCAACTTTTACGATGCGATGATCCACGTCCTTCCCACTGGCCAGGGCGTTCCTTTCTCGACCTCGCCGTTGATGCTAGGCTGTTGCTACAGTTGCTGTGCTGCTGTTGCTGCTCTCTGCTGCTGAGGTTGCTGTTGCTTCTCTGCTGCTGAGGTTTATGTTGCAGCTCTCCTGCTGTGGTGGCTCTTCCTGCTCTGCTGCTGTGGTTACTGTTGCTGTTGTTGCTGCTGTTTCCTTTGGAACACTCGAGGAAAACTCTAGTTCTCTCTCGCGAACCAAAGTTAACTGACTCGAATTTTGCTTCTAATTGCGAGTCCCCTCTATAGGCCTTCCCGCGTTTTGGCTGCCGACGTGCGCGTCTCACCGTGCGTTATAATATATATAACATTTGGCAAATGATAAATATATGACTTATTATACCGATTATATTAGAAATTTAGTTTATTATAATTGCCATATCGTAATACAAATAAAAGCAAATTAATTAAAGTAAATATGATTATATATAGTATCGTTCATAATATTGATCGAATTGCTATAATAACAATTATATTATAAACCTTGGCGTAGTAATCCTTGGCGATAAAAGCACGTAATTTATCACGTAACGAACTGGCGTGATTTCTTACATAAGAAATTCATTTGCGTTTAGTTCATTCATCATATTTTTATACGATACTATATCAAAAATGTTATTATTAATAGACAAGTCAGAAATTATGAAATGAAAGCAAAGAGTTAAAAGATCACATTAGCTTGGGGTATGTATTTGCACGGGTTGTGAGATTTTATAAAATATACACACACACACCTATACACACGCATGCACACACACACGCATACACAAACATACACACACACACCACGCCACGAGGGGGAGCTGTACCCCATGTGGCGCGTCCTCGGGTGGCGGATAGAGGAACGCTCGCTGTAAGCGCATAGTACTACGTACGTAGTGCTGCAAACAGAGGGTAGGAGAGAAATAAAATATCTCCCGCGGACCAAGCAGCTTATTGAAGATCTGTCACTACCGGAAACAAGGTTCGATCTTAGGGTTATGACTAAGCAGGCGCTCGCCGATTGCCGCTGTCCGACTCGACTTCGGCTGCTGAAGGGAAAGGATACGAGACAAACTGGGTTCTGACACTCCCAGGCTGCCGGAAAGTACAGGGGCCCGGGGATGTTTCGCCGACACGCCCTAGCTGCCCTATCATCCGGCGAAAATCCCAATGATCTCAATAGTGCCGGGTGGCGCCCGGAACGGGCCCTATTGTGGTCAGAGGGGGGGCCTCGTTACCCTTTCCCGGAGGCTTTCTGAGGAAGACTTGCGCGGGGGCATGAGGCCAGAATTCACACCTGTGAAGCATAGCTTCGCGGAGAGAGCTCAGTGGAAGGTAGGTGACTAAAGTTGGAAGAGGAGGATAAACAAAAATAAAATGCATAGTACATCAAAGAAATTAAACTTGGGGACTTCGGATACCCCAAAAAGTGTCTTAGAAACTGGGTTCCCTACCCAGAGATCGGACGATAACAGCAGTCTCAGTAGAGAAACGATTGCCATGGAGTGTAGTCCAATAAAGACTATTTCCGAAAGGGCAATACGGACGGAACAAGAGCAGGTAAATCAAGGAGGCAGTAACTCAAACTGGGACTACAACCTTGAAAGACGAAATGACCAGCTGGAGCGTCTAGGAGAAAAGATCCAGGAACTAAGAGAGTTTATAAGGGACAAAAATAACGTCCATAAAACTATCAGGGACATGGCACGAAGCATTAGTGTCATGTATAAAAGTTTGTGCAGCGCGGAGGATGACCTGCTACAGTGCCAACGTCCAGGAACGGAAGGCAAGGAAACTCAGACAACACCAAGTCTGAAACCGAAAAAGGCGGATAAACCAAGGGAGGCCTTAAATACTCCGCAGGATAGGAGTAACAAAGAGGAGAAAGAGAGTAAAAGACTTAAAGAGGCAACTTGGCAAGAGGTCGTTACAAGAAAGGCAAAAAAAAAGGAGAAACAGTTAAGTAAGGAGAACAACAAGGCTCCTGGCGTTAACAACCAGGGTAGGACCAGTAGAGACAAAACACAGCGGGCAAGACCGACCAGACCGGACGCTCTTATCATTAAGGCGCCGGAAGGAAGGAGCTACGTGGACATTTTGTCAACATTGAGAACTGCTCCTTCACTGAATGCCATAGGAGATAGCGTAAACAAAATACGCAAAACGGTGGCGGGAGATCTCCTCATAGAGCTCAAACGCACAAAAGAAGTTAAAACCGCAGACTTCCAAGAAGCGGTTAAAGCAGTACTAGTGGAAGGAACCACAATAAAAACACTGCAGCAAGAGGAGACCTTTGAAATAAGGGACCTCGACATACTTACTTCAAAAGAGGAGGTACTGGAGGCCTTGCAAAGGGAAATAGGAGAAAGAGATGTGATTGAGATCACTGCCGTAAAATCGCTGAGAAAAGCGTACGGAGATACGCAAATAGCTGTTGTGCAAGTGTCGAAAGAAATAGCGACCAAGTTCACAAAGCTAGAGAAAATTAAAATTGGATGGGTCAACTGTAGGATCCGTACATCGAACCGCAGTAAGGGGCCGCTTAGGTGTTATAAATGCCTTGGTTTCGGCCACGTCGCTATCAAGTGTACTGATCCGCAGGATAGCAGCAAATGCTGCTACAAATGCGGTAAGACGGGGCATAAAGCAAATATCTGCCGTAATGAACCGTGTTGTTTACTGTGCCGAAAAAAAGGCGACAATATGCCGACGAACCATGTCACTGGTAGCTACTTGTGCCCAGCCTACCAAGCAGCGGTTAAAAAAATCAGGAAAGGGTAATGAGAATAGTCCAGCTAAATCTCAACCATTGTGAGACTGCGCAAGACCTTCTCTGTCAGTTTGTACGAGAACACAAGTTCGATGTCGCTCTCGTCAGTGAGCAGTACAAAGATTTGAATGAACCATCCTGGGAATCTGACGCCTCAGGTAAAGCCGCAATCTGGGCTTGCAAAGACTTTACCTTCCAGGGCAAGATGGTAAACAAGGAAAATGGCTTCGTAAGAGCGAAAATAGGCGGCATACATGTATACAGTTGTTACGTCCCGCCTAGCGCATCAATAGAGCAGTTTCAACAACTACTGGACCGGCTGGTGCAAGACGCTACGAATAAAAAACCAGCTATAATAGCAGGAGATTTTAACGCATGGGCGATCGAGTGGGGTAGTAGCAGAACCAATAAACGGGGACGAGTGCTACTGGAGGCATTCACGCTACTAGACTTGGTGTTGCTGAATCAAGGCGACACCCCGACGTTCAGAAAACGAGATGCAGAGTCATTCATAGACTTGACATTTGTCAGTAACTGCCTCGTAAGGCAGGTAAGCAAATGGATCGTGAGTGATCACTACACAAATAGTGACCACCTAGCTATAATAATGGAGCTAGGCGGACCAAGTAGGAAATTCTGTACAAATCCCAGTAGTACAAGAACTGAATGGAAAACCAAAGAGTATGACAAAGAGTTATTCTTGACGATGTTTGACAATATTCAATTGACGGGATCAGCAGACGACAAGGCTGCACAAATGACGGGCCAGCTCACCAAAGCGTGCGACGCGGTAATGCCGAGAAAAGTGTCCAGTCAAAGATGGCTACCAGCATATTGGTGGAATGACAAGATCAAACAAGCGCGCAGCGTTTGCCATCGAGCTAGAAGATTGGAACAACGGGCAAGGAAGAAATTCTACCGAACCGGTAGAGGAATGGATACGGTGGAGAACTGCAACGAAAAAATTAAAGAAGCAAAGCGCAACCTTAAAAAGTGTATAAGAGAGAGTAAACAAAGATGTTTAAGAGAGCTGCAAGATGAGGTCAATGAAGACCCTTGGGGCCGACCTTATGAAATTGTTATGAAGAAGATCAAGGGAAGTTACATACCCCCACCAAAGTGCCCAGAGGTACTAAGCAGGGTGGTAACAACACTCTTCCCAAATCAGCCGGACATTCCATGTGCTATGGTAGAAGAAATAGATGTAGATAATATACCCTTAATTACGGAGGAGGAGCTACTATCAGCCTGCAGGAGGGTTGGAAACAATAAGGCTCCAAGACTTGATGGCATACCCAATATTGCATTGAAACATGCCATCCAGGCTCACCCAGCAGAGTTTATAGACTTGTACAACACTTGTCTCACAGAAGGAACGTTTCCACGAAACTGGAAAAAGCAAAGGCTTGTGTTGCTACCAAAGGGTAACAAACCACCTGGAGAAGGGTCGTCATACAGACCGCTCGGCATGCTCGATACGCAGGACAAATTATTAGAGCGCATAATCTTTGTTAGGATGGAAGACAAAACCGAGGAGCCAGAGGGGCTTGCGGAACACCAGTATGGTTTCCGTAAGTGCCGCTCAACATTAGACGCTATCGGTTTAGTGGTGAATACAGCACGGAGAGCCGTAAGCGGGAAAAGATGGAAAGACGGTGCGAAAAAGTACTGCGCGGTGGTTACACTTGGCGTTAAAAATGCATTTAACTCTGCAAATTGGTGCAAAATTCACAAAGCACTAGTGAGACTAGGAGTTCCTCCGTATATAAGAAGAATAATGTCTGACTACCTCAAGGACAGAACTCTCTTATACGAGACCAAGGAGGGCACGGTGAATTATAAGGTTACCGGGGGAGTTCCACAGGGGTCTGTACTGGGCCCATCGTTGTAGAACATTATGTACGATGGCGTACTCAAGCTAAAATTACCAGAAGGAGCAATGATCGTAGGATTTGCAGACGACATAGCTTTGGTGTTGGTAGCAAAAGAGAAAGAAGAGACAATCACCTTGAGAATAGGCGGTCATGAAATTACCTCTAAACCGACTATTAAATATTTAGGTATAACGTTAGACGCAAAGCTGACCTTTAAACAGCACTTGGAAGCAGCAGGAGAGAATGCCGCAAAAACTACCGCAGTGTTGGCGCGGCTGATGCCAAATGTGGGTGGTCTCACACAGAATCGCAGAACACTACTGGCAAGCGTTAGTACATCAATCATGTTGTATGGAGCCCCCATATGGGCAGGGCTGTACTGGTGAAGGCATATGGATGAAAGCTCTCCTCAGTGCACAGGCGAAATGCACTTAGGGTCGCGTCTGCTTACCGTACGGTATCGGACGAGGCGGTCTGCGTTATTGCCGGTCTCCCACCAATAGACCTACTAGCAAGGGAGAGAAAATCAATCGACGAACAAAAAAGACGAGACAGCCCAAAACCAAGATAGAAATTTGGGATACCGCTATGAAAGTAACTATGACGGAGTAGCAAAAGCGATGGAACTCTAGGAGTAAGGGATGGTGGACACACCGCCTCATACCAAGTGCAGAAGACTGGACAAAAAGGAGACATAGGAAAGTAAACTTCTACCTAACACAGTTTCTGAGTGGACATGGATGCTAGCGGGCGTATCTGTACTGATTTAAATTGGAGGATTGTCCGGATTGCCCGACGTGCTTGAATACAATCGAGGACGCCGAGCATGTATTCCGTGAATGCCCACGCTATCAACAGGAACGAGAAGAACTTGTGTGCTACCTGCAGACCAGAGTAACGCCTGAGTCTGTTATGGTAGCTATGATGACTTCAGCCGACGGATGGAGCGCAATAAACAATTTTGCTGCAGACATCTTTAAGAAGGTCCGAAAGGACGAATAAAAAAGAAGAAGAAGATGTGAGATGCTGCAAGAAACAGACGACCGGATGATGCGGTAAGAAGTAGACAGCAGACGACAGAGAATATTTATGACAAACGGCTATTCAAGTGACAGAAACAGAGAAAAACGTGATGACGACCACATCAACAGACGAGGGCGGTAGCCCAAAGAACCCCCGCGAAGCAATACTCAACGGTGTCATAGCAGGGGGAACTTATTGGAGAAAGAGCCAGGTTCAACTTACTTAGGGTCGGTAAGGAGGACGGAGTGAATTCTGTTGCCGTTGAATTTCAAAAGATAACGGTAGCGAAGGGTTTATTGGGTGAGAATCCCACACAGGTGGTACCAGTCGGAGCCATATCGTTCATAATGAATTTGCCCTTAACCTCTCACTCTATAAAGAAAAAACACACACACAGACACACAGGCACAGAAAACTCCGCTACGCCGGTCCCAAGCCCGGGGCCCTGCTGTGTAAGCGGCGGGAAAGGAGGAGGGGGAGGAGTATCAACTTCGTTAAAATAACCAAGGGGCATCTGGCCCGCATGTTAGCACCTTGTTAAAGGGCTCCTTCGACACCGACAAAAAATCACTCAAGGACTTTGCATTTTTGAATCCAGGCAGCAACAGCCTAGGAGAAGATCAGGAGCAAGGAAACGCAGACCTGATACACCTACTGTTCCCCATTGATCATTCGACGGAGGATGAAAATGTAAGTAGGAAGAGCATCATCGGTGAAGAAAAAGAAAAGCAGTAGGAAATTGAGGCTAAGTCGTTCAGTCTCCTCAAAGAGAAAGTTGTAGCTCTGGTGGATTTTATCTTGGAAAAGAAAAACATCCACACACAGTTGTAGACCATGGCAAATGCTACTAGAAGAGCGCTAAAGGACTTTACAACTTCGATTCAGACTAGAACAGGAACCGGAAACGACAAAAACGAAGAAAAAGAAGAATAAGTCGGCGGAATTCCGGCAAGAAGCGAAAATAGTGCTAGCAGAGGGTACCGAAATAAGGTCCCTGCAAGACGCAGTGACCTTTGTAATAAAGTACACTAGTGGACAAAATTAAAGGATCAAAAAACAATTCTGAATTTTTAGGGGTTTTTTAAATGGCTGTATTTCCCTTAAAAATGGTCGTATCATGATTTTAAAAAAAGCATTTTAAAGCTTGATGTATCTAGTTTTAAGATCTTACAATCATACAATTTTTTAAGCATCACGTACCGCGCAATCCTAAGAAATACTAAAAAAAATTTTTTCTCAAAATTTTTTCGATTCTTTTTTATGGTCCACCAACTTGGGAAAAATTATTCGAATTAAACCACCATATGTGTCGAATAACTTGTTTATTCAACTTCAATTTGCTTTTTTTAAAACTTCGATTCGATCACTTCTCGCTGAGATATCGAGCTTTGAATGGAAAGATCTTTTTTCTCTTTAATCATCAATATCTCAGCAGCCGCTTATTGTACAAGAAAATGAAGGAGGGTTTTGAAATCTTGAATAAATCTACCACAAAAATTAGCGATAGTTTTTTCAAAAAACAAATATTCTTTAGTCTTTACATAATTTGAAAAAGCAAGAAAAAAATGGCCTTTGGTGGCTTTTCGGATAATCAGGCGTTTAGTTGGAAATGTCGCGTAAACCTGTAATGTTAAGTGTGCCTTTTACAGTTCAATATGCCCACAAAAATCTCACAAAGTTTCAATTTTATCCATCAAAACGTTTTTTTGTTTCTTTCGATCGAATTTCAAAAAAAATTAAAGGATCACGACTTTGACGGTAAATGATCATAATCTTTACCAAAATGAAAAAAAAATGTTTTTTTCGGTCTTTGACTGCAGTTTTATGGATAGAGGTGTTCAAATTTATTAGAAAAAAAACATTAAAAAAATTTTTTTTTTCAAAAAAAAAATAAAAAAAAAAATTTTTTTTTAATTTTTTTTTTTAACTTAACAAAGTTTAAAAGAACAATATTTTATCATTCTCAACATGATTCTGTTGTTGCATTCCATGATTTTTCTGATTTGTAAACTGAATTGACTCAAACATTTAATTCAATTTAAAATGAAGGTTATATACCCAATCGTATTTCGAACTCGATCTGCACGTTTTTCAGAAATTGCTTATTGTTAATTTTCGTGAGTTCTTACAACGCTAAAAAAACAGTTTTTTTCAAAACTACTCCTTTTGCATCAAAAAAAAAATTTAATAAATTTCCGTAATTCAAAACTTTATTTTGATTTCTTATCATGGTAAGACGGCATTTAACAGAGCCGGAGGTTGCTCGCTTAATCACTCTGCTTGAAGAGGGTTTCAGTCAACGTGATGTTGCCAATCGGATGGGTGTTAGTCAATCTGTCGTATCCCGAATGAATGCTCGATACCAGAAGATGAAGCAATACACTCGTCGTCCTGGTCAAGGTCGTCATCTTGTCACGACTGTTCGTGATGATCGGGCAATTGTCCGAGAAGTTTGACGTGAGCCTTTCATCAATGCGAACATCGTGGTAAGAAATTTCCCAAATCGGGTACAACAGCAGCAACAGCGACAGCGACAAAGACAGCGACAGCGATAGCGACACCAATTCCGTATTATTTCTTCCCGGACAGTCATTAACCGTCTTCGTGAAACTAGGTTAAATGCACGCCATCCTAATCGTGTACCACTGTTGACAGCAAGACATCGCCGAGCTCGTTTAGCGTATGCAAACGCACATCGAGCCTGGACATTAAGACAATAGGGAAACGTTTTATTCACCGACGAATCCCGGTTCAACCTTCACGGGAGCGATCGACGTCTCCTTGTTTGGCGTCGTCGTGGAAAACGTTTTCGCCAGAACTTTGTCCGTCCGATTGTTACCTATTCACTCCGTCCTCCTTACCGACCCTAAGTAAGTTGAACCTGGCTCTTTCTCCAATAAGAGACAAAAGATCTTTCCATTCAAAGCTCGATATCTCAGCGAGAAGTGGTCGAATCGAAGTTTAAAAAAAACAAATTGAAGCTGAATAAACAAGTTATTCGACACATATGGTGGTTATATTCGAAAAATTTTTCCCAAGTTGGTGGACCATAAACAAGAATCGGAAAAATTTTGAGAAAAAATTTTTTTTAGTATTTCTTAGGATTGCGCGGTACGTGATGCTTAAAAAGTTGTATCGTTGTAAGATCTTAAAACTAGATACATCAAGCTTTAAAATGCTTTTTTTAAAATCATGATATCACCATTTTTAAGGGAAATACAACCATTTAAAAAACCCCTAAAAATTCAGAATTTTTTTTGATCCTTTAATTTTTTTCCACTAGTGTATTTTGATATCCTGACTATCAAAGAAGACAATATAAATGCGCTACGCAGAGAGTACCGAGGTAAAGCATCCGCAGTAGAGGAGAATATGATAAAGTCATTACGAAAGGCATGTGGTGATACGCAGACCGCGGTCATTCAAATGCCAGCACAAAAAGCCTGATAGATGATAGCTATGCAGAAAATCAGGATGGGATGGGTAGTCTGCAGAATACGGGAGATACAATGATTGTTACGGCCACTTAGATGTTATAAATGTCTATGCTTTGATCATATAGCCAAGAACTGCACAGCTGCAAAGGATCGAAGTAGCTGCTGTTATAAGTGTGGGGAAGAAGGACATACAGCAAAGGAATGTAAAAACGCTCCCAGCTGCATATTCTGCCGTGAAAGAAATGCAGGAGGGAAAGCTGACCATGCAGCCTGTAGCTACACATGCCCAGCTTACCGAGCGGCATTAGAAGGACTTAAGGAATCTAAATAATGAAGATAGTGCAACTAAATCTTAATCACTGCGAGACGGCACAGGACTTACTAAATCAGTATGCCCGTGAAACAAAGGTTGACTTAGCCATCGTGTGCGAGCAATACAGTGACTTGGACGAACCATCGCGGGAATAGGACCACACCGGGAAGGCGGCGATCTGCGCGTGCGGGGACGTCACCTTTCAAGAAAAAATGATGACTCGAGAAGAAGGTTTTGTTCGCGCGAAGGTAGCGGGCACACACGTATACAGCTGCTAGGCCTCGCCAAACGCACCAATTGAACAGTTTGAACGATTTCTAGACCGGCTGGTGCAAGATGCTGCTGGAAGAAAACGAGTAATCATTGCCGGCGATTTTAACGCATGGGCCGTAGAATGGGGCAGCCAAAAGACAAATTTGAAAAGGCGAGGTTGTACTAGAAGTATTCGCTTTCCTAGATTTGGTACTATGTTAACCGGGACTGCACCAACACCTTCGCAAGAGGAGACTCAGGATTGGTAATAGATCTGACGTATGTTAGCAATTGCTTAATTGACTCAGTTGACAAGTGGACTGTGAGTGAGCACTAACTACACTAATAGTGATCACCAGGCCATAATAATGGAGTTAAGGAAAACAGGGCAGAGATCCATTACAAGTACAAGAACCAATAGAATCGGCTGGAAAATGAAGAATTTTGATAAGGAGATGTTCTTGTTGGCACTGGAAGAAATGCAAATCTCCGGGCGGCAAACAGTAAAGCTTAGCAGGTTTTGGAAGAAATCGCCGAGCATGTAATGCTGCTATGCCAAGAAGGGTGCCAAACCATAGACCACCACCAGTATACTGGTGGGATAGAGAAGTTGAAAGGGCACGTAGTGAGTGTGACTGGACCAGAAGACGAGAGCAACGGGCAAGAAAGATGTACTATAAAACTGGAAGAGGCCAGGAAATAGTAGATACCAGCGGAGAAGAAACGAAGGACACAAAAAGGAGCCTTAAGAAGGCTGAGTGGCAAAAAAGATGGGATGCTAGCGGCAAGGGGCGATGGACACATCGCCTCATACCAAAAATAGAAGATTGGATGCAAAGAGGACATGGGGAAGACAACTAATACCGCACACAGTTTCTGATGAGGCAGGGATGCTTTCGGACGTACCTACACAGATTTAAAATAGAGGACTGTCCAAATTGCCCAGCCTGTTTGGACGCAAACGAAGATGCGGAACATGTCTTTTGTGACTGTTCGCGATTCCAGAGGGTGCGAGAAGAAATCGAGTGTTACCTCCAGACCAGAGTGACACCTAAGTCTATGATGACAGCTATGTTGACGACGGAGGATGGTTGGTACGCAGTGAAAAACTACCGAAGGACCATCCTAAAGAAGGTTAGAAATGACGAAGTGAATAGAAGGGAAAGACAAGAGAAACAGCCCATTAAAATGTTGCTAGACGAAGGCCTCTGAATCACAAGTGCGAAATGCTCCTCTGACTGATGCAGAGGAACGTGGGTTACAAGAGTTGAGCTTACACTCCACTGCCCGATATAGAGGACTGTAGTAGCTAGGATTACGGTCCTGAAAGCGCTTCTCAGACCGATGCAGAAGAACGTATGTGTTGGGATCGAGGCTGGCCAGAGGATGACCGGACGATGCAGAAAGAAGATGACGACCTATAAACTAGAAGTGGGCGTAAGGCCTTACGCCCCCGCGACATTGCTTAAGGGGACAAACCACCTTTGAATCTTCAAAAAATCGAATTTTTATTTCTTATTTTTATAGGAAATTTTCCGTAGTATACGATTTTGAAGTCAAATTTTTCTAAAAAAATTTGTTGTAAAGTTTTAAGCAAAATTTGTATACCACTTTTTTTACTGAATATCAATAAAATTTGTTTTTTTTTTAATTTTGTATTTGTGTTATATTTTTTCTTTTTTAAGACCAATTGTGAAATAAATTTTGTTAAATAATATAAAAAATAGCAATTTTTACCATTACATAGATATATGTTATTGTTTATAATGATTTATAACACAGCTGTTTATATATAATTTTATTCGATTTTAAAATATATTATGAATGTTCAAACACTGACAATTTTATTTAAACGTGTTATGACGGTCATAATACGTTTGAATGGAATAGGAATTGATTTGAAACTTGACGCTCGACGCGCCACCACTTTATCGGCGGATATTGGAACTCGCTTGCAGGTCAGATCGAAAGAGTTTTCGAACTACCTTCACGTAGCTCAAATTCGACTATGTTCACACAGCTTATTGGTATGTGTTGATAAACACAGCTGATATTTACATGCTGATTATTGTTATATAAACACAGCTGATATGTACATACTGATATTGCTAAAAATTTTAAATTATTTTGTTTGTTCTAAAGGTGACAATTTTAAACAAATCCGTTTTTAAAATTCATTTGTGTATTTTTTTTTTTTTTTCTTGACAATTTGTGTTTGTGTGTATGTGTAGTGCAGCAAAATTTGTGCAAAATATCTTCGAAAGATAAGAAGGGAAGACGTCAAAGTACTCATCCTGACAGTAAGTATTCTCGAGGGAGACCTAAGAAGAGGCCAAGAGAATTTTTGTTTTGAAATTTTGTTTTTTATCACTCTACCAGTGCAAAAAAACTTAAAAGTGCAACAGTGGTCAAAGACTCTATTAGTGATACAAGAAATAGAATTATTGACATCAATATTCTATTCCCTGCACCTTCAGGACATTTTAGCATGCAATAAGTGCAACGGTAAAGTGACATTTAGTGAGTCTGGTGTACAAGGCTTCGGGTTCAAAGTTGATATTGTATGTGTAAAGTGTAAGCAGATTGCTTCAATCAATTTAAGTGAAAAAGTTGGACCAAGAGTAGCTTGCTGGTTCTCAAGATTGGTGTATATATAGCTGTGACCTGTTTCAATGATGGACTATATTATGAGGAAGTTTGAGATCAGCCCAGGATGTGCAGCAGTAGATTAGACCAATACGAGCAACGATGCGAGACTCTTTCATGCAGAAAGAAAAACATTATACAGTACCGTAGAGGTCCGGACTATCAGAAGAAGAACACGAGAAGGAATCCTAGAGGAATCATATGCAGCAGGAGCCCACTAAGGTATTTATTATAAATGTATTTATTATAAATCTTGATTTCAACTAATGATTATATTTTTATTGTCACTAATTTGTATTTATTATTTAATTTATTTAATAAAATAAATAGTAACTCTAAAATGTAAATTTTTTATTTTATTCTTTGCAGAGCTGGCATGAGCCGTCTCTGTCAAAAGTGACAATTGAGGTTATGGATGTGTAGCACTCAATAAATGACTACAATGCTTTGTCTATGTGACAAAAAAAAGATAAATATTATTAACTGAGTTAAGTGTGATAAGTGCAGTGTACTTCAATTTCTAATTTTTGTGTTTTTTGTGATTTCAGCTCATGAAACAACAAAAGAGCGGCTCAACCCAAGCCAACCGTGGAATATTGGTGCTAACTGGAGGATACGCTTATCTAATGCATTAGAAAGAGTAGATAAGATCCTGAACATATTAGATAAGTATTAATTATAGCTAATATAATTGAAATCTTAATTGTTAAATATCTCATAATATTGTTTTTCTGAATTTTAGCTCACTGTCCGTAGGATTCCAAGGGAACGCATGGTTGGATTGGACTCAAATGTTGTGGAGATACTTGTTAGAAAAGTACTTTCAGTATGAGCGGAGCGATTTTGAATTGAACGAGTAGAATTGATTCAACACCAATAAAAGTGATAAAATTATTGCAAAATCGGTATAATATTGCAATTATTTAAACGAAAATATATTTCTACTAGCTCAAATAAAAATTCCTCTGTTCATACTGAAAGTACACGTATAAAGAGTATCTCCACAAAATTTTAGCCCAATCCAACCATGCGTACATTTTGAATCTTACGGACAGTGAAAAAAGTCATCGAAACTAGTCTGCTTTGCCACGGAGGCATATCAAGTTGAAATATAATAAAAATTTAGATATTTAATGTTTATTGTAAGTACTTTTATAGGAAAAGACTCTTTTTCAATTATATTTTAAAATTAAAATCTAATATCGAATTTTTTTTTCAGATTTTAAAGGTGGTTTGTCCCCTTAACAGTGGTACCGCGAGGTCCACGGACACAGAAGACAGAGTTAGACGGAGCTAGGCACCTTTATCAAGGGTCGATAAAGGCAAAGAGGGCATTTCTTGGGACGGTTAGGGTTTCGTCACCTGGCCGTAACAAGGATGGATTTAGTTAGTGTGAATCCGACACACGGCTGACATTGGGTACGAAGCTGTCGCAACCCCATAAACAAAGTCATGCTATGGTCTTTGTAAGATTTTCCCTAATACCTCTTTCTCCAAGAGAGAAAAAAACAGACACACAGACACATACATAACTGCGCTATACCGATCCCAAGCCCGGGGTCCCACTACTCAAGAGTGGGGTAGGAGGAGGGGGAGGTTCCTAGGGAACAGGAGGGGAACAGTGCTGCCACGAAAGTCTTCGGCACCCCAGCACTGTTGAAAATGACCAAAACATCAGGTATTCAGGGTGGCAAAGATAAACAAAAAAGAAGCGTCCTAAAACAAATGAATACCCAGGCAGGCTTTACTAATCCTGTCGTCGATTCCGATCGGGTACCAGCCCCGAAGGACGAGGCTCGCTTCCTCGAAAATAAACTCCTTGGATCTGGGAGTAGCGAAAGTACGTTGTCTAATAACACCATAACCAGCTCCGTTGTGGGTAACCTGGCACGGGAAAGCAATGGTAATGCATCAGGAAATAAACTAAATATGGATAGTGAGATTAAAACAACAGTATCGGGTGAAAGCTCCGGTGGCCGACGTTAGCCCCATGGATTTGGGGGGGGGGGCGCAAACGCACGAATGGAGGAATTTGCCGACAAGGTGGAGGGAAAGGTAATGTAGAAGGCATCTGCCACGCCAAGGTCCCATCAAATCACTCTGGAGATCAAGGAGATCGACGACGTCACTACAGAGGAAGAAGTTCGTGAGATCTTATCCGAAAACATAAAAGAAGGGTTACCTGGGTCGATATCAGTAAGATCCCTTCGACCAGCTTACGGGAGAACGCAGATAGCTGCCGTAAGTGCTCCACTTAATTCGGCAGCAAATCTGATAAGGGAAGGCAGAATCCACATTGGATGGGTGAACTGCCAGTTCGGAGTAAAATAGAAATAAGGTACTGTTATATATGTTGGCGAATTGGCCATACTACCGCTATGTGTGGAGGTACGGACAGGTCAAAAGCGTGCAGACGTTGTGGTGGCTCAGACCACGAAGCCATGTCGTGCACGAGAAATCCATGCTGTTTGCTGTACCAAGAGGCATCATACAGTTATGCATGCCAGCTTAGCCAGGAGTACATCAAAAAGTTTAGAGGATGAGCATACTGCAGCTCAACCTAAATCACTGCGAAGTTGCATAGGATCTTCTGGGACAGACCGCTCGTAAATCTTTTATAGATGTTGATATCATCTCAGAGCAATACAAAGACAGAAACGCCACACAACAATGGTTCACCGATTGCAGCAGCAGGGCTGCAATCTGGATTAACGCGCACAATCACATACAGGAACGCCCACACCATCCAAGCGAGTTATTTACCTGGGTAAAGGTGAGCGGACTATACATTTTTAGTGTGTATGCCCATCCAAGTCTTACGGAAGAACAGTTTGCAAGGCTTCTCACTAGGCTAGGGGATAAAGCAACCAAGAAGAAACCCGTAATTATCGCCGGAGACTTCAAAGCGTGGTCCATCACATAGGGGGGTACCACAACGAACAAGAGAGGTAACATACTCCTTGACAGTTTTGTAAGACTGGCGGTCTGTCTGATTAACACGGGCAGCAAGCCTACATTCGTAAGAGGCGAAAACTCTTCAATAATAGACCTGACCTTCGCTAGCGACCATCTTACCTTACGAATACAAAAGTGGAGGGTAAGTGATCAATATACGTAGAGCGATCATAGCGCAATACTATATGAGATAATTGATAGAAAAAAGACCGCGACCAGGCCTAAAAAGTTTAGCACACGCAAATGGAACGCCGAATCACTAGATCGAGAAGCCTTTGTCGTCATGATGGAAGACGAAGGGCTTGACAAAGGTACTCCCGACTCCGAGGCCGACTCTCTCATGGAGCTCGTAAAAGTAAGGTGTGATACCTCCATGACGCGATCTGGACAAGTAAAAAACGGCCATAGCAAAACATACTGGTGGATAAAAAAAATCGCAGAGTTGCGCAAGAAATGCCGTCGAGCGCAAAGACTGGCCCAAATAGCCAGAAACAATTGAGAACACTGGTGGGAACAATACAGGTTGGCACGAAGAATGCTCCGCTAAGAGATAAAGGCAAGCAAAAACCACTGCAGCATTGAACTTTGTGAAGAAGTAAAGAGGGACTTATAGGGTCGCCCCTATAAAGTGGTGATGGTGCGGCTCAAAGGCAAAGTATTATCACAAGATGGTATCCCACCATTAACCGAAGTTGAACTCGCTAGAGCCTGTGCAAAGACCAGGAACGCAACCGCCCCCTGCCCGGACGGGGTTCCAAACCAGGCTATTAAACTAGCAGTAAAGGTTAATCCCAGGGCATTCTCGAGGGTTTTCGAAACCTGTCTCAGAAAAGGCATATTTCCTAAACGTTGGAGGCTGCAACAGCTAGTTCTGATACCAAAAGGCGACAAATCACCGGAGAATCCGTCATCCTACAGGTCCATTTGCTTGTTGAATACGCCAGGGAAGATTCTAGAAAGAATCATATTCGGACGCCTTGAAACTTCACCGAGGGACACTACGGGCTATCTGAACATCAATTCGGTTTTCGCAGAGCCAAGTCAACCACGGACGCAATCAATCTGGTAGTAAACACAGATCGCGAGGCAATCAATGGTAAGTACTGCGCTATCATCGCCCTGGATGTTAAGAATGCTTTTAATTCTGCACGCCGGCTCCAAATTATTGCTTCCTTAGAGCGTCTCGGGGTACCAAGTTACATACGAGAAATAGTAGCAAGCTACTTAAGCAATAGAACGCTCCATTACTACACGGACGATGGTATGGTCAAACACAGAGTATCTGCAGGAGTTCCACAGGGTTCTGTCATGGGACCAACGCTCTGGAATATTATGTATGTCGGTATATTGAGGATTCCGGTACCCCACAATATTAAGATTGTTTGATTTTCGGACGACATCGCGGTAGTAGTGACTGGTAAAACAATCGAGAAAACTACCGAAGGCGCCAACGACGTAATTAGCAGCATTAGAAGCTGGCTCACGACAGCTGGTCTTAAACTGGCAGAACACAAGACGGAGGCAGTATTAGTAAGTAGCCGGAAAAAATAGAGACAATCACTCTAAGGGTTGGAAGCAGTAATATAACCTCGTCGCCTTCCATACGATACCTAGGAGTACAAATTGACGCCCGACTAAACTTCGATGAACATTCAAAAATGGTCGGTAGAAAAGCATCCCAGGCTGCAAATACCCTAGCGGGACTGATGCCCAATATAGGGGGACCACGGCAAAGACAGAGTAAACAACTGGCTCAAGTAGTTGACTCAATCACACTTTACGCTGCGCCGGTATGGCACAAATCAGCAAAGCTGTAGTCCTACACAAGACAGATAGCGTCAGCACATCGCCGAGCGTGTTTACGAGTCACTAGCGAATACAGGACCATCTCAAGTGATTCAGTCGCGCTGCTTGCAGGAATACCTCCTCTGGACCTTGCCGCAAAAGAAAGAGCAAGACTATTTAAGAAGCTGCAAGAGAAGGAGTCGTTAAGTGCTCAGACAAGAAATATTGAACGACAGCGCACCCTGGAAGCCTGGCAACGCAGATAACACGCCTCAACAAAAGGAAGATGGACACACCGGCTAGTGTCTAATATAGAGAAGTGGATTAATAGACCACACGTCAATCTTGATTTCTACCTCACCCACCTTCTGACCGGTCATAGCTGCATTCAGATACTACCTGCACCGGTTCCAATTGGTAATGAAGAGACTTGTCCAACCTGCCCCAACTCGCTTGAAGACGCTGAACATGTAATGATAGGGTGCCCACGGTTTTCACTGCAGTGGCAAAATCTGTTGGAGATGCTGAGAGAAGACGTCACCCCCGAAAACATTGCCGAACTGATTCTCAAGTCAGCCGACAACTGGAATGTAGTGGCATCACTTCCGGCCAGCATAATAAAAATACTTAGAATTGAATATACGGCAGGATGTCAGCGTATAGAATTATAAGACGACGGACCACCGACCGTATATACGCACCTTAGACCGATGCAGAGGAACGTAGGGCGGGGTGAGAATGTCAGGGACCAACTGGACGATGCTGTGTGAAGTAGACGGCAGGACAACGCAGAGAGAGAAAAAGACGAACACGGCCGAAACCCCTAATCACAGTAGTGCAAGGAGGATGTACAGGAAAGTTAAACTAGCAGAAAGTCAACCGGCTATTACACCGCTCCACCGAAGCAATGTCTAGCGATGGTACTGGTGGGGTTCGGATGTCGTAGAGCCACTTCCGCAGAGCTTGCTCTGTCTACGCCCGTTGAGCAAAAAAAATCACACACTCAGACACACAGACACAGACACACATATATATATATATATATATATATATAGCATCAAAAATGATATTAATCTAAAATCATCTATATAATATTAATATTCTTAAAATTTGTAATACGATTTTTGCTGTAAGAATCCCTTTATCCTGCAATAATATTATTTAAAATACAATTTTTGACAGCTATTCCCAGCATGCCAACACATGCATTCATCGCAAAAAACTAATTTTTTATTTATTGATTTTTTTATATATCGTTTTAAGGTAACGTACGTACATACGTACAAACATTTTTCTCACAAAGTTTACAAACTGCTTAAAAACCAAAAATTTTTTTTTTGTGTACTAATAATGGAGGTCGTTTGCATACACATGCGACATAACAATGATAAGATGTGGTCCAGATAAAATGATGCTGGGAAAAATCAAAATATGAAATATTCACGTTTGATATGAAATACATGCGAGTAGCAATATTTATGAATTTGTTTAAATGTTTCGAGATTTTTTGGAAAATTTCATACACACATGGTGCTCTTCCCTATGGACGGCGTATCCTCGACCTGCGGATCATCCTGACACATAGACATCGTTTACAGCAAGTCACAGGTTTTTATCGGTATCTTTGAAGTCCCCTGGGTCCCTACCCTGTAGACAACGTCTCGTCGACCTGGCGGTCAACCTAACACCTAGACATCGTCTACAGAATGTCACGTGTTTTTTCAGTATCTTTGACGTCCACTAGGTGCTCTTCCCTGTCTACGACGTCTCGTCGACCTTGGTGTCATCCTGATAACTAGACATTGTCTACTGGAAGTTACGGGCTTTTTTCGATATCTTTTACGTCCACGCAGTGCTCCTCCCTATAGACAACATCACTTTGACCTGGGATTCATCGTGACACATAGACATCGCATTACACTTAGAGATAATCTACTGGATGTCACGTATTTTTTCGGTATCTTTGACCTCCACGTGGTGCTCTTCGCTGTAGACGACGTCTAGTCGACCTGGGGAGAATCCTGACACCTAGACATCGTCTACAGGAAGTCACCTGGTTTCTTGCTCTCTTTGGCGTTCACTTGTTGCTCTTTTACCTGTAGACGACGTCTCTTCGACCTTGGGGTCATCCTGAGACGTAGACATCGTCAACAGTAAGTGACGGGTTTTCATTCGGTATTTTTCATATCTAACGGGTTCCCTTCCATGCAGATGACATCTGGGGGTCAAGTATTTTTTACGGTATGTTTGACGTCCACTTTGTGGTCTTCCCTGTACATGTGGTTTTTTTTGCTCTCTTTGGCGTTCAGTTGTTGCTCTTACCTGTAGACAAAGTCTCGTCGACCTGGGGGTTATCCTGACACCATGACATAGTCTATAGGAAGTCACGTATTCTTTTCGCTATCTTTGACGTCCACTTGGTGTTTTTCCCTTTCTACGACGTCTCGTCGACCTTGGGGTCATCCTGCACCTACACATCGTCTACACGAAGTCACGTATTTTTTCGGTATCTTTGACGTCTACTTGGTGCTCTTCCCTGTAGACGACTTCTCGTCGACCTGGGGAGCATCCTGACACCTAGACATCGTCTACTGGAAGCCAGGGTTTTTTTTAGTATCTTTGACTTTCACTTGTTGCTCTTCTCTGTAGACGACATCTCGTCAACCTGGGGGTTATCCTGACGCCATGACATTGTCTATAGGAAGTCACGTATTCTTTTCGGTATCTTTAACGACCACTTGGTGCTCTTCCATGTAGACGCGTCTAGTCGACCTTTGGGTCATCCTGACACCTAGATATCGTCTACACGAAGTCAGGTATTCTTTTCGGTATCTTTGACTTCCACTTGGTGCTCATCCCTGTACACAACATCTCGTCGACCTAGGGAGCATCCTGACACCTAGACATCGTCTACTGGAAGCAAGGGTTTTTTTGGTATCTTTGGCGTTCACTTGTTGCTCTTACCTGTAGACGACGTCTCGTCGACCTGGGGAGCATCCTGGCACCTAGACATCGTATACAGGAAGACACGCGATTTTTTTGGTACCTTTGTCATTCACTTGTTGCGCTTCCCTGTATACGACGTCTCGTCTAACTTGGGGTCATCCTGACACCTAAACATCTTCTACACAAATGGACGGGCTCTATTTCGGTATTTTTCATGTATAGCAGGTGCTCATTCCTGTAGATGAAGTCTTGTCGACCTTTGGGTCTTCCTTACACTTAGAGATAATCTACTGGATGTCACGTATTTTTTCGGTATCTTTGACGTCCACTTCGTGCTCTTCCCTGTAGACGACAACTCGTCGACCTTGGGGTCAGCCTGAGACGTAGACATCGTCAAAAGGAAGTCACGTGTTGTTTCGGTATCTTTGACGCCCACTTGTAGCTCATCCCTGTAGACGACATCTCTGGACACCTAGACTTCGTCTACTGGAAGTCACGTATTTTTTCGGTATCCTTGACTACCAATTGGTGCTCTTCCCTGTATACGACTTCTCGTCCGCCTTGGGTTCATCCTGACACCTAGACATCGTCTAGAGGAAGTCACGTGATTTTCTTGGTAACTTTGACGTTGACTTGTTGCACTTCCCTGTAGACGACGTCTGGTCGACCTGGTGGTCATCTTGACACCTAGACTTCGCCTAGTGGAAGCCACGGGTTTTTTTCAGTATCTTTGTCTTTCACTTGTTGCTCTTCCCTGTAGACGACGTTTCGTCAACCGTAGGGTCATCCTGACATCTAAACATCGTCTACAAGTAGTCACGTATTTTTTCGGTATCTTTGACGTCCACTTGGTGCTCCTCCCTTGTATACGACTTCTCGTCCGCCTGGGGTTCATTCTGACACCTAAACATCTTCTACACAAATTCACGGGCTCTGTTTCGGTATTTTTCATATATAGCTGGTGCTCTTTCCTGTAGATGAAGTCTCGTCGACCTTTGGGTCTTCCTTACACTTAGAGATAATCTACAAGTAGTCACGTATTTTTTCGGTATCTTTGACGTCTACTTGGTGCTCTTCCCTGTAGACGACGTCTCGTCGACCTGGGGAGCATCCTGACACCTAAACATGGTCTACAGGAAGTTATGTGTTGTTTCGGTATCTTTGACGTCCGCTTGCTTCTCTTCCCTGCAGACGACATTGCGTCAACCTTGGGGTCTTCCTGACACTTTGAGTTAATCTACTGGATGTCACCTATTTTTTACGGTATCTTTGACGTCCACTTGGTGCTCTTCCCTGTCTACGACGTCTCGACGCCCTGGGGGGTCATCCTGACACCGAGACATCGTCTACAGGAAGTCACGTGTTTGTTTTGCTCTCTTTGGTGTTCACTTGTTGCTATTCCCTATAGACGACGTTTCGTCGTCCTTGGGGTCATCCTGAGACGTAGACATCGTCTGTAGGAAGTGACGTGTTTTGTGTCGGTATTTTTCATATCTGTTGGGTGCTCTCTCCTGTAGATGACGTCTCGTCGTCCTGGGGGTCATTATAACACGCAGATATCGTCTACTAGAAGTCACATATTTTTCGGTATGCTTGACGTCCATTTGGTGCACTTCTCTGTAGACGACGTCTCGTCGACCTGGGGGTTATCCTGACACCTGGACATCGTTAACAGGAACCCACGCGTTTTTTTTTGTTCCTTTAACGTTTACTTGTTGCTCTTCCCTGTATATGACGTCTCGTCGATCTGGGGGTCATTCTGACACCTAGACATAGTCTACAGGATGTCACATATTTTTTTCGGTATCTTTGACGTCCGTTTGGTGCTCTTCCCTTCAGGCAAATGGTCCATCAGATACAAAAAATTAAGGTTGGCTGGTTTAATTATTTGGGATGAAGCATCTATGATTCCGAAGAAAGCTTTAGAAATTATAGATCAAAGCTTGCTAGGTGTATGCTTTAATAAAATACCTTTTGGAGGAAAACTAATTTTATTAGGAGGTGATTTTAGACAAATTCTTCCAGTAATGAAAGATGGATATAGAAATTCTATTGTTGAGAAAACAATAAATTATTCCAAATTATGGCCTTTTTTTAAAATTTTAAAATTAAAAAAAAAATATTCGTTCTAACGATAAAGAATTTTCATCATTATTATTAGATTTAGGAGAAGGTAAAATTAATCCTTTCAAAATACCTCAACTTTGGAAAACTGATAATGTTTGTGACAAAATTTATAGCAATATTAATCAAAACATTTTTATAATTTCTGTAATTCTAGCTCCTGATAAAGAAGATATTAAAATCATTAATGATAAAGTATTAGAAATGTCATATGGTGATTCATCGACATATTATATCATAAATTACGCAACACATAAGGGTGTAGATCAAACAGACAAAAATAATCATCTAAATTATCCAATTGAAATGGTAAATGAAATCAGAGAAGGTCTTCCACCTTATAAATTGGACTTAAAAATAAATGCAACAGTTATGTTAATTCGAAATTCGAGTATAATAGATGGTCTATGCAATGGAACTCGTTTAAAAATCAGTCAATTATATCAATACAATATTGAAGCAGAAATAATTACAGGAGAGAATATTGGAAATAAAGTCTTTATACCGAGAATCACCTTAAACACTGTAGAGAACTCTTCATTCCCTTTTACTCTTTATAGAGAACAATTTCCGATAATTTTAGCTTTCGCAATAACGCAAGTTTTGATTCTTTAGGAATTTTTCTCAGATGGCCATTATTATCCCATGGTCAATTGTATGTAGCTTTATCGAGATGCAGAAATTCTAATAAAATATTTATTCAAAATGAATTAGAAGATTCTTCAAAAATCGATAATATTGTGTGGAGTGATATTTTTAAAGATCAAATATAAAATAAATGCAAATTCATTATAACTATATTTTTTTAGACATTTATTATTTCACCATATTATTTCAATTTATTAATTAAAATTATAAAAAATTGTATTATTATTTATTATTTTTTATTCAATAAAATTTAAGTTACTAAAAGTTTTTCTTTTTGAATTTTTTAAAGAAATTTATTGGACACAATAAAAAACAGAAACAGACAGAACAAGCATACAAATAATCATGAAGTTATAAAACAAATTAATTTCATATTTTTATAGGCCATGATGTAATCATACTTAGTTAATAATTAATGATTATTTGTACAATTTTACATGAAAAAAGTACAATTCAGATATTATCGTGTTTAAAAATTATATTTTGTACAGGTTAATAATTCATAAATATATATGTATATTTGTAACTTCATAGTAGAACACCTGAAAACTTTTTTCAAGTAAAAAAGTGTTTCTGTCCGGATGGAGGATAGTATAAGGTGGAGTTTTACGGAAGGAGGATATGGTATAAATTCAGTAATTAAATTACTGTGGTTATATGGCTCTAGGCGATGATTCCACATTTTTTTAGATTATTGTATAAAAAATTTACTTAATAAAAATAAATCAGTTTTAATAATTTCATTTTTAAGTGCATTACTAAAAACATTAGAAAAATTAATTTTTAAACATAATTTTATATAATTCCATCATGTTATGAAATTATATGAAATTATCGGCAATTTTCATCCAATAAAATAAATAAGAAGAAAAATCAACGCACCTGAAGTACATTATTATTAAGTTAGAATCACGCTTACAACTATATATTATAGGATGATATATATATATATATATATATATATATATATATATATATATACCCCCTAAACATGCTGGCGATACTTTGCGCGTGTAGCGCCGCTATCGGCGTGCGGCACGTTGCTTCAGTGAATGCTCGGCATATGCCCTGTACGTGCCGACGATCCTTGCCGCCCGGTAGGTGGCGCGGTAGGCGCATGCCGCAGTATTGCCTATCTAATTCCCACTGATGAGAAGTTAAAAATTCTAGAAATACGGGAAAAAAGTATAGGAAGCTGCTTGGGACATTATTAGAAAGCATACTGTGCAATAATTTGTTATAAAAGTAGTGCTAAATGGGCTTTTTTATTAAAAAAGGGATCGATATCGTTGTCACGCGTGCAGCACGATATCGGCGCGGAGAGAGCATGCGTGACGAGCATGCGTACTGCTGAAATGAACAGCTAGTGATGTTATTGGGGTGTGCATAGAGACTGAGAAGTTAAAAATTCTGGAAATACGGGAAAAAAAGTATAGGAAGCTGCTTGGGACATTATTAGAAAGCATACTGTGCAATAATTTGTTATAAAAGTAGTGCTAAATGGGCTTTTTTATTAAAAAAGGGATCGATATCGTTGTCACGCGTGCAGCACGATATCGGCGCGGAGAGAGCATGCGTGACGAGCATGCGTACTGCTGAAATGAACAGCTAGTGATGTTATTGGGGTGTGCATAGAGACTGAGAAGTTAAAAATTCTGGAAATACGGGAAAAAAAGTATAGGAAGCTGCTTGGGACATTATTAGAAAGCATACTGTGCAATAATTTGTTAGAAAAGTAGTGCTAAATGGGCTTTTTTTATAAAAAAAGGGACCGATATTTGGACAAGCATGCGTGCTGCTGAAATGACCAGCACGTGATGTTATTGGGGTATATATATATATATATATATATATGTGTATGTGTGTGTGTTCGTGTGCGTACGTGCGTATATGTGTGAGTACGCACCCCAAGCTAATGTGATCTTTTAAATCTTTGCTTTCATTTTATAATTTCTTACTTGTCTATTAATAATAACATTGTCGATATAGTATCGTATAAAATGATGATGAATGAAATGAACGCAAATGAATTTCTCATGTAAGAAATCACGCCAGTTCTTTACGTGATATATTACGTGTTTTTATCGCCAAGGATTACTAGGTTTATAATATAATTTTTATTATAGCAAATCGATAAATATTATGAACGATATTATATATAATCATATTTACTTGTATTACGATATGGCATTATAATAAACTAGATGTTTAATATAATCGGTATACTAAGTCATATATTTGTTTATCATTTGCTAAATATTGTATATATATGTGTGTGTGTATGTGCATGTGTAATGTATTTAAATACTATATCATTATTTTAACATATTGTTATATATTTCTAAAAAAATTTGGATTTTATTATTTTGTAACATGTTCCACAATAAAATATAGTAAACCGAATAGGTAATACGCGACCGAAGCGAACGTTTTAGCTAGTTAATATTAATATAAAAGTTTGTGAATGATTATGAAGTCTATAATTTACAAGTTCATATTTTTTTTTCAATCTGAAACTATCGTTAAATTCATAAATTTAAATCCACCCAACTCAACCATTAGTATCTCAAATGTACAACCGAAAAAGTAGGATGAATTGTAAAAAAAAAAGTAAATGGCAATAATATAATATAATATAATTCAAAGAATGTTAGTAATTATAATCAAAATATATTTTAATTATTCAAAACTACTGAAATTAGGAAAATCTGGAAAAAAACAAATAAGAAATTCAATAAAAAATTTAACGAATGTTGTTAGAATAAAAAGCAAGGGAAACATTAAGATTACGTAAAGATAGAGCAAATGCAGCAGCCATTTTCAAAGCAAATGAAACAAAACGATTATCTGAATATAGGAAAAATTTGCCATTAGAATTGAAATCTAGGGAAGCATTAAGATCGCGCAAAAAAAGAGTAAACATATCTGACTTAAAAACAAATAATGCAAAAAGATTATGCGAATTCAGAAAGAAAAATGACATTAGAATCAAAAGCAAATAAAGCAAAAATATTATGCAAATTTAGAAAAAGATGACATTAAAATCAAAAGCAAATGAATCACAAAGATATGTAACAAGATAATACATATATTAATTGTTGTCACAAGAATAAAATTCATTTAGGTATTGAATCAGCTTATCCAATTAAATTAAAAAATTTGTTATTGAATTAGAATTCTAAAAATATCAATTATAGGAAAAATATACGGATATATAATAATTCCTTTGCTTTTGCAAGTTTTGGATCTAAATTAACATATTTTAATACTATTTGACTGCAAGTATTTAAAATGTGTGGTTAAGTATACCATAATTCATATTCGCCACATCCTAATGATAATGATAATCCGAAAGCTGGTCAATTATATATTATAGACAATGAAATAGCAAATAAACATAGGTTAAATGATTGTAAGTCTGATAAAATTTATTTAAAATTAATAGAATATTTAGTAACATTTATTTCCAATAATAATCCTTATGCTGAAGCTTACAAAATGATTTATAGAGTATAGACATTGAAGAAAATGCAAACAAAAATAATGCTACACCTCGAGAAATAGTGATGTTATTAACGTGAGATAATTGTGCTAAGAATAAATCATATTTTGCAACATGTGATGAAGTCGCTTTCGTATATGTAGGTAATGACGTCGAGCAACCCGCAGATCGTGATATTTGTATATATCCAAAATCTGATAAACTACAAAGGATAAATATTCATAGTAAATATCTTGACCCAATTGTGTATCCTTTAATGCTTCCTTATGGTGAATCGGGATGGAGACCTAATATGAAAAATTCGAAAGATGATACTATAAATATCAATATATCTACATTACAATATTATTCATATAAATTGAGTATTCGTGATAAATTTAATCCGTGTTTAAATTTAAAAAATTTATCACAACAATTCATTGTTGATGTTTGGACAAGAATTGAAACTTGTCGATAATATTATATACATAGTCATCAAGCACAATTACGCACGGAGATGTATAAAGTATTAATGGATTATGTTTCTAACCAAAGCAATCCTGAAAATTCTAAAATTGGAAGGATAGTAATATTACCATCATCGCATATAGGGTGTCTTAGAGCTATACAATAAAATTATTTTGATTCGACGACACAATGGCAAGTCGATGGACAACCAGACATTTTTTTAACAATGACTCATAATCCAAATTGGAAAGAAATTCAATAAAATTTATTACCTCATGAAACCACTCTAGATCATCCAGATTTAATTTCACGAGTCTTTCGTGAAAAAATAAAAGTGTTCAACAATGAATTTATAAAAAAAAATGTAAAATGGCGCCGTCGGGAGGGACACGTCCTCCTGATGGGATATCGGAAAAATTCTTTAAATGTCACCCGAAACAAAAAGTCGGAATTGTATTGTGCATTATATGTGAAAGTGTGTACCATCAAAGTGATTTTCAAAAAATTCCTGATGGGAAATTCTTAACAAACACACTAGTACTGTGTTCGGAGCATAACATAACCTCTAGCCAAGATGACGAATCACTTAATGGAATTGATAATAGAATGATTATTGCCCAAATTAAAAGTAGAAGTGAAGATGAAATAAGAAGACAAATATTATCTGAAATACAAGAAAAAAGTAAGACAATCCTTGTTTCGCCATCCCGGGGTGGAAGTCCTGATATTGACTGTGAATTAGAGCTGTTAAAAAAAGAGAACGTATTGTTGAGACAGTTAAACAAAGAAATGCAGGAGAAGAACGAGGTATTAATGGAATTGAATAAGAAACAGAAAGATGAGGTATTCTATAGTTATAATCACCCAAGTAAACCAACTTTTGCTGATATAATAACAACAGCCAAACCACTGCCAAAAAGAGTACCCAAACTAATAATTAAAAAGAAAAACAAGGAAGATAAAACAAACATCAAAGAAAGAGTTGCACACTACATAATTAAGGACAAAGCAATTCAGGCTAAACAAATTTTTATGAAAAATGATAATGAGTTATCCATAAGTTGCATGAGTAATGAAAGTGTGGTGGCAGCTGAAAAAATACTAAGCAGTAAGCTAGCTGATATGTGTAAAGTTGAAATTGAACAATTGTCTAAACCAAAGATAAAAATCGTTGGGATAGACAGCTATGAAGAGATGGATGCTAAAAAAATTGAAACAGATATAAACAACATGAACTTTAAGAATCTCAACGCAAAGTGTCAGGTACTACATATGTACACAAATAAGAGAAACAGCATGGACACAGTTATTGCTGAAGTACCAGCTGAACTATACAAGCTCATTAGAGAGAATAACAATAAAATATTTGTGGGATATCAGAACTGCAAAGTCTTTAATCTTATTAATACAAAACCATGTTTTAATTGTGGAAGGTTTGGCCACAATGGAATAAAATGCAGAAATGGAAAGGTATGCCTAAATTGTGCTGAAGAACATGATACTCTAACGTGTTCAAATAACATAACTAGGTGCACAAACTGCGTATTTAGCAACGATAGATTTAACACAAAGTTAAATATTAATCATCATGCAACAGATTTTAACACGGGTATGATATTAAGAAATAAGGTTAAGAAGCAAATCGATATGACTGATTATCCTATCAAACCTACATTATCAACTTGGGATAATGTGGATAATTCAGAACATCGAACTAAGATAAATCGAATGTACAAACACACTCAGATGATATCAAGGAATTTACAGACGAATCTACACAAGAGCCCCTCCTGCATACTGCTACATCAACGAAATAATCACGCAACATAATGGAGCAACATTTTGATTTTATTGAAGAAATACAAAAAGAACTAATTCAAGAAGAAAAATCTTTTAGTGATATTAAGGTTCTCAACAGATATATGGATAAAAATAATAGTTTAATACTTTATGTAAATATAAGAAGCCTAAATGCAAATCATAGTAAATTAAATATTTTTGTTGAGAGTCTGAGTATCAAACCTTACATAATAATATGCACTGAAACCTGGAATTTAGTCAATATACCTTGAAGGATGGTAGATTGATTGAGAATAAAAAGGAAATTACAAACTCAATGAACATCTACTTCTGTGATATAGGAAGAAATATGAGCGATAATATAGTTACACCTACAAATGCTAAAATTAAGATGCCACCAATGAACAACAATTCCATATTTTTAAATCCAGTAAATAATATTGAAATTCTAGAAATAATAGATAATATGAAACTAAATAACGAAGGAATTGATGAAATCAATACTAAAACAGTAAAAGTGATGGCTCCCTATATCACAGAATCCTTAAAAATCATCTTCAATCGCTGTATTGAAGAAACTATATGGCCAGATGCCTTAAAGGTTGCAGAGGTTGTAACCATATACAAGTCAGGAAAGAAAACTGAAGTATCTAACTGTAGACCTATATCCCTAGTATTGAATATAGCTAAAATCTTTGAAAGATTAATATACAATAGAATCTATGACTTCATTTTTGTAAACAACATCCTTGCTACTAACCAGTTTGGCTTTATTAAAAACAAAGGTACTACAGATGCACTAAGCTACATAACGAGTAAAATCTATGATAATCTAGATAAAAGCAAACCAATAGCTGTTACATTCCTAGACTTAGCGAAGGCTTTTGATACTGTTAATCATAAGCTTTTATTAAACAAATTATACAACTACGGGATTAGACGCAATGCATATAACCTAATTAAAAGTTACTTAAATGGAAGGAAACAAAGAATCAGAATTAGAAACGTTAATAGCGACTTCATGACAATAAACACTGGTGTTCCACAAGGGACAATTCTAGGACCTCTACTATTTATTTTGTACGTTAATGATCTCTTAATAGACATGTCGGATAAAGCCATTGCCTATGCGGATGATACAGCAATTGTATCCTCTGCTAATACCTGGAGTGAAGTAGAGAGTGCTATGAATAGATATTTAAGTGAAGTAGCCACATGGTTGGCGCTAAATAAATTATCATTAAATATACAAAAGACAGTATATATAACGTTTGGCAATTACTGTGATAGTGTTCCTAAAGATTTTGATATAAGAATTAATGGTGATAGGGTAACTAGGATAGACTGTTGTAAATACTTGGGGATAAATATCGATTTCAATTTACAATGGGATAAACATATTGAGTACATAATAAAAAAGACCAAATATTTTACTTATATCTTATATAGAATGTCCAAGTATATGCAGTCAGACACACTGATAATGGTTTACCATGCATTATTCCACAGTGTCATCAGTTATGGTAACATTGCATGGGGAGGTGCTTATAAAACCATTTTGTCTCTCTTACAAAAACTGCAGAATAGAATACTAAGAATAGTCAATTAAAACAAATTTGTACAAGAAAACCCATTAAGCTTAACTCAAATCTTTGCATACGAGTGCCTAAAATTTCACTACAATAAACTAAAAAATCAATATTACAAGTCTGAAAGCGTGACCAGACATAGAAGTATCCCGATTCCTATAGCGAAATAAGCAGTTAGAAACAAAAACAATTATTACCAGGCAGTCAAAGTATATAATCAGCTAACAAACGATCTTAAACTTCTTGATTTGAAAAAATTGACGAATAGAAAGCTACTGAAGAACTGGATAAGACGCAATATCTAAGATTGGCACTTATGTACAACAACATTGTAATTGTTACGGAACGGAACGAACGAAGCGGTCAATCCCGAGGACCAAACGGAGAAAAATAGGTTATTTTATTATCTTTTAAATGCATTTTAGTTTTTTGCAAAATATGCTAAATGCATTAATTCCAAAAATTAAAAAATAAATGTTTTTCCCGAATTCTGAATCCAAAAATAGATATGTATGTCAAATTTGATTGATATTGACTAAGCAGTTTCAGAAATATCACGGTATACATACACACACATCCATACGGACATTTCCCAAAAACACGTAATTCGAACTTCTAACATCTAAAAACATGTTTCTATGAAGTTTTAGCGAAACTGAAAATTTTACTATTACAAAGCTTCCTCTAGGAGGAAGTAAAATCTTAAAACTCAAATTTTAATATGGTTGTAACTTTGCAACCAAGGCACGTTGAGGTTTGAAATTTATTTTACGTTCTTTTGGGAGTATACTGAACAGGAAAAAAGAATTTGGCCGAAATTTATAAAATTCGCCACAGATTGCCGTGGAATGGCCCATTATATAGAAATGTGTTATAATAGACATGCTCTATATGAAAACAATATTTTATATGTATTGGAACTATAAATTTCGTTGGAAAAAGTGGCAATAGTTTGGCAGCGGTTTTTTCAGTTCCTCTGGCCACAAACAAAATATATTTCCAACATAATTTTATTACAACTACAATATTTACTATTTTCTATTACAAGACTTAGTTAGGAAGGAAGCAATAATGAAGAGACAACTAGTAAGTTAAAATAAATTGCAGAATAATATATTTTACTTACTACTCTTATTAAATCTGATATTTTAGAAAGTACATGTTCCCTTGGTTCTGGTAATTTTTGCAAAACAGAAACCTTTTTCAAAAATCGTAAGTTATCTTCTAATTTATCTTGAGCACTCCTCATCATAATATCTGAAAAAATTGATCTATCAAGAATCCAAACCTTTCCTCCTCGTTTCGCTGTAAAAAATTCATATAAGATTTGAAAATTAATGTATTACTATAGCAATAATACTGATGCTTCTAATTTAAACTTATTAAAAATACTTTTAGATTAGCGAGTAACGTAACTTACCTCTAATGGAACGAAGTCTTTTGGTGTTATATAAAAGAGCCAATTCTCCAAATGCTACTCCAGGTCCAAAACTACGCTGAAAATGTTGTCCTTTATATATGTCAAATTCGCCTTCAGCGGATACATACAAATGAGAACCTGTAAATATTTAAGCCTACTTATTACAAATACTTTTTAAAAATGTCTAAATCTTATGTATTCGAATAAACTAGGAGCAGATAAGTCATTAGCTCAAAGGTAAGAGTCAATATTTACGGTAATTTATTGACCATTCTCTCCACTCCCTTCACCTCTCCCTCTTCCTCCCTCCCCTCTCTCTCCTTTTCTGGTATTATTATACAAAGCCGCATGTGATAATAAAAACGGGGCTGAGTATTGTGATAATTGGACATTGAATAAAGAGAAACTTATATTGAATATCTTATTTCTTTGCATCTTGAATCCTGTTTTTTCTTTCTTAATAAAAACCGAACCATTACACTTTAGAGTGTGCCTGACAACGATGCCATGCCTCTTAATATAATACAAGAAACTTCGTGTTAGTTTGGCTCGAAAGACTTTTTTTCTCTCTTTCTCTTATAGCGCCGTATTATATAATGCGTTGTCTCTCTCCGCGCTACTCTCTCTCCTACCTTATTTATGCTTCGGCTGCAGCTCCTGTCGCCTCGATATTTGCCTTTCCGGGCGTCATGCGTGATTGTGAGTGCTATGTATGTACGTGTGCGTGCGTATGTGTGCTGGATACATGCTCAACTAGTGAGTGTGTGCACTATTATAAAACATAATGTATGTTAGAGTATTTACTTAATACATTTTTTTATCTTTTTGTACTTTGGAAGTCATACATTTAATTTTTAAATCGAAAAGCGTTTACCGTCGGGTATTTGGATTTAATATACGTACATTAATAATAATTTATTTCGTATGCAACTAAGCGGATTTTGGCATCCAGTCACTGGCTGCCCGGGCATTCAGAGCACCCTTAGTTGTTGCGCCCCTGCTCCTTGATGTTCTGTGCAATCACGATGTTGAATTTTATGGGACGAATCTAAACTGTATTAATAATTGATATGTTATATTGAATAAATAATAATCCACTTAATAGAACATATGAATTATTCAAATTCAAATATTGAAAGTAATATCTATGCTATTCATATCTCGCTCTGAAGGCATTACTGTATTATTCGGTGAAATTGTTCCTCTAGTTATTACATAATTTCGTTAGCAAATAATTATTTTGCTACATTAATACATTCGTTTACATTAAAGATATTCCCACCCCTTTCATGTATACAGGGTGACCCAATTTAAACGGGTACCACTAATAACTCGTCAGGAATGGCGCCAATCGAAAAACTGATTTGACCTTGAACGTTTTTTTCAAGGTAATTTGAAGGTCAACTTTGAGCTTTTAAATAGGAACCCTATATTTTATTGCGGGAATAAAAAAACGGAAAATTTGACGTTCATGGTGGTATTTTTGGTTGGGGTACCGAAGGTCATCTCAAGGTCAAGCAGCCAGTTTGAAACCAGACCACCCTAATTCCTCTGGCAAGATACTTTTTAGTACTATTTTTCAATCAGAGTGTTAAAATTAAGTAGAAAATGTATGTATTCCAAGACTTAATGAAAAAGATGAAATTACAGCATATGTTGTGGGAAATATATATCAAATATCCATTTGAGCCGATATACATTTTTGTTTCTGTTTTTGGCGTAATTCAGAAAAAACCTACAAAGTTTGAATCAAATCCTCGAATAACACTTCCGTAAACTAGTGGAAAGTTCTTCTCAGAATAATTGGCGTGGAACTTTTTTAGTGTCTGACGACTTAAAGGGACCATTACCGCCATAACTATCCAAAGAGGCTTCACTATTTGAACTACGGACAATGTGACGCATTGTACAAAGAGAGAGAGAGAGAGAGAGGGAGAGAGAGAGAGAGAGAGAGAGAGAGAGAGAGAGAGAGAGAGAGAGAGAGAGAGAGAGAGAGAGAGAGAGAGAGAGAGAGAGAGAGAGAGAGAGAGAGAGAGAGAGAGAGAGAGAGAGAGAGAGAGAGAGAGAGAGAGAGAGAGAGAGAGAGAGAGAGAGAGAGAGAGAGAGAGAGAGAGAGAGAGAGAGAGAGAGAGAGAGAGAGCATCTTGCCTTGCCTTTATTGTAGGCCGGGATCTTTTGGGTCTTGCCATCATGGGTAGGATCCACTCGAGACCTGAAAATCCACCCTGATACATCCTTGTCATGGGTGCTGGACATCAAGTTTTATAATGATGACTAAACGTAGGAAATGGTATTCCAGGCGCTAGCTGTTACAAATCATTTCTTTGGTTCTAAATTATCTAATTTGTTTAGTTAAATTCAAGGTCAATCCTCGACAACTCATGTGTCTGTACCACCCTGAACGTCAAATTTTCCGCTCTTTTCATTTTCTCAATAAAAAAGGGTTCCTATTTAAAAAATCAAAGTTGACCTTTTATTTGATTGGGGCCTTGTCACAGGAATTTCGTTGTTTGCGTTTCAAACTGGCTGCTTGACCTTGAGATGACCTTAGGTATTCCAACTAAAAATACCACCCTAAAGGTCAAATTTTCCGCTTTTTTCATTCCCGCAATAAAAAGATAGGGTTCTTATTTAAAATGTCAAAGTTGACCTTCAAATTACCTTGCAAATCGAGTATGAGGTCAAATTCAAGGGCATCATCTGACTTTCCCCTTGATATCTGACAATTTTTGTCTGTGACATTTTTTGTCAGAAAGTGTTCTTTTCGAGATATTTATGTGGCTTGTTTAAAATGGGACACCCTGTATATGAGATAGCAATCCCCAAATTACTCTTGGCTGTATGCGGATAATTTAATGGTCCTTTTACTTTTCGGGTTGAAGAAAAAATACGTGATTCTAGCATTTGTGGATTATACACTCACATATTATAAAAATCAGCAGCTCTTTTACTAATATTTTTTTGTTGGAAATGATAGTTTCACTAAAATTTTTTTTGTTGATTTTCGCAATACAGACACGACACTTAGTCACGCGATTGAGTGCAAGAGTATATGTGGACAGATTATAATTTCTTTGCTTACGTTGTAACAAAAGAAATATAACCTAGGGACTATCGAGATCCGTCAAGATGGCGCAGAATGTTGAAAGAGTCGTCGAAGACTGGTGGGTCGGAATAGACAATGACGAACTGAAAGAGGCTCTGGAGAGCCTACAGTTGCGCGAATACGATAAGCGAACGCAAGAAGTCACACGGCTGTCGAAATAGCTTTTCGGAGAATGATCCGATGCCAATTTCGTTCCACCCTTGACCCATCGGCGATAGAAGCTAAAATAAAAAGTGAGCGGTTGAAGACTATGTTTATCGAGATAACCTGAGAGCAAGTGTCGTGTAGATCTCTATACACCAAAGATTACGACGCCGAGCATCCACATCCTCTTAAACTGCTACGCCAGGAAATAGAGGCTAGCAGAATAGTGGTAACGCCGGCGGACGCCGATTACTATCGTCAGTACCAGAGACTTGATCGTTTCACAGGAGTCAGAAGCAGTGACAGGGGTTCACAGTTCGGAGCCAGCGCTGCCACAAGCGTCAGTACCGCAGGTGGTAAGCGGATGGACAGCGCCGACTACACAGGCCGGGGGTGGGTTGATCGCAAGTTACCCATCCGTCGTAACGAGCGCCGTGTCGCAGAGCATACGGATGGGATGTTTGCTCACGTTTGTAACAGTGAGTACAACGGCGGTGACGACAACAATCAGCTCATTGCAAGTTGGCCAGGACGCACCGAGGAAGTCCAACTACTACTTAGACGGCTGGCAACATGCTACAGCAGACGACGCGGGAAGTGCCATTTAATGCGCTTCAAAATAATTATTTTATCTTACTTTAAAAATAATTATTTTTGATTTCACACAATTTGAATTGATTTGAAATTTTTTATACATACGTAACACAACTTTATCTTTATTTGAAAATATTTTTGGTCTATTTAGTCGTGATGTGCCATAATGAAAAATCAAACACCGTAAAGCACTGTCCACACGATTCCAGGACAATGTACGGCCCAATCGGGCTGAAAATTTTTTGTCATACTCTTAAAAGTACTAGTTTTGGTATGAATGGAGGAAATTTAATTTAAATGAATAGAAAACTTTTCAAAAATATAACAAGTTAAAACTAATGAAAAATAAGCTAAAACAACTAAATTTTAGACTTGTTTTATATTTAAAAAGTTTTCTATTCATTTAAATTAAATTTCCTCCATTCATACCGAAACTATTACGTTTAAGAGTATGTCAAACAATTTTCAGCCTGATTGGGCCGTACATTGTCCTGGAATCGTGGGCACAGTGCTTTTCGGTGTTTGATTTTTCATTTGTTGTTTGATTTTAGGGTACATTAGGACTAAATAGGCAAAAAATATTCTCAAATAAAGATAAAGTTGTGTTACGTATGTATAAAAAATTTCAAATCAATTCAACTTATCTGTGTGAAATTAAAAATAATTATTTTTTCGAGTTTTAAAGATGGTGTGTCCCCTTAAATTACGAGAGAGCAAATTCCAGAGAGGCGCATCCTACTTGTTATGAAAAAGCGCAACGAGATACGAAGGGTGTCCCATGACAACTGCTTTGTATAGCAGTACCGCTGCAAAGTACTCCCTTCTTGCCTCGACCGAAACCCAGCCTATCCTTCTCCTATATAGGGAGATATACTCGTCTCTCCTAGCACCAGATATGTATCTCAGACACGAATTCTGCAATCTTTGAAGGCTGGTGTTCAGTTCACCTGATACATCAAGGTATACAAAAAAACAGTAGTCCAAGTGTGAGATGACAATAGCACTAGCCAGCTGCTTACGCAATGTCTCGGTGGTACAGGATCTGAAGGATCTGAGTCCATAAAGAGCTCTATTAACCTTTCGGCTAATGGCATCCACTTGTGGTTTCCACGTCAATTTTGAATCCATTATAACACCAAGGTTAGTTACAGTGTCAACAAAGGAAACGCCGCTCTCCACCTCAATGCCAGGCAGCTCTAAACTCTGCATTCTATTAATATTATAATCCAAACCGAAGATAATGGCTTTAGTTTTCCCAACATTGAGGCAGAGCACATTCTTAGATGCCCAGGCCGACACTGCACGCGCCACAGCCGACTTGCGGTCCACACCCTCACCCAGGCCGTCCCTTGTCACCTGTGTATAGGTTTGCAAATCTTCAACTGATAGCAAATGCTCAATGCTGTCTGATAATTCTCCCCGGGACCCTTGAAGGTAGCCAGAAAATCTTGAAGATCATTAATGTAGAGACTGAACAGGAGAGGCCCTAGAACTGAGCCCTGTGGTACGCCAAGATTGGTAGTTAGCCAATCCGAGTTACCACTTGACTTAGTAATCACTCGCTGATTGCGATCTGTAATATAGGACGCAATCCACAGGAGAACAGACCTAGAGAACCCCAACCTGATCAGCTTACGAAGGAGTTTCGAGTGTAAGATAGTGTCGAACGTCTTGCTGAAAATAATCAAACATAAGGAGGATGGTGAGCAGCGTCTTATTGATGTTGATACCAGTTCTCATGTCTTTTGACAGACTCAGCAGTGCTGTTTACGTGCTATGATATTTCGGGAAATCCGTTTGGCGGGATTAAGGAGTTTTTTGGACTCCAAGTACTCTGTTATCTGGTCGGAAACAATTTTCTCGAGAACCTTCGAAAGAAAACTCAATAAAGCAATTGGACGAAACTCCGTTGCGGCTGATGGAATTGTCGGCTTTTGACGAGCATCAAGTGGGCCCTTTTCTAGGCCTCAAGAAAGATGCCACAAGACAGAGAGGAGCAAAGATAAACGCCAGGTGATAATCTAAAACCGGGAGCAACTTAGCAATGATATTTTGGGGGATGCCATTTTCCCTTTTAGCTTGTGATTTGAAGTGTGCAACGGTCAGGACCACGTCTAGAAAAGTGAGTTCACGAAAGGTGAAATCATCATCACTGGCCACTACTAAAATATCATTCCATTCCGTGTCACACTCAGCCTGAGAGACAGAAACCCCCGCGAAATGAAGTTTGAGTTCGTCTAGCGAGAAGCCATGTAGTTCCTACTTAGTCCCCGGCAAAAGCCCAAGATTCCGAAACTCTATCCCGATGATTTTGTTGTTAATCAATGCTTCGGAGATTCTATTCTGGATGAATGCTTCTCGCGCTTCGGTTGTGCGTTGTTCTGCATGAGCAGCGAGATACTGAAACTCCGTCCGCAGTGATGTTCGCAGCCTATCATCACGGGTCCGCCTATCGGACCTGATTACCGACTGATACCATGGTGGAAATCCTTTCTTTTTTGAGTTTGAACTGCTTTAAAGAGGCAAGTTCATCAATAACAGCCGAGATGATTCTAACCAACTATCTACAGTCTTATCTGGGCAACTCATGTTCGACCAACCGCAAGCCTCAAGACAGAAGCTCCTCTGCCCTGACAGACTTAACGTCTTTGTAAAAGAAAGGGCTAAAAACCGGGAATCTTAACTTTGGAGCTCCATTGTGATATCGATGATGATATATCTGCTCGGGAAGGTCACCATCATGTTGTTCGCATCAAGCACTGCTTCATTGTCATCAGTGAAAATCACGACAATTCACGTGTGAAATTTGCCGACGTGATGCATCACGCCATGATCAACCAATTTGAGAATCCACTCACAGGCAAGGTCTTTAATGAAGTTCGCATCTGGAGACGCCGACAGCATATTAGCATTGAGATCCTCCATGATAATTCGATGGTCATAATCTACCGCGTGAAATATAAGCTTATCAATCAGATCGGAACTTCCCATGAAGGAGATACCCGGCGGTCTCTAAATGACCGCAACGAAAACAGGTGATATTTTACCCTTTTGTACCGTACACATAAGGTATTCAGGAATTCAGGCTTCCCTTCATCTTGCATTGTTGCTGATAAACACAATACAGTTGCACAATAGTTACAGTTGCCTTGTAACTATTGTGTATGAAGAGAGCTACGCCTCCCCCTGGGTATTTCTATCCTGTCGAAGATCCGACTAACCCTCGACTTGATTGAATACACCGTCAACGTTTGGCCCGAAGCACGACTCAGCCACACAGAAGAGATGATAAAAGGGATGAGCATTCGCAAGAAAAAGACGGAACATCTCCATGTGTCTGTTTAGAGATGTTGCGTTCAAAAAATTTTTCTGCTTCCTTGCTCGATAATTTTGCATCGTTCGCGACACCGTTTGCATCACCGTCCTGTATCGCTGTCAATTTATTTACAACACTAGTGCTGATATCACAGTCATACGATGCAGCAATCGCATGCAGATCTGCTGCTGTCTTAAATGTGTGGGACATATCCCCTCGTCTCGTCTTTTAGTCAGGAAATGACCCCATCTATGGCAAACATACTTAAACCCTAATCCGCGAACTAAACTCCTAAATTGAAGGAATAATTTTTTACTTAAGGGGGCACAGAACCTATAAACCCTGCAAAAAAGAACTTTATGTAAAATCCAGAAATTTCAAGTAAATAATTTAAAATTTTTATAGATATATTTACCTTTAATTTCAGCATGCATAAACTTTCATAATTTCTGCTAGCCAATTGTGACACTCGGTGCAAGAATTTATGAACTTTTTCACTGTCCGTAGGATTCCAAGTGAACGAATGGTTCTTTTTGGCTGAAATTCAAGGAGGATATTTTGTACACTTATAGTTTTGGTATGAATGCAGGGATTTTAATTTGAATGCTTAGAAATTATTTTGCGATGAAAAAATTGCATTTTTTTTATTTTGTTCGCTTATTTTGGCACTTTTTTGTGCATAAAACATTTTCTATACATTTAAAAAAAAATCCCTGCATTCATACCAGAACTAAAGGTTTACAAAGTATCCTACTTAAATTTCAGCCAAAAAGAACTATGCGTTCACTTGGAATCCTACGGACAGTGAGCTGAAATCAGTAAAAACAACATTTGTAACTTGAATTAGTGCTTACCAAATCCTTTAGGCCCTAGTTTTATTTCTTCCACACGCATAGACCTTCATTCTCAGCAGTTATGAGGTGTATTCACTCATATCTCTGGCTTCTGTACGGCTTTTCTTACCTGTAAACAAAAAAAGGCATTTTATGAGTTTTTGACATAATTTAATAAAAGTTATATTTTATCCTTGATAATGATAACACTTGATACTTTTTTTTTTGTTTGTATGATGAACCTTTAAGTTGAAAGTATTACCAAGCAGGTTACTGTTACCAGGGTCAGCTGAAAAAGATTAAATAAATTAATATTTCAATTTCTTAAAAATGAAATGAAAAAATACAGAGAAGTATACTTATCTTTTTTTCGTAGTCATCACAAGGCCTTTTACTTCAAAATACTTCAGTGCACACTGCCTAGTGTGCTCCTACAGCGTAGCAATCCTCCTCTTGTAGCTCCCTGGCTCTGCTTCTGAGGGTTTTAGCTTCCTTGGTGCTGGCCTAGACATGTCGCTCAGCCTGAAAAATCCTCTGGGTATCTGCAGAGTTTGCTTACTCTGCAGCAGCGTATCCAGGTGCCACCTCAAACTGCTCCAGAAACCTAAGCAAACCAGAACGACCATCATTGAATATGGTTACTGCTGCATTTACACCAATTTTGAAGAAATCAAACCACTGAATGATGTTTTGGGGACAATCTCCATACACAATTATTAAAACTCTCATTAGAGTTTTGTGTAAAACCACCAAGACATCTTTCAAGTAACTTTGGCTTCGACAGATCTTCATCAATTGATTAGCGCCTCTGGCTACTTCCCACTTGCACCAACTATCGGGTCCAACCAACTGATGGGCATAACCGATGCATTGGCTTTGCGTCACTAGACTGTATGTGATTGAAAGTTACCTAGATTGCATTGTACATATTGGCAATGGAATCTGGATAACTTCTAATAGATTTGCAATAGAAAATCGACAACTTATCAATAATTTTTGCAGTGAGCCTTCCTCTTCCGTCAATAGGCTTGTTGTCTGGAAGCATCTTCCCAGAGAAAGATTTGACAAGGTTTCGGCGGCGAGTACCCATCCTCTTCTGCACGTGTTGGATGTACTCCTTCTTCTCCACAACAAATTCTTCGCCCTGCAACGGTCAGGTTTAACCGTTGACCTAGTAGGGGATACACCTCAGGCACCGATTCGCATACTGCGACCCTGAAGGCTCGCTCTCTCACTCTTTCTAGCGTGTAGGAGTGAGGCGGCGGAAGAGGCCTTGTGCTCTCTCTTTGATAGCGCTTGCACGTTTAAGCGGCGCATGAGGTATACACTCGAAAGCAAATACGTTCGTGCGCATCATGCTATCTTTCTCTTGTCGCGGCGTCTCGGAGGCTCGCTCGCAGCACATGGGTTCGGAGCGACCAGCTCTACTCATCACCTCTCAATAGACGCATGTGTTCTAATCTAGCTTGTCACCACGTGTATCGAGAGAAAGCCATCTTGACTACGCCGGATCGAGACGCAGTTTAGGCTCATTAGTGGATTCTCGTATTTTATTTTTTTAATCGTATTTTACTAATTCGCACTCGCGGATCTTTCTAGTGAACGGATACAGAGGTATTTCCAATACTGGAAATACCCGTTGATAAATCACTGATACTGTATCCGACTGCTTAAATTGGTAGCGCCTGTTGTCCGATAAATATCGTAATTTGCGATTATACGCAAATCAGCCTTGAACATTTTATGCATATATACACTTACTTGATCTGTAAGATCCGTTTGAAAGCCAGGCCTACACCCTGATGTCACGGTGGGATTAAATAAGCTTGTTTTTTCCTTTTGTGTTAATTGTAGTCGATAATTAATTCATAAGATTATTTCAATATTCATCACAGTGTCTATACTGTCCATACCAGTCATCCGCTACATCACTTTCTAAACATAATCAACCTCATTTTCAATTACTAATCCTTTTGTTTGTCACGCTTATTATAATCTTTAGCTACTCAGTCGCAGCCAACGATAATTAAATATATTTTGTGTACTTATTAAGATTCTCACTGAGTTACTTGTCTTCTTATCGAGCATGTTTGACGTGCTATCTTCGTAGTCACGATTCGTCTAAATTTGCCGAAGCATTGGTCAACGTGCAAACTTTCAATTCGCAATTCATTGGTTAATTGCTCACCTGTGTTAGGATTAATAAATAAAGTTATTAAATGCTTCATACTACATATGCAGTTCAAACATAAACAAACTGAGTTGTTATTCAACCCTATCCAACTACCGCACAGTACCTCAAGAGCCCTATTATTTATTCATATTCCACAAATTTATATATTCATTATATAAATCCACAAAATTATTCTTTGTTTTTGACACACACTTAACTGTTCATTTATTTAAAAGTTTATTTAAAAACACTTAACTGTTTATTTATTTAAAAGTTTATTTATTTAAAAACACTTAACTGTTCATTTATTTAAAAGTTTTTATTTAAAATCTGCATCTTCTTGATATTACAACGCAGGCACATCCAAACCTTAAACTTGATGCTGTGCGACCAGCGTATACGTTGATATCTGCCCTGGCGATGATAGTGCACATGGCATGTGTCCTGTGTGATTTTCCTCATTGCGCTGTACGCTCCTTTACAAATGCTTCCGGTAAAATCACAGCTAGAATAGCGCATAATAATCACCCGGAAAGAGTTAAACTATCACTGATAGATGCTCTCTTCCAGAGGTGTGATACTGCGACACTTTGTTAGCCCTGAACACGTACGATCCCACGCTACACGCAAAACTTGCTCATTCTCTTTTTGCTGATGCTTTAAAATTCAGAAACAATATCTTTGACTAACTCCCGAAACATTTGCACGTGTATTAGAGCTTGTACTCTGCAGCTGCATTTTCTTACTTATGCTTTGCTTGCTATAACAGCGCAGCGTCATTATCTTATTCATACTTTTTCGCTGATTATCAAAAACAGAGAAAAAGAAATTCAGTAATGACACTGCTTGAGACCCAGGACATTCGCAGGCGTATCTAGTATAACCATACAGCTGCTTTATAAGTCAGGATTCTCAAGAAAAAAAATATTTACCCTTGTGTCAAGCTTAGTGTATATAGTATTATTTAAATAATGGCTAAAACTTTATTTTGACCATGGATATGAAGTAAGCACCCCTACAACCATTTTTCGATATTTCCAATATTTACGGAGATATCGCGATATTTTAGCTTTTAGCTATTTAGCAAAAATTTAGTTTTCAACCTAGAGCAATGATTTTAGGGCTGTAGGTGTATCTTAACGCACTCTATCAATTGCCATAAAAAAAATAAATTTACCAAAATTCGCGATTTTTTTATGTTTGAATTTCGCAAGATATCAAGTGTCGTCGATAAGCTCGATCATGGTGAACGATGATCTCAAGTACTTTGTATAGCACTCTCTCTTTCTTGCCGCTCATTTTCAATTCACAATTTAAAAATTTCCCCAATACATTCTAAGAAGTCTATAACCAACAAATACCAGAAAATATATGCACACGTGCACATGAATAGCCAGTATGATCTCCCCGAAATGTATTGTCCCTTATTAGCAGCATCGGCAAAAAAAGCGTTGTATTTTGTGCTGCATCCCCACCGTGTAGACAGAGACAATATTTAAGGAGCTACACTTGCGGCAGATCAACTTTGGATAGTCAAAGCATCTCTGTCAGAATGATTAGGGCAAGTGTGGCACATTTAGCCAAAGTTATCGGTCAGGCATTGAGTATCGCGAAAGATCGAGACTCACATATTCACACAATATTTTTTCATCAACATTATTTCAGTGATTAACCAGATGATGAGAGACACCGAGGGTGATTCTTTCATTATGGCGTGTGATGAGTCAATAGGAAACGAGAATAATTGTAAGTATTGAGCCAATTAAAATACAAATATTAATTTTTCATTTTAATTAAATTATTTTAATTCTCTCAATACTTAGTTTCAGAGCCACATGCACGTATGACGGATCAACAAGACGCTGCACACTTAGTTACAGCCAATTGTAAGTGATGAATATGTTATAATTAAAATTTTTGTAATTGCTATTCAATTAAATGCACATTCTCCATTTTAGTTATAGACGCTGGACCATCAACATCTGGAAATTACCACCCACAATCATCGGACCATTGAGGAGACTCATCATCGTCAAACATAAATAATCGTAAGTATTAAGTCTGTCTGTATATAATTTTTATTTATTGTTTTTTCTGCAATATAAAGGTACGCTCTAATACTTCAGATTCAGAGAGGTCAAGAGAGGCAGCAGCGTAATCGAAATGTAAACAATGACGACGTATTCGAAAATAGCTGTAATGATGGGGAACGCAAACGCAGAAGGCTTACCCGTAGCAGTAGCAGTAGCAGCGGGAGTGACAACAGCAGCAGTAGCAGTAGTAGTAACAGTACCAATACCAGCAATGCTAATAGCAGTAGCAGCACTGATACGGCTGATGAAAAAGGTAAGACTCTTATTTAAATTTAGTATAAACCGGCTGATCTTATAGATGCTCATTTGTAGACCGATGAAGGAGGAGAGCGACCTAGATTTGTGATTCAGAATGAGGCAACGTGTTTTTATCGATATTTTGGATATGAGGGTAGAGAGATCCGTAAAATCATACCGCAGCCACCAGCCAATGTCAATACTCAATACAGCGGAAAATCTAAAAAAATGTAATGCTTGTTTAAGATTATTTTTTGGCCATGATTGTTTGCAAAATCATCTTAAAATAGGATCATATAATAAATGCAGTAATGTATGTAATAAAAAAAGACTCTGTCAAATTTTGTTTTAAAATAGTTCAAGTAAATAATAGTCAGCCGCATGAGTGTAATGTATCTTTTTGTAAAACGTGTAAATCAAGATTAACTATTAGACACTAGTGTTACGTACAACCGACCAAACAGACACAGCGTGTAAGACCAGTCTTATTTTTGTTTTACGACTTTGAAACCCAACAATGTCTTGGGGTGCTGGGTGACGATGAGAAAAAAGTGCACGTTTCAAATTTGTGCGTTGTACAGCAAGTATGTATCAATTGTATAGAGATTGAAGATATTTCAATTAGATGCGAGATGTGCGGTATTCGGAAATACATGTTTAATCGCGACCCGGTAAAGCAGCTTGTTGATCTGGCATTGGCGCCAAGAAGACAATTTAATCAGGTTATATGCATAGCACACAATGCCCAAGGATTCGATGCACAGTTCATATTTAAGTACGTTGTGGAAAAATTCAATCAAGATCGAGTTGTGCCATCGGTAGTGATGAATGGTTCAAAAATAATTTTAATGGAGGTTCTACATGCAAAGTTTATATATAGCTTAAATTACTTTCACATGCCTCTGAGTAGTTTACCAAAAGCGTATGGATTATCCGAAATGGAGAAAGGTGCTTTTCCGCACTTATTCAATACTATGGAAAATCAGACTTACGAAGGTCCTCTACCACCTCTTGATTCATATGCACCAGACTTGATGGCCATCAAGGAGCGAGAGAAATTTTTGAAATGGTACGACGAACAAGTACAAAATGGCTACGTATTCAATTTTCAACGAGAAATTGTAAAATACTGTAAGCAAGACGTGACAATTTTGAGATTAGCATGTTTAGCATTCCGCAAAACATTCATGAAATTTGGTGTGGACCCTTTCGTCGAAGCTACAACTATTGCATCATCTTGTATGCGTGTGTTTTTTTTAGAAAGTTGCAAATAGGTATTATAACACCTCGTGGTTACAGAATGGTAGACAATCAGTCTGAAATTGCCCTACACTGGCTCACTTGGATGGAACAACGAGTTCTTCATCGTCAGATCGAGCATGCAGGACGAGGTCAGGTAAAAAGACTACTAGAGAATATCTTGGTCGATGGTTACAGTGCACCCGAGGACGATGAGGACCACAACGGAATTGTGATTCAGTTTCAAGGCTATTTTTGGCACGAGTGCCCCCGATGTTACAGAATTAACAGAGATATAGATTTGAAAAGTGGTGAATCGATGGATGCCAGATACGAAAGAACATTGGTCATTAGCTATAGGCTAAAGATGGCAAATTACTAGTTGATTGAAAAATGGGAGTGTTAGTTTAAGAATGAGATCTCACAAAATGAAGAACTTTGTCATTTTGTTCGAGAAAATGTGGTGAATGTAAAAAGAAAAGTGCTTGATCCACGTGATACATTTTTCGGTGTACGCACAGGTAACACAGTCAAAGTGTTTGATTGTCAAGGCGAAGAGAAGATCAGGTATGTTGACGTGTGTTCACTGTATCCGTTCATTTGCAAACGTGGCAAGTATCCCATTGATCATCCGAAAATGTCATCGGTCAAGAAGAGTGTGGATAGCTGATAGGGCAGAGTAACGACATTTCACAAGTAAACGGGTTGATCGCGTACGATATACTACCACCACAAAATCTATATCATCCATTATTGCCAGTAAAAATGCATAGCAAATTGATATTTCCTCTATGTCGGAACATGCTGCGAGCAATTAAGTCAAGAAGACTGCCCTCATGAAGATCCTGAAGAGCGTATACTGCGAGGAACTTGGGTTTCAGAGGAGGTGAAGGCTACTGTCACGTTGGGATACATCGTCAAGACTGTCTATGAAATTTGGCAGTACGAAATGACGCAGTACAGTCAAGAAGAGCGGAAAGGTGGCGTATTTGCGGGATACATCAACGAATTTTTTATTCAAAAGGTCGCGGTTTCGGGATACCCACTGCACTGTATCACAGATGAGGACAAGGATGGCTACGTGAGAGAGTTGGAACACGACGAGGGTATAAAATTGAACAAGGCCGATATACGTTTCAATGCTGGGTTACGATCTGTGGCTAAACTGTGTCTAAATTCTCTGTGGGGAAAGTTTGGTCAACGCGAGAATTTAACAAAAACAATCGTGGTGAAGAATCCAGAGAATCTTATGAATTTACTTACCAGTGCAGAGGTTGAAGTTAACGGTATTCTACCTGTAAATGCCGATACACTCTACGTTAATTGGTGCTACAGAGACGAGGCTCTGTCATCCGCAGTATCGTCATCAATGACAAACGTGGTCCTCACTGCTTTTACAACAGCATATGCTCGTCTAAAACTGTTCTGATATCTGCATGCGTTGGGTCCACGAGTTCTCTACTACGACAATGATTCGGTATTTTACGTTAGCAGAGGTGAAATCGGTGAATACGAGTTGCCAATCGGTTCGTCGCTGGGTAGTCTGACAAATGAACTAGCCGACAAGGGCCCTAGTGCATATATAACGACCTTTTTATGAGGTGGTCCAAAGTTTTACGGGTATAAATGTAAAAAATCGGATGGTGAAGAGGAGTGTATATGCAAGGTTAAAGGGATTCGGTTGAACTATACGAGCAGTGAACAAGTCAATTTTGATTTGATTCGAGAGATGATCGTTTCTCCACACCTGGAAATAGTATTGACGAATTCCACTATACGTAGAACGACATTTCACGACGTGATATCTTAAAATGAGACCAAGACATGCAAACCTATATATAGCAAACGAAGATTTACAGAGTTAGACAAAAGTTACCCGTATGGCTATAAGATATCGGTAACTGACAGCCTGTAGTTACATGTATTTATTGGCTGAGAACTGTGCTGACATCGTGTTGATTGGGCACGGCACACCACCATCAACCTGTTTGGACAAGGTACGCTGCCGGCAAGCTGATTGGCTGTTTGTACTGATGCAGCTGGTGGTGGTGGTAGTGGGCGGTCACAATGATAGCGCTAGTCGTGGAGGGTCTATATTTAAGTCAGTGTGTTCACATTGCAAATTACCAGTATTTGACTAGCTACACGGCACAGCTTTAAAGAGGAACAACACGGTTTTTCTTCTCTAATTTCTTGATCATCTGTGCGACACCCAAATAGAACGTGTCATTGTATATTACGCAGAGTGGCAGCAGAGCTACAAGGATCTTCAAAGCAAGAAGGTGGAATTTCGCGAGGGTTTACCGCAGACTAGTGACTGGGCCAGTGATTCCAGACCGAAACTCGTGATCATTGACGATGTGATGCGAGAATCGTCGTCGAACGGCAGTATAGTCGTCATTTTCTCGAAGACCATCACTCGCTCTCGGTGATATTCATCACACAGAGCGTCTTTCATCAGGGTAGAGGACAGCGTGACAAATCTCTAAACGCACAATACATTGTCGTGTTTAGAAAATTGCGAGATAGATCTCAGATACAGCATCTGTCGCGTCAACTCTGTCCCGAGGATCCACGATTTTTGCAAGAGGCTTAATGGGACGCCACATCGAGACCATATGGATACATTCTGCTGGATTTAAAACAGACTACACCGGACAACTGCCGATTTCGTACCTATATCTTTCCGGACGACGAAGTGCACTACGTCTACGTGTCACGGAATAAAAAGATGAATAGTGGCGACACGTTGAATCTCGTACCTATCGTCTCCTTGTGATGGGTGTGTCTAAGAGACGACATCCCTTTGTGCGTAAGGACGTTGTCATTTTAAAAGCGCTGTTCCATTCGAACGATAAACAGCGAAAGGCTCTGTTGCAGACGGCTGATTCACAAATCACGCTTACGCAGACATGCAAAAACACTGCGGAAGTTAGCCGAACCTTGTGTGAGCCTGTCGAAAAAGAAAAAAATCATTGTACAACGCGGTGATTTCTTACCAGCATTATTGGCACCTATTATTGGTACACTGTTGGCTAGTATCATTAGTAAGTAGACGGCATGGAACAGGCCAAAAAGATAGTGCTTGTGCCGCATGAGAACGTTGAACGTCTCCAGAGTGTTCTAGGAAATAGCGGATGCAATAATGCTGCTAATATATTATAGACTGTTCAAACACCCGGAACCGTGATGACTAGACTAAATACTGAAATGAACAACATATTGAATTCATCTACTTGCAAAAATGAGCGGGAAAAATGGACACAATATCGTTCTGTGCTGCAGCGCTATCTCCAAATGAAGTATGTCGATAACTATGATAAGATTAGAAAAAAGGAGGAAAAAGATAACAAAGATTGGCGTCAAATGCAAAACAACAACTATGATGATGATGATGATGATGATGATGAAAACGACGACAATTATAATGACGAGGCACAGCAGCTGGAGGAAGAGGATCGGATTGATGCGAGCATCATCGAGAGCGTATCTACAAAGTACATTACGTGTTAGCGGGAATATCGCCTGGGCTGCAAATCGCACCGTGACAATAGGTGGTGTGCGTATACACGGAGCCAACATGATTGACCTGGTAAATGATGCTATGAGAAATAGAAAAGGTTCTCCGCCACCTGGGTACACGCAATTTGTCGTTGCTCTTCGAGAATCGTTTATACCACGCGAATGCATCGGTAATAATCGTGTTTGGAATACCATAGTAGCCAGTACACCAGGTCAGGCTATCCCGTCTGAAAATATACCACTACCACCAGGGGCTTTATTGAGGGGGCGATATATCGAACAAAATTTCGCCCATGTGATTTCGTCAGCAAGCGAGCGAGAGATTTTGCGGTTGGCAAAACTGATTGGAGCGTAAACTGCCAAACTGGTGTAGCATCTAAAGTTTACGCGCCAAATTCAAAATGAAAAAAAAAATTTTTTAATAGACATAATCAACTGTTTTATTTTTTAATTTATTTAGTAAAATTGGGTTATAAACAAAGGACGAATTGCAGTAAATGAGAATTGTTTTATTTATTAATGTTTATTGATGAATGCATGTGTTACATACATTTTAAATTAAATAAAAAATAACCTTTTTTGGCACACAAGTAATACTGTGCAAGGCACGTATTAAAAGGCATCGTCTTTTGTAAATCACATAAAAAACTTAAAAGTAATCTTTTTGCTGAAATTATCTAAATAATAATATAAATAAATTTGTACACGTAAGTACATCTTATGCGCATCAAATCGTATCGTACGTAATAATTAACATTTTTTTAAATATCGGTTCCTTTAACGTCATATAACGCTCGACGTATGCAAATTGTTCGGAATCTGGAAGGAGGTGATACGTTGCTTAAATGGAGAGCGCATCCTCCACTACGGACCAGAATTCGCGGCTCAGATCGTCCGCGCAGGGGCTGTTCTCTACAATTTCTTAAGGCATCATGGGTATAAATAAATTAATATAAATCGTTTTTCGCTGCATAATTTGTATAAATAAAAAAATTGTCAATTTGTTTTTTGTCTTATATTGCAGAATGCCCATGCCTGTAGCTCCTCGGATTAATGAGCACAGACGAGTTAATCCAGTATTTGTCGACGACGATTACGTCCAAGGCGTTGCCATTAGACAAGAGATCATCGACGAATATTTCAGACGAGGTCAACGTGGGGTTTAAATGAACACAGTGTTTTTCTGTTCGGTCATTCTTTATTATTCTTATCAAATCTACATAATCTGAGTTTATTATTATTTTTTTTTTAATCAAGGGGTGAAGCATGGGTTAAATTCTGTAAAAAAACAATAAAATATAAGTATGACTAAAATTTGTTTCTTTCAGTATAACTTAAAATAACTTTTAAGTTTAAAAAAAAATTCATATGTATAACTACTAAAATCACTCACCAATATTCATGTAATTATATATACTCATTTTGTACCTTGTTGTTCGCTTGTCACGGGATATCTCAGCATCCAAAGGATCAAATTACTCACAGGAAAATCTTCAAAATATGTATCTCTTCGGATTAAGCGGAAGACTTTTATGAAAAACATTAATTTTAAATAATTAGCTACACATTTGTTGATAATATAGTCACTACAGTTACTAACGATATCCACAAATGTGTGACTAATTATTTAAAATAAATGTTTTTCATAAGTCTTCCGCGTAGTCCAAACAGATACATATTTTGAAGATTTTCCTATAATTTGAAGTCATTTGATCATTCGGATGCTGAGATATCCCGTGGTAAGCGAACAACAAGGTACAAAAGGAGTATATAATTACATGAATATTGGTGTGATTTTCGTATATATACATATGATTTTTTTTTGTAATACTTAAAAGTTATTTTAAGTTATACTAAAAGAAACAAATTTTAGTCATAATTGTATTTTATTGTTTTTTACAGGATTTAACCCAGGCTTGACCCCTTAAAGTTTAAACATGTTTTTCAACTATTAAAGTTATGCAACGTTAAAGGAACCGATATTTTTAAAAAATGTTAATTATTACGTACGATTTGATGCGCTTAAGTTGTACTTACGTATACAAATTTATTTATTTATATTATTATTTAGATGATTTCTGCAAAAAGATTATTTTTAAGTATTTAATGTGCTTTGCAAAAGACGATGTCTTTTAATACGTGCTTTGCACAGTATTATTTATGAGCTAAAAAAGGTTTTTTTTTATTTAATTTAAAGTTTATGTAACGCATGTAATTCATCAATAAACATTCATATATAAAACAATTCTCACCCCTTCGATTAATCCCTTTTTTATAAATAAATGAAAAAATAAAACAATTGATTATGCCAATTAAAAAAATATATATTTTTTTTCATTTTGAGGCTGATCGAGTTTTAGCTGAATACGCATTTTTACGAATGCTCGCGGATGAAACAGATGGAGATGAGCGAACACTGGCTATGATGACAGCCTGCTGCATGGTGAGCAAGATAACCTTTGAAAAGTTATTTTCACGAATCAAAAAAGTACTGAAGAGGAATAAGGAAAAAGTACAAAAGAAATCAAAAGATAGTAGTAGTAGCAGCAAAGTTGATGAATCTGTGAAAAAAGGGATTAGCAAACAACAAAAAGAAAGTAAGGGGTCGAAAATGAAAAAAAAAATGAATAAACAATCGATGCATGATAAGTAGAGAAAGAAGAAGATTCGAAAACAGTTGTTAAGTACCTCCACATCCGGCGGCGTCCGCTGGTATTGATACACTTTTTCAAGCTACGCGTGAGAGAGATAAAAATAGTAATAAAAAAGAAAAAGTTAACCGTGAGAGTGTTGTAGAGGGGCTCGACAGTCAAGATGCGTATAATCTACATCGACCGGTCAGACATCGATTTCAGCGACGTAGTTACAATGTGAGAAATTTGGATGATGTGTGGAAGGTTGATCTCATGGATTTACGATCCTTGAAAACTTACAACGATGGCTTCAGTTATATTTTAATTGCCATCGATGTTGTCAGCAAATATAGCTGGTTGGAACCGATCAAGCAAAAAACCTCCAGAAATGTTGCTGAGGCTTTCTTGCGTGTACTGTCGAGAAGAAATGGGCGTAAACCAAAGTGTCTCCAGACAGACAAGGGTAAAGAATTCCTTGGTCGTGAGACGCAGCAAGTTTTGCGTGACCATGACATCACTCACAGAGTGGCAGTGTTATGCAGTCCGAATACAAAGGCTGCTATCGCAGAGAGACTTATACGAACTATTAAGGAGGGAATTTGGCGATATTTCACTCACAAAAATACACGGAGGTATAACGATGTGTTGCAGAATATTATAGAGGCATACAATCACAGTATACACTCGGCGATAAAGATGACACCTGCATCTGTGACCTTGTACAACGTTGAAAAAGTACGGGAAAATTTATAGCGTCGCTATAATAATAACAATGGTTGTAATTTACCGAAGTTCAAAGTCGGTGAGTTGGTTCGCGTCAATCCTGCACGATCCGTCTTTGAAAAAGTGTACGAGGGCGGCTGGACACTAGAGTTATTTAAAATTGTGCGGATTTCTCTAGCACGTCCACCACCTGCCTACTATTTCAAGATCTGTCACGTGAGGACATAGATTTTTGTTTCTACGTGGCGGAATTAAGCAGAGTTCGAAAAGATCTCGTCACGGAATCATTCAAAATAGAAAAAATTGTATGCAGTAGAGGTAAGGGTCGCTCAAAGGAGTATTTCGTCAGCTGGAAAGGCTATCCAGAAAAGTTCAACTCCTTGGTCAAGGCTAATCAATTTTCGCAAATATGAGGGATCAATTTTACATTATTCTGCCTAGCAACAGCAGTATGAATTATTTCGCGGAAAACACTACAATGCATTATGTTACACAGTTGCCACAACAGATCAGATTACAAGGTTCATGGTTGGTCGCACTCACAGAAGTTCAAATTCCGCTAACGTTCCAACACATGTCAGTCGATAAAAAAGAAAGAAAATTTTCCCTGAAACGAATTCCCGCCACAAGACTCGAGACGAAAGAGCTAAGAGTGGAAAATTTTACAATCGCAGATTCGCTGATTCGTCCAGGAAATTACAAAGACACTCACCTTCTCGTTGAGGAGATAAATAACTTAGAATGTATTAGTGGTCATTTGCGGCTGATAGTTGAACGTGGTGGTTAGTGGAACGTGGTTACTCTCAGTTCAGTCATGAGCTTTGTTTATCGGAAAAAATGCGAAAAATTCTCGGATTTGAGAAGGATAGGCAGATTCTCTTTGTTGACGATCAATACACCATAGAGGCTGATTGACCTGCTCGAGTTTCGAATGGTCTACCACCCATGTTTATGATCTACAGCTACATATGTGAACCGTATATGAAAGGTGATGTTCAATCAAGGTTGCTACGCGCTGTATCGTTGAATACCGACAATTACGAATACGGTACTACCCGAATCAAAAGTTTCTCTCCGCCAATGTACGCACCATTGTTATTCAGCTCATTTCAGACCATTGAAATAGATATAAGAGACGAATGCGGGCAACCGATACCATTCAATTATGGGACAGTGACCGTGACACTTCATTTCAAGAAAGTCGGCTTGATGAATCGCTACGAAGATTACTTCAGTTGTCAAGTTGGCAATGGCTACCGTGGGATAGGAGGAGGAGGTAGGAATCCGTACACCGGAGGAATTGGCCATATTTACATCGGTTCTCTATACCAAAGAGGTCACGGTGGTATCGGCTCTCTCCTAGCCGGCATATTTCGTCGAGTTCTCCCACTTATTAGTTGGGGAGCCAAAGCTGTGGGTAAGGAGGCTGTACGTATGGGTTTCAACATTGTGTCCGACGTTACGGCACGCAACACACCAGTTAAGGAGTCCTTTCGCAACCGTGTGAGAGAATCTGGTGAAGTTCTGCAAAGAAAGGCGGAAGAAAAATTGGACAGACTGATGGAGGGGTCGGGACATAAAATGGCACGCTACGGGAATCCAGTTCAGTTGCAGTTGCTCGGTGATCCCGTCACAGTGCGCAAGAGAAAGAGTTTTAGTGCGGCTCTAACAGAAACAGTTAATTGTATTATATACGCAGAGTATGATAATATTTTGGAAATTGACGCCTCACGTCAAGTCATCGTCGATTTTAGTAGTTAAAACGTTCACCTCACAGATGTCGCTACTCTCTACTACTGTACATATATACATCTAGCGAGTTACTTTGAAAATTCAGTCTCTCTCTAATACTGTTCTTATACACTTCATCCAAGCATGGGCGTGGTCATTGACATTCAGTTCTTCAAAGGCACCAGGCATCGTAATCTACCAAAAGAAGTAACCGTAGTGGCTGTGAACAGTAATTTTGTTTGAAGATATACGAAGTCAGAACGATTGGCTGACCCAGTAGTAGCACGGACTCGAGTACTTTAACGGTAAGGTGTCTTTGATGAAAACAATTTTAAGAGAACTTTCGAAAAGTGTGCGGAAAATATACGTTAGGGGTAATGATAATTGGCTAGTGCTACACAAAATAATACCTCGTCAAATTTGTAATCTCGAGTACGATCAGGATTGCCAGTCTTTCGATAAATTATTGTCCGATGTATACTGCATCAATCACGTTGTCAAACCTTGCTTCTAAAATTATCGATGTGCTCTAAATCAGGCTTGTAGGCTAAAATCGTGGCTACTCACAGGTACGATTAAAAATTCGAGCAGTGCTTTTGAAGACATTTGTAATGATGGACAGTCTTCAAATATTAAAAACCTGTCGAAAATCCGCTCTCATACTGTCGGTGAATTTCCAGCCGATCAGATACGAAGGTGTGGACGAAACCGACAGCATTCGTTGTAAACGCGTATGATCATACGAAATGGGGTATGCATTGGGTTGCCATGTACGCTGACAAATCTTGCAGCGCTTTTTATTTTGATAGTTTTGGTCTCCCTCCATTCATACCCGATCATATAAATTGGTTGCGAAAAAATTGTAAACAATTTCGCTAGAATAATATTCGTGTACAGAGTGACTCTTTCAAAGTGTGCGGTCAGTATTGTATTATGTTTCTGCATTATATGAGCGTGGGTCTGGGTTACAATAAATTTCTCAATAATTTTTCTGATAATCTACGATAAAACGATAATGTAGTCCGGCGATATGTAGACTGTAAAGAAAGAAAAAACGCTGACAAAAATTTTATCGGAAGCGGTGGTTGCATTGTCAGGTGCTTAGAAAGCTGCAGTTTTAAGATGTCATTGTTGTAGCGCAAGATGATACTGCGAGATACAGCGTTTTTTTTTCTTCGAATGTTTGCTGCTTAATCAGTGTTAATGCACTCTCTTTGTTTCCCCTACAATGAGTGTCGCACACGTGACGGTTACCACCTCCACAGCCACCATCTCTACCATTGCCTATACTACATACCAAGCGCTCGGAGTAGTTTAGTCGTTTCAAAGTGGTGGCAGAGGTGACAGCAACGACATGGCGCACCAAAAGGAAGACCAGTTTCAGCTGCTGAATACCCTATACACTTTAGACAAGTCGTACGCAACGGAGATCATTGTCGGCTTGGAATACATTAGCTTCAGAGACGAGTACTACGAGCCTGAGGTACGCCTATTGGGCGACGACTCCAAAGACTTCTTCAACGAATTTTTCAAGTATCTTTGTGGATACAGCAGCGAAGATATGACGGGTCAACAGATTTGCGGTACAGGGTGGATAGAAAATTCACACACAGTGGGAAAGACAGGGGTATCGAAATTGAGGATAATACTCCTCCTAGGACACTTGGAGTTCTCAGCAAACGCTATTGTGCAACTATTATTATGAATAAAGTTAAGTTTCTTCGTTTGAATGAGTATATTGTGAAATGTATTGATGCACGCCTAGAATATCTTAAGCATGTAGCCGGCAGTGTAAGTTATGTTGCCAGAGAGACTGTAGAATATATTAAGAGTGTTGATCTAGACAATATACCACTCATGAATACTAGTGTTTATACAACGACTTTTGTCAAACAAATTATTAATCTGATTGATGATAAATGGTTCAATATTATTACAGCCAGTGTGCAAACGCGTGCGAGAAAATTGTAAGACTAAATTCCGTTTAGCCGAAATGATATTGTCAATGTATTTTATCAGCTTGCGTCACAGAACCTCGATGTAATTGTCGACTTACTAAACAGTCACAACCAGTGAAATAATGTTTTTTGTTTTTTTTTTTAATTTTTGATATTATAACCAATTATATATATATATATATATATATATATATATATATATATATATATATATATATTATAACGGGTTGCTACCCGAACCCACGCGGTATTCGAGGCAGATTGAGCGAGTGACGACACAGGCAGCATTGGCTATAAGGATAGCATGTTTGCTTAGAGATCTCGGGGACGCCGGGTCGATTCTCGGTCCCGGCGCTCCTTTTGTGTTTTTCGTCGCTCACCTAAGGTCCCACCTCGTTACAACATATATATGTATATATATATATATATATATATATATATATATATATATATATATATATATATATATATATATCTCAACACTGTATATCACAATGAATTTGTAGAAGTATCGATGATTCAATAAATAATTGATTATTAGTGAATATAAAAATACTTACCTTCTTTTTATTTATATCCTTACCTTTTCTCCATTTCCATGGTACATTCTGTATCTATTTCATACACTTTTTTATTCAAACTTAAGCGTAAAAAAAAGAATAAAGAAAGGCAGACAGAAAAAAATAATAAAAAAGGTGGGAGAAAGGGAAGGGGGATTGTTACCCCTTCCCCACCACCGGTGCAGTCTCTCCTCTCGCGTGCTGAAGGTTCCCCCCTTTCCCCCACAGTGGTGCGTCAGCACAACTAGCAGCGGCGGCGACTGGTTTGTTTTGACTCGCCACTGTGGGGGTAATACTAATCACTTTTTAAAAAAAACTACACTGCTCTCCTTTTACACTAACACTTCACTTTTTTTCTTTTTAGGGTTATAAGCTATAAGTTACAACCCCAAAAACACTATAAACATTAATTAGATTAGTTCTAAAACGCTTTTGAAAAATATCAGCTTTATTTATTAACTTAGATATCAGCTGTGTTTACATAGTGTAAATCATATCTCAGTACTTTGTCAGCTGTGTTCAAATATTTTCAGTCTACTATAGAGAAATCACGGAACGTTCGCTCTGTCCTTCTACGACGCATTGATTCAAACTTGCCCACAGGTGGCCCGCGGGCGCGCGATATTTGAACTCAAATAAATGTCCCTACGTATCCATCGGAGCCTCATATAAGAAGCGGAACTAAAAATTTATTTATAAAAAAATGCAAAAAAAATCTTATCAATACGCACTAATTTATTTACCAAATTATGTATGCGGAGAATAATATACGTATATACTACGGTAGAAAAATAGTATTTTCAACATATACAATAAAAATTTTATTCAGATTGAGTTTATAAAACTAAAAATTAAAATTATCTGTCGTATTAGACAAAAAATGAAAAATACGCAATTTTACGAAAAAACAATAAAAATTTTGTTTTAGTATTTTGCTTGTAACTTTACGGGAAAATTTTTTTTCGATAAATGATGTGGTTTCACAAAAATTTACAACAAAAATCCTTGAAGTCACTAAAAAATCAGAGTCGAGTGGGTACACAGTACTGTAACAGTGTGTGCGGACGCTATGTGTTTCAATAGTTGCACGGGTGTAGGTGAAAAAAAAAATTGTCTGCTGTATGTATTTGATCTATACGTATATATACGCTCTTGCCGGGTTTTCGGCGAGAATCTCTCGGGATTTGAGTCTTGATTTTCGCGAATCGTTCTACCTACTTTCATTTATTTATTTATTTATTTATTCAATCAGGGCATTACTGCCTTTTACAAGCGTCCATCAGCTGATAACACATTAGAAAATTACAAATTTTTTTATTAAACAGCGAAGTAGATTGTAAAATCCTAAGTAAATAAAAGGTAAGCGAAATACCACAGTAAAAATCAAAATGTCGATACAAGCCCTCTCAGATCAGTCTTAAACTATATAACGATTCGATAGACGTTATCGTAGTTGGAAGGAGGATCTACGCGCGCCTTAGAGGGGGTAAAGTCGAGAGAAAACCAAAGTTAGAGTGACACAAACTTTCCTCGAGAGGTCTATGATTCCCTAGATTATAGTTGTGATGCCTACGCGAAAAAGGTTAGAGACGGTATCACAAATATGTTCATTGCAAAGCATCTTGGTATAATTTTTGATTTAATCAATACATAGATAATAAGCGATTACTTCTATGATAGCGTAAGGTACGACATTGTTTGTTATTGCACTTAATTCTTCCTCCTTTGTTTCCCATTCGTTTCTCCTTTCCTCAATCATTTTTAATGCGTAATGTAAGGTTGCTCCATAGATAGTAAAACGTGCGTTTCCTTCTCTTTCTCGCGATATCTAATGGATCTTGTCAATCTCAAATAAAAGTCGATTGGTTTTTCGACTAGATCTCTATACGATATATTTTCGATAAACGGCATAGCCATCAGTCTCTTCCATTCAGCTTTCGCTTCTTCATAATGTTGGTAGGTCATATTTTGATAGGCACTTAAAATTTCTATATCCCTTTGATTTATTATCCTACCCTCCGTTTCTTCTCGGGCTATGCATCTCGCTAAGAACCACGATGTTCTGTTAGGCAGGTAGTCAGGCCGTACGTAGCAGTCAATGCCCCCGTCTGTGTACAATTCGGCTCCCTTTTATAATAGAAAATTCATTTTTGTATTGCTATTATTCCAATATGCTATCATTAAAGCGGTATTTTTGTGTATGTCCCTTGCGTTTATATTGTTATATAGATTGTTATTCAATATGATTGTAACAGTTTCGTCTATGCCTGTTCCTACGGTCATATGTAATAGGTTTGTACCACCCTTATTATACTTTTGTAATAGCCGGGGTTGTTTGTATTGATTAACGCAAAATTTTAACGAGTCAACATCATCATTTAAAATTGTTTGATGAATTATCGTTGCTATTTCTTCTAGTAAGATTGATGGTAATAGATTTTTTATTAACGTGCGAGCTGCTTCCCTGCTTCTCGTATAATTAACATCCTTGTTTTGCAGAGTTTTCCTTGATAGGTTGACATCATACTCTGTGAATCAACGGGGTAAAATCAGTATTGCTTAATTGATGGGTAAAGTTCCTAATTCTTCTTTCATTAATTTATAGGACGAGTAAATTGAGCCTAAAGTAATTCTTATATGAAGCTCGGATTAGTTTAATAGTCGATTTCAACATGACTGGTCTCGCATCTTAAATTTTATTATTTGACTATTCTGATTGTTTATTATTCTTTTTACTCTTAAGAGAAAAATACACGCGCTGTCGTTTCAATGGAGCTATGTCAGGGCTGGGGCGCATTGTATACACGCGACTATGTGACCACACGGTAAGAACACTGTTCCTAGCTCTTTATCGTAACAAATTTTGCATATGTGTACTTCGTCTCTCAATTTTTTTTTGGTGGTTGTTGTAGTTGGGATTGTTAGGTTTCGTTTTTGCCATTTAATTCTTCCTTAGGTCGCACTTTTACTTCCTTTGAGTTATCTATAGAGACTGCTTGTTCTTCTCTAGCCGATGGAAGCAAATGCTTTCCTAATACATTATCAATAAATGCTTGTCATTTCATTAACTGAACGTGTTGACACGTGGAGAACCATTTAGCGTGTTGCTCCCAGGGTTCGTGCTCAGATTCCCAATTTTTCAATCCACCCCCATAGTGATAACATGTGACTTGATCGCCATACCCCGAGTAAAAGAACCCGGCTTCTGCGAGTTGTTCCTTTGTTTGGTGGATACGAATCGACGGCCAATTGTCAAAGCTTGACAATATAGTCTCATAGTTTATATATACCAGTCCTCGTAACCGTGTTTGGATGTCATTGCTGCGAGGATGCCATGTAGGTATTGTATTTCTATTTACCCCAATCGGTACGTTACCGATGAATGATTCCTGATGAATCGTCACCGTCCTTCCCAACGCCGGTGTTCGATCATAGGGTCGTCTCCTTGTTCCCAACGGCAAAGTTCCGTGAAACACTCAAAACAACGGACTCTGTCGATCTGCTTAGTAAAATAGAACCTCGCGGCTGCTAAATCCCTCGGCGTTACATGGTTCGAAGGCCAGCTCTCGAAGCTTTGTAGCCTTATCTCTTCGTATCTATAGTCCATTCTTTCGTCTGCGGGATAAATTATGTTAGGTACCAAAAGGTGTTCATTATTATCGCGAATAATTTACTTATTTTAGAGGGGAGTTGTACTATTTTCATTTCAATCGATTAAATATTGTTCATTCACAAGGTTTATAATAATTCTTCGGTTTTTATTATTCCTATTCTAGTCGATTCTTTGTTTATTTCTAGGTGAGTTTCTTTTTTTCTATTTATTTAATTCGATATGTATATATTTTGTTCCCCCCTTTTTTTTCTTTTTTTGAACGTGATGGGAATGATGTGTAAGGGTTGGTGGCTTTATTTTTTATTTATCTTAATTTTTTTTCTCATTCGTGGTTAGATGGTTTACCATAATTTTTATTAATGAATCTTAACAAATTACTACATTTAATTTTTTTTTGTATAGGCATTTCAATTCTAATTCTATTTTCATTTGAGTTCCATGATTATTAATAAACACATTCTGTCTTCACTTGTCCTTGCTTTGCTAGCGTCCTCAGTTTGGTTTGGTTGATTTGTCTTATGTAATTATAGTGGAGACGTTCTTCATTTCCTTGTATTCTTTCTTGTGATTATTTCACACGCTGTAGTCCACTTTTATATTTTTTTGGAACACAATTTTCGCATATGTCATTTGAAAGCTGGTCTTGATGCTCCTTAAGATAACAATAAGTTGAAAGAGCAAAAATATTTCATCCGTCATATTTTTCATTTAGATAAATGCACATGGAACGTTTTCTCCAAATGGGTAAATGCACTCCATATCGGATGCAGGCTCCATGGTACTTGCGATCGGCGAAACCTTTTCCTCCGTATATATTTATAAATAGTCACCATATGTACGACCTATCGACTCACGTACTGTATTTTCATTTTGAGCTTGCCATACTTGTTTTTCGGTTTTCCGATAGTCTTATTCCTTGAGACCATTTTCTATGCGCGTCTTAGCTGCTTCATAATCGTACTTGGCCAATCGTTGTTTGACGACACCGAACTCGGGGTGTTGATTACTATCGTTTTCCTCTATTCTACGCATTCGTTCTAGTAACGTCTTATGACACCGTTCTGTTATAACTCTTCGAATTTCCTTGTTATGAATATATGCATTTTGTGCAGCTTTTTGTGTGGGTGTCACGAATTCGTGAAATTTTCCCCATCTTTCTCTTTTATAGAAGGCTTGCGCTGGGTTTTCCTTTTCTAGCCGTCGTCGATATTTTTCTAACTCATCGACGTATGCCCAATATAATGCCGCTTCAAATTCTTTCATTTCGGATTCCGTCTTGAATAATCTTCTGCTATTCTATTTGTCTGTGCTACGACCTTGGTAAGTCCATATAACTGTTAGGATCACTTCCCTTGTTAATTTCCGTGATTGTATAATTTTACGTATGCGTACAACTCTTCGATCCTACTCCTGTTTCCATTAATATTCGTTACTTGCCGATGTATTCACTAAGAATAGCAAATCAAATATGATCCGAATTTAACATATTTTCTTCCTCTAGCTTTTGTCACTGCGCTCGTGGGCGGGAGTTACTTGACTCGGTGCTTGTCATTGGTTGTTTGCTGGCTCTTATGTTTAGACTCCTCCTTGAGTTTTGAATGATATATTTTGCTCTGTTTTCAGCTATGATTAAGTTATATCAATTATACTTGGACTGACTAAATTATGATTTTTAATTTATTTATTTCGAATTTAAAATAACATGTAATATTTTTAATTATTAATTGTTGGCTGTTTGGTGTGTTCTCTTTCGCGACTAATATCTTTTCTTAAAAGCCTCTTTTATTTATTATCCTGATAGTACAATATGCTTATAACTAATTCTATTGATATTTTCGATTCTATTGGAGGCTCAATATAGGATATGCGTACACGGTTCATATGTACTACTTTATACTTATTTTGTCCTATTTGTATTTTAATGTTATCGTTACGTAGAATATCAACTACTATATAAGGCCCTTCATATTGATCTGTCAACTTATGAATTTTTCCTCCTTTTAGTAACCATATATAGTCGCCAATTTGTCATGGTTTGTATATTGTTAAGTCGAGTTGCGAGTTCGACGATATAGTCGGAATAGGTAGTGAGCCTGCCGTCCGGTTCTAAGGGGTCGCTCGGTGGGGGGCGCGCTAGCCTGCCGAAGACGAGCTCGTACGGCGTGTGCTTAGTTGCTTCGTGTACCGATGTATTATATTAAAATGTCGCCATCTCTACCCATGGATCCCATTGCGTATCTTGGGAAATAAATTGTTTCAGATATTCACTGAGGACGTGGTGGCTGCGTTTGAGGGACCTATTTGACTGAGGGTGAAATGCGGTTGTTTTGAATTGAGTAATACGAAACCTTTTCGCTACGCGTTTCATATGTTTGCTTAGAAAATTCGTCCCTTGATCTGTTAGGATTGCAATTGGAGCTCCGAATATACAAATGAAACGTTTTATTAATGCGTCGGCGACGGATCTTGCTGTGGCGTCTAGAAGGGCTATCGCTAGTGAGTACTTAGTCAAACAACATTGTATCGTTAAGATATTATCGTGTCCGTCTTCTGATTTAGGAAATGGCCCAACTAGGTCAATCGCGATCTTATCGAAAGCTCCCATTGGTGTATCTGTAATTACCTTAGGATTTTTGGTTTTTACTCTAAAGAGCTTTTTTAATTGGCATGGTAAGCATTTTCGTATGTACATTTGTACGTCAATTTTCATATTTTCCCAATAATATCTTTGTTTGATACGCTTATAACTCTTAGTTACGCCTTTATGTCCGCCGATGGCTGAACAGAGTGCCTTTTCTATTATTTGTGCGTTAATCTTCTCAAAGTAGTCCGAATTTTGCAAACTATCTCCTCCCATGGTATGTTTTCTATTGATACTGCTCTTGGCGATGCTGATTGATTGCGTCCCATCTTTTATAATAAACATTTTTAACTGCTTTAATCCGTTAGTTAAATTTCCAAATATCGTTGATATACTCTCGCCTATTTCGCCTCGCAGCGTTATTATAAAATGATGTTTATTGCTCTTAGACATCACTCTCAAATCTCCTATAGATAAATTATGTAAACGTGGTAGTTCTCGACGCTTTTCTAAAAGTCGTGCTCCATTGTCACACGGCTTGCCTTTATTGGTTACGAAGTACAAATAATTGTCTTTGCGCTGAACAACTGTTCTTTACATTTGACGAAAATTTTCCTATAACTTCGAGAACGTGGTTCTGAGAATATATTCGTGTTTCCTTGCCCATTCTCTTGATTTTGCTTTGGAATGCTAATTTTTTTTTCGTCTTGCGTCCTCGTCAAAACTTGCATATTGTCAAAACTTTCATTTATACTTCCTTCAAATGTATTGGGCTCTGTATATACATTTTGCGTAATAGCTGTAGGACTATACTCGTCAGCGCTTGCTAAGCCGTGCGTTATTTTCCTCTGTCATAGGAGTACGACTTTCGTTCTCTTGGATGTCCTTTACCTTCCCCCTGCGTTCATTCTTACCCTTTGATTTATTGGCGGCCTTGTTTCGAGCATCTCTGTAATTCGGTCGCTCTAATTTACCTGCGCGTGTTCGCGTCATGCGGTAATTCTGGGGAACCGTAGGGCTTGTGACCTCCTTTTGAATTTCGATTTCTTTTATTCCTGTTAGTTCATTTGCTTGACTCTCGTATTGCTGTTCTATATCATACTCAGTTGTTAATACAACTTCGTCGGTGCAGGGCTCGATATTCGTCTCTCCTTATTTAATGTGCATTATAGTTTCGGGAGATTCTTCTATAGGATTGCGCGATAGCGCGTCCGCGTTAAGATTTATTCGACCTGGATTATATATAATATCAAAATCGTATTCGGTTAATTTCAGTCTCCAACGTGTTGCACGGGAGTCCGGATCGCGTGAGTCTTTCCACCAACACAACGGCAAGTGATCTGTGCAAATTGTGAATTTATTGCCCAATAGATAGTGTCTGAAATGGCGAATACCAAAAACCATGGCTAGTGCTACCCTTGAGTAAGTATCATATCGTGTCTCGGCGTCGTTAAGTACTCGTGAAGCATACGCAATCGGGCGATCTTGGCCTATTGTTCCTTGAGATAGTACGGCTCCGACATAGGTCAAACTAACATCTATGGTGAGTACAAAAGGTTTTGAAAAATCGGGATAAATAAGTACAGGTTCTTCGCACAATTTGTTTTTCAAAATCTTAAAAGCCTCTTGAACTTTATTGGTCCACTCAAAGGGCACATCTTGTTTAAGCAAATTGCTAAGAGGCTTGACTATTTTTGAAAATCCGTCAATGAGTCTCCGATAATATCCTGCTAATCCTAAGAATTGTCTAACATTTTTAATTGTTTTCGGTCGTGCAAATTTTCTTACGACTTCTACCTTCTTAGGATCGGGCCGAACTCCTTCGTGACTGATAATGTGTCCCAAATAACACACTTCTCGACGTAAAAAATCACATTTATCGGGTTGTAATTTGACATTCGCGGCTTTTAGTCTTCTCACTAATTTTGCGAATTTTTCATGCTCTTCATTATGCTCTTCCCATTATTGTCTTAGCATATACGATGATATCGTCGAGATATCGTATACACAGACTTCTAAAGGATCCGAGTTAAATTCTCGAGCATCTTCGGGCGAGATAGTGAGTGAGATTCCGGCTTCCTCTTCTTTAATAGGTGTATTATAAATGATTTTATTTATGCAACGCATGAAACTAGCCGGACTGCTTTTTAAGCCTTACAGTGCTCTAGTCCACTCAAATAATCCTACATTTGGTACTGTAAATGCTGCCTTATGACGATCGTCCGGGTGCAGCGGAATTTAATAAAATCCTGATGCTAAGTCTAGAACCGTAAAATATTTTGCACCGCCAAGTTGATCGATCGAAAATATCTTGTATATTTTGCAAAAGGTAGTTATCCGTCAAGGTGATTTCATTTAATTTTCGAAAATCTAATACAATTCTATATATCCGGTTTCCTTTACTGTCATCTTTCTTTCGCAGTAAACAGAACTATTATAATGTGAGTGGGACGGAACAATAAGTCCTCCATCTAAAAATTCTTTAATTTTTTCCATTATTTGTTCTCGATGCAAATTCGGAGAACGATAATGCTTGACATTTATAGGACGATTATCAATAATCGGGATGCGATGTTGAATTAAATGCGTGGTAGTCCATTTTTCGCCACGTCAAAAATATTGTTTGTGATAAATATCGATGAGGTTCTCGAGGGCTTTTCTTATTTCGGGATCGAGATGGTTGAGCCGCAAGAGTGCCTTGACTCTCTCCGAGCGAGGGTCGTCGGCATCTATAGAATTTATTAGTAAGACATAGTTGGAGGTCTCATATATGTACTCGTACATTGGAGTGCTGTTTATAACACACAGCCCTTTTATTTCACCTTCTCGTTTATTGTATCTCTCTGCATTTACGCGAATATTGTTGTTCCGAATCATATAATAAATCTTCTTCCTCGTATAGGTCTTGTGAATTTTTAAAAGTATTTATCTTTCTATTATATTTACTCCCATCTGTGATTGTTTCTAATGCTTCTTTCATTGCATCGAATTTATATACTTCTGCGCTTTCTTGGCTTTTGTTTAAATTTTTGAACTCATCTGATATTTTAAGATCTGAATTGGGGTTATAAGGATTATTATTTATATGAATTTATTTGCTCTTCCTTTTCTTGCTATCGTTCCTTTCATTAGTTTACTTATTATCATAATTTAGATTTATGATCATAATAATTTAAATAATTTTTATGATACATTTACACTCTGATCTACTGCACACTCTTTATGCAAATGAAATTTTATCATTTCTTCTGTGATTTGATATTCCCTTTTTCGGTAGTACTCACTGCGGGTTTGGCAAAGTCTTAGCTCCCCTATAGTAACCTTGAGAAGTGCTTCAAGTTCTGATTTGTAAATGTTCTTGGTATTTTCAATAGTGTCGCTGAATTCGACAAATTTTCCTTCCATTGCTTGCTCATATATGACATTTCGGTCCGACTAAGAAGCTGTACAATCCTCTTCCGTCCCTCCTATTAATTTCCTCGATTCTCATATTTTCTAAAACTACTCGGCTCTCGTGATATAAGGACCACAGATATGGTTGTTGATTTAGCACTGACTGGTCTCCGGGATGAATATTTCCACGGAGATGGTGTATTAAGGCCATTCTTTTAGTTAACCTTTTCTTTGCTTCTACACCTGTCCACTGATTTAACAGCATTCTTTTTTCCGTGCTATACAGCGGTGTTCCGAGTCCCCACAATAATGCGAGTGTCTCTTCATCATTGTCTTCTATTGCGCTTTCTACTAGGGTGTGGTTTCCTCTTACCTTTTCTGTAAGCGCTGCACCTTGTTGTACCAATAGGTTTATTCTAAGTATTAGTAATTTTTTTACGATTTTCAAGCATCCATATTCCAATGCTACTATTAGATGCGGCTTTCCTGCCCATCCTAATGTGCGCAGACAGTTTCTTGAATATCTTAATATCGACTCGATAGCTCCTTCGTCACTTCGACGAATCGCAAACATAAGTGCTTTGCATAAGACTAAATTTTGTGTTCGAGGGTATGCTTCTAGAGTTATTCTTATGACGTATGGGTCGCCGACTTCAACAGCTATTTGTATGATTTTTGTTATTTCTTCTAGGGTCATCAAAATTGCCCATCTACGAATTAATTTCTTCACGCTATGACCTTGATTTTGAGATACTCTTGTTAAAAGTGCCCGGACTTTCTCCTTGTAATTCGAATATATTCTAATCAATGGTTGATTCATCAATGTCCATAGGTGCGTGGCTATTATCGTGCTGTTAGACAGAGGAATACGTTTACTAATCAAGATTTCACCTCAGGTTTAGGAGAAAGAAAATCTTTCTAAATATTGACTATTCGGAATTACATTATCTACCTCATGTGTTTATTTTATTTATTTATTTTATTCATTTTTATAATATGATTACTCTAACGTTAAATAATAAGCAATGTTTTCTAAAATGGGGTCTGGAATTGAATTACATGTAATATTTCTGAGTCTTGTCTCATGCCCTAGCCATTTAGCTCTTTTTCCTAGTAAATTTTTTATTGCTTCTATCATATCTGCGCCGAAAATGGGGAACCTATTTTGTATTTTAGATATGCGTACTTGTCGCGTCAACGCTCGAGATCTCGAAAAACGGAGTAATTGTACGGTCAACTTTCCTATCGTCTCTGCACAAGTTACATTATTTATGACATACGTCTTTTGCATACAACACCACTCTTGATGTGCCGCTTTGTAATCCTCGTACAAATCTGGATAATGGGTTTCGAGAGTTCGGACGTCCTCGAAGTTTATTGTCTGTCCCTCCGCTGCTTCTTGAGCCATCCGCAATATAATATATGACACGGTCTGCCGCGGAATTATGTGTGGGTGTATATATTTCAATGGGATTCCTTTAGGATATATTTTCGCTCCTTGCATTAGGAGCATCTCTTCCTTTCTATAATTGTTAGCAAAAAAGGTGATTGTTAACGCAGTACGTCCGCTGGAATTTGCCTTATTGACATTGGTCGTTCCTGTTTGTAATATTAGCCTTAGAGATTCGACGGTCCCGAAATCGGCGGCTACATGTAACATACTATCTCCTGTTATAGTTGGCACTTCTGCGTTAGCTCGATGAGAGAGTAGCGTTCTTAGTGTGTCGTCGTTATTTTGCAATATTGCTGATTCTATTGCGTACCTTCCTTCGTGTGAATGAGAGTTTACGGGTATACCGCGTCGGATCAACACCTGCACGTTCCTCAATGAATGAGTGACTGGTGCGCAGGCAGCTTTCTCTAATAGCCAAGGTTTAGCTGTGTCTGGGCTCCCCGCTTTCTCTAGGTACCCCAATAGTTCTTCTAAAACTACGGAGTCACCTTTACATGCAATTTCTAAATAATCGTCTTTGGTTAAATCTGCGTTTGCATTTAATAGTACCTTTACTGCTTTGTAGTTGGCTGTCTCTATTGCTACCCTCAATGCAGTCATCTCCGTTAGAACTGAGCTATTAACTTGGATTCTCCCTTCCAGTAATAATTCTAGATATCGTATGTCACTTCTTTTGACGGCTTGCCGCAACACGCAAAAATCTCATGTACTAATGGACTTTCCTGTAGTAATTTGACAGTTTTCTAATGCTCAGTTTAAATTTTTCTTCACTAGATTCGGATTTTTGTTCTTAATCACGGTTTTCAACAAGGCTACTTTCTTCCCAGCCCTTCTATTTTTTTGCACGATTCTAGTTGAATTACTCTTGATATTCATTTATTGTGTGTATAATTTATCTCATAATTTATCTCATAATTTATGCTACGCGTTAGTTCTATAGCTTTTTTTCTGAGAAAGAGAGAGAGTGTGTAAGAGAAAGAGAAGCGTTTAGCGGGCTAGTAGCACTGTATTGAATTGACACTTACCTTTTGTTGAGTCGGCTGTTTTGTTGCTCTGCTACCTGTTCGTCCTTTCAGCGGGCGATCGGAATCACTGGATCGGTGGTCGACGGGGGTTATAAATTATTTAATTAGGTGATGATAATATGTAAGGACTCGGAATTTGGATTTCGATTAAAAAGTCGTAATTTAATAGCAATAAATCTCTTTTTTATTTGCTTGAAATAACAATTACCCGAGCTTTGTCGATGCTCAGTGTGACTATCGCGTTAATGAAATATACGAAGTCGATGTAGTAGCGCTAAGCTCACAAACTGTAGGTGAGACAATTTACTCCGAGAGACGGTGCGAGACGTAATGATCGTATACCTTTTTACTAAAAGGGCTACTAGTACCCAAAACGAATAATTTAAAATGCACTGGATGCTGATTGGTTCTCAGGCGACTTTACTTTATTCAACTCCGAAGCGCGTTTGAAAGGCTTTTGTGATATCGTTTTTCTTTTCATTGCCCGTTGCTATATGGTAACTACTTTATCTCGCGGCTCGATTTCCTGGTTTCCATCCAAATTTATACTACATAAAAATTATTAGTGTTTATGTTAATTTGACGCCAACCTCTAATTTCTTTCAATAATAAATCTTGTTGAATTTGAATCCCGGACCGAATGATTTTGCGCGTACTGAAGCTAAGTCCCGAAACGAATAATTTTATGTGCTCCGATGCTAAGTCCCGAGCCGAGTTGCGACTCGGCTAAATTTTGTCCGACGGCGACTAAGTCCCGATTGAACTTCTGAGATCGTGATAGTGCAGGTGTCCGGTCTCGTTCAAGATTATAAGTGCAACTTATGAAGAGATTAACCCTGACTGGGAGATTAAGTCCGATTGAGTGGGAGCCGTGCCGTTTGTCCGGGCCTTTATATAGTCCAGGCTCGCGAATGTTCTAGAATATTCTCAACGAAAATCCCCAATAGGAGGGGTTAGCTTTTCCATATATGGAGTTATCTATGATCGCTCCCTACTCCTCTTCTTACTATTTTTCGTCTCTGGCTTTTTCTTGCAACTTATCATACATCCCCTCTCCCGGATATAGTTCCGTCCTGCTCAGCTCTATGTTTGTACAGGTGGTCGAGCTTTTTTCCATCGTATGGCTACTCCGGGCTTCTTATAGTCATCAAAGTAGTGATCAACTTTGCCGTGAATATGAACTCTTACTATTTGTGGGTAAGGCTGCTTCTTTTGCAATAGGTATCAAAAGAGGGACCGTTGTTGGCTTGGGCCCCGCGATGCGTAAATTTTTCTTGATTTTCCTCGTTGTGGATATGATGTTTATATGTATATATATATTTTTTACATTCGCTATATCTTTGCACTTGTTATTGAACTTTTTCTGTTTAACTTGTTGAACTTGTTTTTGTTTAACTTTCGTATATTATAATCTCACGACATATTTGAGTTAGTTATTCTGACTCTTTGTTTAATTGTATTTTACTGAAATTTGTGTTGGTATAATAATGTTGTTGTGTATGTCATATTTGTTATATCACATATTATTTTAATAATCTTAATTCCGCATATGATCATTTCGTCTCTTCTGTTCTTATCGTCTCCCGCTTCCTATCTTTTAGAGTATTTGGAATATATAATGTGCTATCCCGTACGTATCCCGGCTTGTATTTTTATTCTCGTGACCTTTTCGGCTCGAAGCTATTCAGTGTTTATTCTCACTCAATGTCGTCGATGCTCTCTCTCTCTCCCGCTATACTCAGTGGGATCGCCATTCTATTGCTTGCATATAATATTCTTTTAGTATCTATAATCATTCTCATTGAAAATAGAAATGCGAAAATTTGAGCATTTCACAGTATCATGTACATACGAGTGTTCGCTGTACACATCTGCCATTGTTTGTGTGTAGTGACTGTGTTTGTTCTAGGCTGATCTTGTGCATGCTGCTCCTCCCTTCTGCCAGGACATCCTGAGAGCAGCAGCCCCATTCGATGGTGTCTCCCTGGGTCTATAGAAGGTACGTCTTATTACAATGATTGTCATAGTGACCCAATAGTACTCTCTTCTTCTTTGTAGGAGCTGCTCCAGGAGTCGTGGTAAGTAGCAGCCTGTGTCGTTTCACTGTACTTTATCTATTGCTTCTCTCTCTTCTGACTGGATATTAATAACTTCTTTCTTTACAGGGAACGAGTTGGGACGATGACTGGCCTCCCAATGACTCAGCGCCTGCCTGGGCAACCGGATTGAAGAAGGAAAGGTTTTAAGAGGGATATGGGTGTAGCTTAGGGTAGCATATGAGAGGATAGGGTAACTAAGGTAGATATACTAGTTAGGTAGGGTTTAGTATGTGAAGGGTTAGGTGTTGGGGTGGTTCGCTCGTAGTGGCTGCATAGAGCTTTTCTTAAATCTATGCACTCTGTTCGCTATCTAGGTTTTCTATCAGAATGAGCAGGACTGGTGTTTGCACCATCGGATCCTCTGCTCTGCTATATAACACACACAAAGTGTGTCGTTACAATGTATACCTTTAGGAAGATTTTTCAATTACGCTAATATCTATGAATATTAGCATACTGCATTATTGTTCACTCTTATCATCCATGCTGAGCCTGTTTAGTAAGCAGTTTGATCTTCTTTAGAGAACGGTGGGTGATCTCAAGATTTCTTGTGGGGAAGCTGAATGCCATCAGTTGGAGATCGGACCCTGCCCCTGTAGCACTGAGACGGATTGACAAACTGGTGTATGTAATTATAACGCTGATGCGTCTCAAGTATTTATTACGCTCAGAGAACTTGAGTATGACTGATACAGATGGTTTTAAGGTCTGTAAAAGTCGAGATCACTCTGCTAGCAAGCGTTCCTCTCCAAAAACTGTTCAAGCAGTGGTGAGTCTACTGGAGATAATCATCTTTAACATTTTTGATGGATCTGAAGTAGAGCGTGGAAACGTGGCCCAGGCGATTCTATTATATCTACACGGTTACTTCATGCAAATAATAAAAAAGAAATTAACCGCGACCGCTTATCGCCGTAGGTGGTGCGTCTCTCGAATCACACCATCTTGAAAAGCATTATGCGAGCGGAACATAAAATAACCGTCTTGAACACGCGGCATATCAACGTCTCGCATTTGCCCTTACAAACGAGTAATAGCCTGGTTCAAAATAAAATCGTTTTAATTGAATTGTTAAATAAAGAAACGTTTTTGCAATTTAAAAGCCTTAAAAGTGTTACTCGTGGTCTTGGTTTTAAATACACCTGGCATAGAGGCGGTCATTTCCTGGTCAAAATGCGAGGCGGTAAATTGTCGCACGTATTTAAAAATGGAGCTGACTTGCACGCAATTGTGGCATCGTATGACCATAGACTAGGTGACAAAAATTGTGTAAATAACTTGACTGCGGTACATGACGGTAATGTGATTGATATAGCTACCTCGCGCGCAGAGTCGCCAAAAATAAACAAGAAAAATTGACTAGACGAAGGAAAGGTGAGAGGAGCGGAGTGTGACGGGTTGAGGGCGGAGTTTATAAATGCTACACTTCTAAATACACATCATGGAGATGTTTCGCCAGTTCCTGACGGCTGCTCGTCTCCTCTATCATCTCTTCGACGTGACTGTGTCGCATTTCGGCTCGAGCGTTGATGACCTATTCGCTCGGATAAAGAGCTACTCGGTCAGGATAAAAACCTAGGAAGTAGGTGTTGCTTTATATATCCATAATAGTTACAAAGCGACCGTTTTATGTTCATCGCCAACTTTAACGAAGGCCGGTAAACCCGGTATCCCTGAGTACCTTACGTGCAAGGTACAAAAGGTCCGCATGCCTTCCATCTTCGTGGCTGTTTAATTGGTCGATAAATTAAAACTTTACGCGGAAGATTATGATCATCGAATCATCATGGGAGATCTGAATGCAAATATGTTGTCGACGTCTCAAGATGCGATCTCTATTAGAGATCTAGTCTGTGAGCTGAATCTTAAATTATTAGATCATGGTGCGATGCACTACGTGGAAGAGTCTCATACGTGGATTGACGTAATCTGTACTGACGACAATGAATTGGTGCTGAAGGCGAACAACATGATGGCGACCCTTCCAAGTAGATATAATATCATTGATATCACGATTCAAACTCCTAAGTCAGAATCACTTCCTCTCACTCCTTTCTTCTATAGAGATTTTAAATCATATATAAGGGCATAACTATAAACAGTCAGCTAGAAGATTTTAGACTTTTGTCCACGACTAGGGAGAAGCTAAATGGTTTCTCCCCTGATGGACTCATAGCTCACTTAGCCGGATTTTCCGTATCACAATCTGAGAATGAGGTGAACTTGGATGAGATCCTAGCGACCGACAGTGAAGCTGGTTTCAGTTTTCGTGAAATCACTTTTTTGGACGTGGCCCTGGCCGTTGCGCATTTTACATCACATGCTAAAGGAGAGGATGGCATATATAACCATAACGGCACCGGTGTAAGGTCCCCTTCCCCCTCCTCCTCTACGGTAGCCATTGCCAACTTGACCCCTACAAAACGAATTATTTGTCTCTCCTCCATCTCAAAGCCGAGAATTTTTCGCACTTTTTCCGGCAAGCAAAGCTGGTGACTGAACTGTGAGGAACTAGACTTCGCGCAGGTTCTGTTGATCGTTACATAACCATCACGTTCGACTCTCACTTTCAAATTACCATCGATAGATTCTAAACTATTTATTTCCTCAACTAGACTGGGAATGCCTCTATAACAACCCGGGCGAATCAGCAATTCTGAGATTGCGAAATCTTCCACTCTCAGCTTATTCGTCTCGAGTCTTGTGGGGGGAATTCGTTTCAGGGAAATTTTGTTCTCCTCTTTGGCAGCTGGCACACGTTGGAATGTTAGAGGTATTTGAACTTCAGTGAGCGCGACTAGCCATGAACCTTGTAACCTGATCTGCTGTGGCAACTGTGTAACATAATGCGTTGTAGTGTTTTCCGAAAAATAATCCATACTGCTGTTACTAGGCAGAATAATGTAAAATTGATCCTTCATATTTTCGAAAGTTTCTGGATAGCCTTTCCAGCTGACGAAATACTCCTTCGAGCGTCCCTTGCCTCTGCTACGCAAAATTTTTTCTATTTCGAACAATCCTGTATCTAGAATATTCCATACTCTGCTCAGCTCCTCCGCATAGAAACAACTGTCTATGTCCTCGCCTGAGAGATCTTGCAAATGGTAGACAGGTGGTTGACTTGTCAGGGAAATTCGTACAATTTTAAATAGCTCCAATATCTACCCGCTCTCGTAACCCTTTTCAAAGACTGCTCTTGCACGACTAACGCGAAACAGCTCACCAACTTTGAACTTGGCCCTCATTATTGTTGTCGTAACGCTGTCGTAAATTCTCCCATGCTTTGTCAACATTGTATACAGTCACGGATGCAAGTCTCATCTTCGTCGCTGAGTGCTTACTATGATTGTATGCCGCTATTATCTATATGTGGATGCGTATCACACGCTCTTAACCGGTACAGGTATACACTTTCACAATGAAGATAATCAAGTGACGCGTGAAACCTATCCCCACGGCTACTGTCTTTTCGCCTTTGATTTGACTCCTGATTTATTGGCAAGTGACTGAACACATTGAAATTTGATTAAACACGGAAGCATGAGATTAGATGTACGTTTCAGTAATGCTCTAACGGAGATGGGAAATTGCATTCTGTACGCAGAGTATGATAATATTTTTTAAATTGATGCGTCGCGTCAAGTAATCATAAATTTCAGCAGTTAAAATGTTTACCTCGCAGATGTCGCTAGTCTGTGCACCGCATATATATATACACTCAACGATCGATTTTTAACAGTCAGTCTGTCTCTCTCTCTCTTTCTCTCTCTCTCTCTCTCTCTCTCTCTCATTTTGTTCTTTGACATACGCACACGCTGTTATTATACCCAGTCAGCCAAGCATGGACGTGATCATTGATATTCAGTTCTTTAAAGGCACCAGACATCGAAACAAACCAAAATACATTGCCGTAGTAGCTGTATATGATAACTTTAGCAGTCATTGGATGCTGACACCAGCAATAGCGCTTGATCATCTCAGTGAGTCAATGATATACGAAGTCAGAACGATTGGCTGACTCAGTACCATCACGCAATCGACTACTTTGATGGTGAGGTATGCCTAAAGACTGTGAAAAAAATTTTGAATTTTTGAAAAGTGTGTGAAAAATATACATTAGAGGCATCGATAAATGAACGGTGTTGCACGAAATAATTCCTCGTTAAATTTTCAATCTCGAGAACGATGAAGAGTGTTCGTCTTTCGATAAATTTTCGTCCAATGTGTATTGTATGCATCATGCTGTCAAAACTTGTCATCAAAATTATCGCTGTGCTTTAAATAATGCCCATAGGCTAAAATCGTGGCTGTCAGTGCGTGCGACGGAAAAAAAACATTAACCAAAACACTTTGAGCGAACTTTGCAATGGGCAGTCTTCAGATACTAAAGATCCTGTCGAAAATAAAACTACTGACAATGAGTTCATTGGAAGTGGCGGTTGCATTGTCAGGTGTTTACAACGCTGTAGTTCCAAGATTTCGTTATTATAACACGAGCTGATAGTAATGATACTCTGTTTTTTTATCTTCTTTTGATTCTCGGAATATTTAAATCAGCGTTCTTCTTGCTCGACACTCTGTCACCCACCACCTCCACTGCGACGCAATGAGTATCTCATCCTCCTCCTCCTCCTTCTCCCATACGTGACCGCTTTTTTCCACGATTAACATCGTTATATCCGCCACCAATCTTATTCTCCTCCCCCCAACAACTTTATACTATAACTCTGGGATGAGAGTGTTAGAGTTAGTCGTTTAAATGTGTTGCTGGGGAAATCAAGTAAGCATTATATAACGATACTTGTAAAAGCAGTTATTCATCTAGTTGACGATGAATGCTTCGATACCATCACAGCCATTGTACAAATGCGTGCGAAAGAAATGAAAGATCAAATTCCATTTACCCGCAATGATGTTGTCGATACATTGTCACATATATTATGTGAATGTAGCGCATAATAATGATTGATGTACATATATCTACCTATACATATATATAGTTGTTTTGGCAACACCCCCCCCTCACCTCACTCCACCTTATTTTACCTATGTCGTTATCCCGGGAATGTCACTTATGTCATTACTTCAGAAACGTCAGTTTCTTCTTCTCATCTACTCAAATTATATACGTATCAGCACCTCAACTCTCAAATTGAAAATATTAAACAAAAGTTTTCTCATAAAACTGCTTATATCTATACAGTTGAGGTTGAAAAACGAGGTTTGCCACATGCACACATTTTAATAACATTACATCCTGACAATAAAATGAATACTTCTGAACATATTGATAAATACAAATCTGCTGAAATAGTTTCAAGTAATGAAAAACTAAAAAAATTAACTATTAAGCATATGCTACACGGACCTCACAGTAAACAAAGTCCATGTTTGAATAATGAAAATAATAGATACATAAAAAAATTTCCAAAACCTTTCGCAAATGTAACCACGATATAAAAAAATAGTTATCTAGAATATAATAGAAGAGATAACAATTTTGATAATCATATTTATAAAACTCAATATAATGAGAAAATTCCAGTTAATAATTCAATGATTGTGCCATATAATAAATTTTTATTAATGAAATATAAATGCCATATAAACGTTGAGTTTTTTGTGCTTTTGTACAAAGTATAAAATACGTTTATAAATATATTCATAAAGGTAGTGATAGAGCTTTTGTTCAAATTCTAAAAGATAATGAATGTAATAATGACGATAAATTTGATAAAATAAAAATTATGTTCACCTGCAAAAAATGTTTAAATATAAATTTTTCTTTTTATTAAATGACAAGATGAACAAGTCCAATTGTTTTCTCTTACAGTATGGTTCTCTTACACGATGTGTCTTCCGTAGATACATACATGTATTAGTAAGTTTGTTTTTAACCTATTCAGTAGTCCAATTCTTACTACAAGTTTAAAACTAAAACGTTTACAAATCCAGTTCAGATCTATACAATATACATACAATTTGTATATAAACAAATGTATATTATATTATGCTTACAGTATATTGTATGGACACGTATCTATATTGTATAAACACTTACGTATAGGTAAAGTTATTGTCATAATTCTAATATTTCGGCTATTTCGACTTAAGGCCGCGCTGCGAGCAGCAAACTACGAGATGGGTGCCGTAATCCCGGAATGTTTAAATCAGCGTTCTTCTTGCTCGACACTCTGTCTCCCCTCACTTCCACTGCGACGCAACGAGCATCTCATGCTCCTCCTCCTTCTCCAAAATAGGAATAAGACGAAAATGGCGAAAATAAATTATCTTCAATAATAAACCTGACCCTTGCTAGCGACGATCTTACCTCACGAGAATACAAAAGTGGAGGGTAAGTGATCAATATACGCACAGCGACCATAGGCCAATACTATATGAGATAATTGATTGATAAGGCCTAAAAAGTTTAGCACACGCAAATGGAACGCCGAATCACTAGATCGAGAAGCCTTTGTCATCATGATGGAAGACGAAGGGCTTGACAAAGGTACTCCCGACTCCGAAGCCGACTCTCTCATGGAGCTCGTAAAAGTAACGTGTGATACCTCCATGACGCGATCTGGACAAGTAAAAAACGACCAAAGCAAAACATACTGGTGGATAAAAAAAATCGCAGAGTTGCGCAAGAAATGCCGTCGAGCGCAAAGACTGGCCCAAACAGCCAGAAACAATCGAGAACACTGGTGGGAACAATACCGGTTGTTCCCACCAGTGAAGAAGAAGTAGAGAGGGACTTATAGGGTCGCCCCTATAAAGTGGTCATGGTGCGGCTCAAAGGCAAAGTAGTGGCGCCACCGTGTGAGGTAGAATCAAGCCAGATAATAGAAGTACTCTTCCCGGAAGATGACGAATGTGAGGTTCATTGGAAAACCCTATCACAAGATGGTATCCCACCATTAACCGAAGTTGAACTCGCTAGAGCCTGTGCAAAGACCAGGAACGCAACCGCCCCCTGCCCGGACGGGGTTCCAAACCAGGCTATTAAACTAGCAGTAAAGGTTAATCCCAGGGCATTCTCGAGGGTTTTCGAAACCTGTCTCAGAAAAGGCATATTTCCTAAATATTGGGGACTGCAACAGCTATTCGGACGCCTTGAAGACTTCACCGAGGGACGCTACGGGCTATCTGAACATCAATTCGGTTTTCGCAGAGCCAAGTGAACTACGGACGCAATCAATCATTTTAAAATGGTTGGTAGAAAAGCATCCCAAGTTGAAAATGTCCTAGCGGGACTGATGCCTAATATAGGAGACCACGGCAAACACAGAGGAAAGTACTGGCCCAAGTAGTTGACTTAATCACGCTTTACGATGCGCAGCAAAGCTGTCGTCCTACACAAGAAAGATAGCGTCAGCACGCTGCTGGGCGTGTTTACGAGTCACTAGCGGATACAGGACTATCTCTAGTGATGCGGTCGTCAAGTGCTCAGACAAGAAAGACTGAGCGACAGCGTACCGTGGAAGCCCGGCAACACAGATGGGACGCCTCAACGAAAGGAAGATGGACACACCGGCTAGTGTCTAATATAGAGAAGTGGATTAATAGACCACACGGTAATCTGTATTTCTACCCTACCTAGCTTCTGACCGGTCAACTCGCTTGAAGACGCCGAACATGTAATGACTGGGTGCCCACGGTTTTCACTAGACAGGCAAAATCTGTTGGAGACGCTGAAACAAGACGTCACCCTCGAAAACATTGTCAAGCTGATACTCAAGTCAGCCGACAACTGGAATGTAGTGGCATCACTTCCGGCCAGCATAATAAAAATTCTTAGAATTGAATATACGGCAAGACGTCAGCGTATAGAATTATAAGATGACGGACCACCGTCCGTATATACGCACCTTAGACCGATGCAGAGGAACGTAGGTCGGGGTGAGAATGCCAGAGACGAACTGAGCGATGCTGTGTGAAGTAGACGGCAGGACGATGCAGAGAGAGAAGAAGACGAACACGGCCGGAACCCCTAATCACAGTAGTGCAAGGAGGATGTACAGGAAATTTAAACTAGCAGAAAAACCAACCGGCTATTACACCGCTCCACCGAAGCAATGTCTAGCGATGGTACCGGTGGGGTTCAGATGTCGTAGAGCCACTTCCGCAGAGGTTGCTCTGCCTACGCCCGTTGGAAATATAAAAAAAAACACATACATACACTCACTCACACTCACTCATACTCATCTACACCCACGCAGACACACCCGCACACACCCTCAGATACCCTCGCACACTCACGAAGCCCACATAACAACACGCGTTTGATCGGCCTTTCGTGTTCTTCTTTCTTCCTCGTCTTTCCTGACCTTCTTAAGAATGTCTGCTGCATAGTTGCTGACTGCGCACCATCCATCTTCCGAGGTCAGCATTGCCGTCATCATCGCCTCAGGGGTTACCCTCGTTTGAAGGTATCCCTCGAGTTCTTGCCGCTCCTGCTAATACCTTGAACAGTCGCAAAAGACATGCTCCGCATCCTCTGTTGCATCCGAACATACTGGGTAGTTCGGACTGTCTTCTAAATAAAACCGGTAAAGGTAAGCCCGGAAGCATCCATGTCCGTCAAAATACTACGTGAGGTAGTAATTCACTTCCCTGTGTCTTCTTTCCATCCAGTCTTCTATCCTCGGTATGAGGCGATATGTCCATCGCCCCTTGCTGCTGGTATCCCATCTTTTTTGCCACTCAGTCATTGTTTGTTCCCTTGCGGATTTCCTTCTGAGTGTTGTCGTTACTCCGATTCTTCGCCTCGAATCCGTCCTTCCCCTCTATTGCTAGGAGGTCAATAGCGGCATACCTGCTATTATGCATACGGCGTCGTTCGAAACCGCACGGTAAGCAGAGGCAATCCTTAATGCACTTCTCCTGTACACTGACGATAGATTTCGCGCGTATGTTTGCACCAGCATGGCGTCCGCCCATATAGGTGCCCCATAATCCATTCTGACGCAGATTATGCATTCTACGATCTTTCACGGTGTGTCCAGCATGCAGAGAGGTTTCTATGACCCTGGATCATCAGGTGGCTTCTTTCCTTTTGGCAACAGCACCAAGCGCTGTTTCTTCCAGTTGGAAGGGAATATCCCTTCCTCGAGACATGAATTGTACAAGTCTAAAAATACTTCTGGCTGGGCGTAGATAGCATCCTTCAGTGCCATATTGGGTATCCCATCCGGGCCCGGAGCTTTCTTGCCTCCTACCCTTTTACAGGCAGCTAGAATCTCCTCCGTCGTGATTTGAGGAATGACTTCCTCATTCATCCCTGCTTCAATAACACACGGCTCGTCCAGTTGTCTGGGGAACAGCGTGACCATGACCCGGTGTAATAATTACAGGCACTTGGGAGGGGGACCATAGCTTTCCTTAATCTTCTTCATTACTATTTTATACCGTCGACCCCAGGGATCCTGGTCAACCTCGTCCTGTTATTCTTTGAGGCACCGTCGTTTACTGATGCGGATTGTCTTCTTAAGTTTCTGCTTTGCGTCCTTCATTTCTTTCTGGCAGGCATAAACTATTTCCTGACCTCTTCCGGTTTTATAGTATTTCTTCCTTGCCTGCTGCTCCTGTCTCCTAGTCCGTGGCACTCGCTACGAGCACTCTCAGCCTCTTCATCCCACCAGTATACTGATGGTCGTCTTTGGTTGGGCACACTTCTTGGTATAGCAGCGTCACAGGCTCGGGTCATATTATCCATCACTAGTTTAACCTTACTGTCAGCAGTCTCAAACAGTTGCATTTCATCCAGTGCCAAAAGAAACATCTGCTTATCGTAGTCCTTCGTTTTCCAACTGACTCTATTGGTCCTTGTACTTACAGTATTTCCTTGCTTCGATTTACCTAACTCCATTATTCTAGCCTGGTAATCGCTATTGGTGTAGTGTTCACTCACGATCCACGTGTCAACTAAGTCAATTAGACAACCGCTTCAGATCTACAATAGATCCTGTGTCTCCTCTTCTAAAGGTGTTGGCGCAACCCCGATTGACCAACACCAAGTCTAAAAGAGTAAATGCTTCCAGGAGCACTCGATCTCCTTGATTTGTCCTTATGCTGCTCCACTGTACACCCCAGGCATTAAAATTGCCTGCGATCAGCAGTGGTTCCCTTCCTACCGCGTCTTGCACGAGCCGATCTAAGAGTGATTCGAACTGCTCGATTGGCGCGTTGGGGGAGCGTAACAGCTGTAGATATGTACACCTGCTATCTTAGCGCCTATAAATCCTTCTTCACAAGTCATCTTCTTTTCCTGGAAAGCAACGTCACCACATGCCCAGATGGCCGCTTTACCAGTAATGCCCATATCCCACGATGGTTCGTCCAGATCCCTGTACTGTTCGCACACAATGGTTACGTCAACTTCTGTCTCACGGACGTACTGATTTAATAGATCCTGTGCTGTCTCGCAGTGGTTCAAGTTCAACTGCACTACCTTCCTTTCCTTGATCTATCTAGCGCTCCTCCTGCAGCTTGGTAGATTGGGCATGTATAACTACCAGTTGCATGATCACTTTTCCCTTCTGCATCTCGTTCCTTGCAGAGTACGCAGTTCGGTTCGTTATTACATTCTTTTGCTTTGTGTCTCGCGGTACCACATTTGTAGCATAGGCCAACGCGATCCCAAGTTACAGCGCCATTTTTCGCGATGTGACCAAAACCCAGACATTTGAAGTATCTAAGAGTCGCGTGTTCCGCTTCATCTCCCTTAGCCGGCAAACCACCCAGCCTACCCTCATTTTCTGCTTTGCTAGCATCCGTTGTGCCATTCCCGTCGGCATTTGGATGGCCGCTGTCTGCGTGTCGCCATATGGCTTCCGTAATGACTTCACTACCATCTCCTCAGTCGTCCAGATTATAAATTTAAATTACAAAATCTAACACATTAATACAATTACATGAATTCCTACCTGAATTGATAACCGAACTTCACGATATGTGAAAGTTATAATAATTTAAATGATTAAATGAGTAAATGATAGGAAATCCCTTTTGGCTACCGCGGACGCGGTCATTGCCTACCGGGGAAGGGAGCCGGATACGAAGTCACTTAAACTATACATTATTTCTTTTTAAATCGACACACGTTTATTTCTAAAAAGAGAAAAGTACCTTAATGTGTGAGTGTACGTGGCTGTTTGTATATATGTGTAAAGATGTTCCCGAGTGTCTGCAGCTGTCAATCCTCGGCGCCTTCCAGCCTAGGCTCGGTGGTTCAGGTTACAGCGGTGGCTAGATGCACTTAGATGTGACGGCTCGTCCTTTCGATGTGCGTAGTGTAGATCGCAGGGAATCCACTGCCTCTATTGCTTCTTCTTTTCAGCAGGGGGTGATATTCGGAAAAGATGCCGATGGATACACTTGCTCGATTGTGTGCTAAGTCCGGTATGCTCTCTACTTCTAAACGTACAAGTAGCGTATACTGTGTGATGCTAGTTTTTTTATGAATGGTCTGGCGACGAGCAGAGTAACGTTCCGCGAGAGATTTTGGATATTACTGACTGATGCTTGCCCTTTGCTCCCGGGCTTTATATACTCGCATATCCCCTTGTTTTTCTCGGGCTAGTGATTTTCATATTGGGTCACCTCACTATTTTGTATTTTCCTCTCTCAATTTTAAGGGAATCGTAGCAGGTCAAGTCATAAACATCATAATTTATGACTACCACTTGAGAATTTCTTTTTTTACTGGAGATCGCACACGTGTTTCCAATGGATTTCCAGATCGTCGAGTATTGCGCCTCGGTTTCTTTCTCTCCTCGCTAGTTTTTTTCTCATAGTTGTGCTCATTTTTCCGCGGTGGTTTGTCGTCGCATTGCGTGGAAACAGCTCCCCCGTTCTCGTGCTTCGTAGTTCATGGCTCTCCGTTTAAAAATATGAATACGCGGTTCTTGTGAAGCTATCATTGAATCTAAAACATCCCTTAGCGTTTTTATGACATTTTGAATTTATTGCGTGGTTCGTTGGAATATAGCCTATTTTCGTGAAGGTGCCGCTTGGACGTATGAGCGAATCTCTCTCTCTCTCCCGTTTTTTTTCTTCTTGGGTGCCGCTTGTACGTATGAGTAAATTTTTCTCTCTCTCTCCTGTTTTTCTTTGTCAGCTCCACTTCTTGAGTGCTGCGATGACGTGCTAGCGAGTAAGTGTGTGCGTGTGTGTATCTGTGTGTAGATATGATATGTATAGCAATCGTATTGTTTTGGATGCGTAATGGAATCGGTGAATACATTACACCTCCCGGCCCGAAAAAGAACGGACGAGTGAAACTCGACGTTCGCTAAAGATTTGTATATGTGTATTATTGTATATATTTCTTATAAACAATGATGGGTATTATCATTCTCCGCACATCATTATTTATTTACAATATGATTTATAAGGTACTTTTCGTTGCTACAATTTTTTTTTGGTTTATGTATTTATATATAATTTTCTTTGTTTACGATCATATATTCAGTTTTTACATGCTAGATTACATATAATATTACTTAAATTTTATATTAATATCGATACAAAATGAAAGAAGCAAAAGAATTTCATCAAGAATATGTCACATGTGTATATAACCTGTGTTGAGTCGGCTGTAACATAGAATTTTGTTAGTATATTGATAGTTCTTATTACTGATGTGTAATTTTATTCAAGCCACTTTTCTCTTTAGGTCTTTTTTATTCTCTATCTTTCGTGTGGATTGTTGCCTTTTATATGAAATTCCACCAAACCTGAAAAAAAAAGAATGTTGAACATGGAATTTCAACATTCTTCTCTTATAGCGGGAAGTATGTGAATATTTTTCCGTTTTAAGTTAGAAACATTTTGTATTATTTTATTTCCCATGCCCATTTCTACTTTAGGACACACGTGTTTTTTTTGTTTTTATACTTGTTCAGGTTCTATATATGAAACTCTAAGTCTATTAGCATTAACAGTTTTAATTTTCTTATTTTTCATTCTAATTTTTACATTTCGCTGATTGTTAAATACATCTACAACAGTATATGGTCCTTCATATTGATCGGCTAATTTATACTGCTTTCCTCCTTTTAACAACCAAACTGTATCCCCTATTTTAAATTCCTTTGGATTAATTTTTTTATCATAATAATATTTTGATCGAATTTTTGACTCGATTAATTCTTCCCGTGCAATTCTCTGAAGTTCATTTAATCTTTTACTAAGATTAATTACATAATCGTTATATGTGGGGGTCAGATCTTCGGGCTCAAGTGGCTCGTTTGAAGGAACACGTGCTAGTCGTCCAAAGACTAACTCATAGGGTGTAAACTGATGCCCCTCATGTGGCACCGTGTTGTAGCAAAATGTAGCTAATTCTAAACATTCGTCCCAAGTTTCGTTATCTAAGGCCGTTTTAATATATTCGGTTAACGAATGATGAGATCTTTCTAAAGAACCGTTAGATTGCGGATGATAAGCAGTAGTTTTTACTTGTTTGATGCGAAATTTCTTGGCCACTCTTCTCATTAAACTTGACATAAAATTACTACCTTGGTCGATGAGGATTGTAAGAGGTGCTCCAAAAATACAAATAAAACGTTTTATTAACGCGTCTGCTACTGACTCTGCTGTGGAATCTTTTATAGGTATTGCTAAGCAATATTTCGAAAAATTGCATTGAATTGTTAGTATATTATTATAACCATTTTTAGATTCTGGAAAGGGTCTAACTATATCGAGACTAATCTTTTCCATCGGTGATTGAGGTGTGTCGGTAATTTGCATAGGTTGTTTGGTCTTGACTCGAACTAATTTTTTTAACTGACATGTGAGACATTTACGTATAAAATTTTGTACGTCTTCTTTAATGTTTTCCCAGTAATATCTTTGTTTAATCCGTTTATAAGTTTTAGTTACTCCTTTATGACCTCCTATAGCTGTATTATGTAACTCTTCCATAATTCGAACTCTATCTTTCTCAGCAATATACTTTATTAAACTCAAACAAATTATGACTTTCACTGATACTCCCTTTAATATCTGTCTTAATTTAACTAATATATCGTCCCATAATACGTTTTCAATATCCTTGCTCTTAGCCATGCTAATAGAGCGTATATTCTCTTTTATGATGAGTGATTTTAAAACTTTAAACGCGGCAACCATATTATTTAGAATTTCAGTAGTACTTAAGGATTGTGTCCCTCTTGTAACAATGGCAAAGTGTAATTTATTACTTCGATTCGTGATTTTAATTTCTCCTGCTTCTAAACCAGAGAATCTAGGCAATTCTTTGCGCGTATATAGCTGTCGAGCCCCTTCGTCACATGGCGTACCATCCGAAGTTATAAAATATATATAATTGTCTTTTCGCATAAATAATTGTTCTTTACATTCAACAATTCTTCTTTACATTCAACTTAATAAATAGCTATCTCTCAGGTAGAAAACAATGTGTGAAAATCCAAGACTGTAAAAGTGAATATAAAGATATAACTATTGGTGTCCCGCAAGGGACCATATTAGGACCATTATTCTTCATACTTTATGTTAACGACCTACTGAGGGATATGCAGAATGATACAATTGTGTCTTATGCCGATGACACTGTTATCATTGCTAGTGATAGCACGTGGTCTTCTGCCCAGGACAAAATGAACAAATATCTTAGCGATGTAGCAAAGTGGCTTACTGTAAATAAATTATCTCTAAATGTTAAAAAAACGGTTTATATTGCCTATGGCAGCTACTGTGATAGTGTCCCGGACACTCTAAATATAGAGATAGGAAATACTAAAATAGAAAGAGTAGAAAGCCATAAATATTTGGGATTAATTTTTGATTATAACATGAAATGGGATAAACATGTTGATTATATAGTAAAAAAAACAAAATATTTAATTTTTATTTTTGCGAAAATAAAAAAAAGAATGGATAACAAAACATTAATGATGATGTATTATGCTTTTTTCCAAAGTTTAACTAACTACGGCATAATAGCCTGGGGAGGAGCGTACAATAATTGTTTAAATTTGATACAAGGAATACAGAAGAAACTATTAAAAATTATAAACAGGGATCAGTTTCAAATACAAGACCCTCCTCTTACTGTAAGGCAACTTTTCCAATTGGAAGCTATTACATATCATTACCATAGTTTAAGAGAAAAATATAGCATAAGTTCTAGCAATACTAGGAATAAGAGTATACAATTACCAAAAAATAAGAAAGCTGTGAACAGAAAAAACAGCTATTTCGTAGCTGTAAAAGTGTACAACACTTTAACGAATGATCTTAAAACTTTAAGAGGTAACAAAATCGCAATTAAGAAAAGACTAAAAAAGTTTATAAGAGAAAATTATAGATAGCGTTATTTGAAAATTGTATGCATCGTTACTTAACTTACACAGGAATTTATTAAAAAGATTATCAAAAAGATGCTGTATCATCTTTTTGTTATTTTTTAGATTAAGTTTTAGATTCTAAGATATTCTGTACCATACCTATGTACAGGCAACTAAGTTTGTCTCTATAGGATGCTTTGATAAGCATATGTATATGGTCAATAAAATAAATAAAAAAAAAACAAATAGTTTTCCAAATCTTCTTTCTCTATTTATAATAGACTCAACATTGTTTTCCTCCGTTGACTCTACGGATATTTCTAATTGATTATTATGCATTTTTGTTACATCATTGTTTCGTTCTCCGGGCCGCTCGACGGGGTTTCTCGAGAGTGCATCTGCGTTCACGTTAGCTTTTCCACATTTATAGACGATATCGTAGTCGTATGCATTTAATTTAATTCTCCATCTATTTACTTTCGACGTTAAATCTGTTGAATTTTTGAACCAAATTAAAGGTTTGCAATCAGTAACAATCGTGAAATGTCTGCCGAGTAAATATGGTCTAAATTGTGACACAGAATATAATATTGCCAAGGCTTCTCGTGAGTATGAATCATATCGGCTTTCAGTGTCGGAAAGTACTCGAGATACGTACCCTATTGGTCTGTCTTTACCTATTTCCCCTTGACTTAAAATACCTCCAATTGCGTGTAAACTAGCATCGCACGTTACTATGAACGGCTTGGAAAAATCTGCAATTTGTAAAACTGGTTTGCTACAAAGTTTTTCTTTTAATACGTCGAATGCTTCTTGTGTCTGCTCATTCCATATAAATTGTACGTCTTTCTTTAATAAGTTACTTAATGGTTTCGCAAATCCCGAAAAATTGTGTACAAATCGACGATAATATCCGGCTAATCCCAAAAATTCATGAATATTTTTCGAGTAAGTTAAGTTAAGTTAAGTTAAGTTCGAGGTAATGGAAAATTTCTTACGGCTTCTAATTTTTTTGGATCCGGTTTAACAAATGCCCCAAATAAATAACTTCTTTCTTTAAAAATTCACATTTATCTGGCTGTAATTTTAAATTAGCTTCGCGTAATCGTTTCAGAAATTTCTGGAATTTAATATTATGTTCCTCAATAGTTTTCCCATAGATAACCGCATCATCCAAAAATAAGCAGATTTCTTTGCCTTGCATATCTTTAAAAATCTTATCAGCACAACGTTGAAAGGTAGCAGGTGAGTTTGAAAGACCCATTGGCATTTGAATTGCATAGTGAATTCGTATAAACCGTTCGAAGAACAAAAAGCTGTCTTATGTCTATCGGCTTCGTGTAAGGGAATTTGAAAGAATCCTTGAGCGAGATCAAATACAGAAAAATATTCAGCTCCGCCTACTTGATCAATTATATCTAATATATTTGGCAATGGATATTTATCTTTTATAGTTATATCATTTAATTTGCGAAAATCAACAACTACTCGATATCGTTTATTACCTTTACTATCCGGAGATTTCGCCACTAAAAATACAGGTGAAGAGTAATTAGAATTAGAAGGCTGGATTACACCTCCATCGAGCATTTCTTTTATTTGACGGTCGAGTTCTTGTTTAAGAGCGTGAGGAAATCGGTAAGGCTTAGTACAGATAGGCACATCACTAACGGTTAATATCCTATGTTTAATAAAATGAGTAGTCCCCAACTTTTCCCCTTTTAAATGAAAGCAATCGGCATATTCTTCTATAATGCGCTCGATTGGCTGTCGCAATTCGGTTTCTAAATGAGCATATCTTAGTAATGGTTTCAAACGGTCTATTCTTGGCGTTTCGGCATTGTCAGCTTCCGTGACTTGAAAGATGGGAATTGCGTTATCTGGCATTCCGTTGACAAAATAATCTTTACCTGAAATTTCCATATAATTGTAACAGAAGTCATCCATTTGACTATTCTCAATATAATTTTTAACAAAATGACAATTATTCGTTTTATGTTCTTGTTTATCCCCGTATAAATTTTCAAAGGTTTCAGCATTTACAGATCCTTCTTCTAGCAAACAATTCTCAAGTCCTTCGTCGAGTTCATAATCAGTAGCATTATTAGCAACTATCTCGTAATTATCGTTATTTTTATTCTCCTCAAATATATTCTCCGTATCCTCATCAACAAATACATTTTTCGTATCTACATCATCATTAATCATTTCATCATTAATAATTTCAACAACATTAACTTCATTTTTCATCTCATCGTATTCCGCACTGGAATCAATTTTATTCATAACGATATTTTCCTCAATATTCACATAATTTGTATGCTCACTCTCGTTGCCTCGAGAAATGTTGGCTTGCAAAAGCTTCTTTAAACGCTCAATTTCTTTAAATAAATTCTCAACATATTCAGTTGTATATATATTTTCACTTGATTCGTCTTTTATTTCTCGAATATTAAACTCGTCATTTTCTATAACGTCACGATCATTAGTGTCGAAATGCACATAAATATTTTCCGGATTTCGATTAACATAAATACTTTCATTCCGTGCATAATATTTTTCATTATCTTTTTCATCAATAAATTCACAACTTTCTTCAATTAATTCATTATGTTCCTCAATTAATTTATCATTTCCTCGATCAAATGTATCTCGTTTATCATCAACATAAGAATCATTATATTTGTGGTCTGTTTCCCCTTCTTCACTGAGATCGCTTCTTATTCGGGTATTTTTAGATTCACTTTTTACTCTCTTTTCTGGTTTCGTATCTATCGGTTCTGTTTCCGTAGGATACTTTTCAAAAGGAATTATTTGTCCATTAACTTCAATATAATTTTCAAAATAATTAATTGTTGCTTCGTTTTTACGAAAGAAATCATTACCTAATATGCCAGCTTCCGCTATGGGAAAATCATCGTCAACTAAATGAAAATCTGTTAACACATTATTAAAATCTACCGTCACCTTGCCAAGAGTTGAAATATGTTGTGTTGTTATGCCTTTTAATCTTATAATTTCGTCTATTTTTATGTTAGTATAGGGCGATACCTCCGATTTACGCACTAAACTAACAGAAGCTCCGGTGTCAAGCATAAATTCTAATGGCTTGTTAAACTCTCCGATGTCTACTCTTATGGTGGGCACCGTGCTTGCGCGACTCAAATTTATTGTTTCGGTACGGATGTGGGAGTATTCCTCTCGTTGGAATCGTTCGGGCGCGTGCCAGCTGTCATCTCTCTCCGTGCGCCCTCCTGAGAGAGAGACTCGGCGTTTCCCTGCGCTGTATTTCCCGCGCGCGTCTCTCGCTGTAGTCTAAAACACTCGCGTTGCGTGTGGTCTCTTTTTCCGATACCAATAATAACATGTAGGTACGAATGAGCTTTGGTTATTCGAAGGATTGTTGCGATTATAATTGTTATAATTGTTGGATCTTGAATTATTTTCACTGTCAGGTTGTCTCCGAGTTTCAAAACTCCTTTGATTATAATTATTATTACGACTATCGCGATTGTACTCATTGTTACGATTCGGTAAAAATTCTACACGTCGTCTATTATCAGCGTTCCATCCTCCGAAATTCGTATTATTTGGCCGATTGTCATTTCGAAAATTTTGATTATTGCGCGGTGGGGGTCCTCGGTCTCGTTGATGGTCACGTGAGTCGTTTTGTCGCTGTAGATGCTGTAGAGCGAACTGTCGGCAGTTAAGTGTCACGTGCCCGACTTTTCCACAAAAACCACACTTTATTAAACTTTAGTCAAAATCGACTAAATGCACTTTTCGCGTGTCTCTACTTTTAAATTTCGCGTCCGGCAACTCATCGTCGTCGATCGCGCAACCCGCATATTCGCGTTCTATCTCAATGGCCTGTTCTCGAGCCTCTTTTAACGTGGTAGGCGTACCCATGCGCCCTCGGATTTCCCAGCGTAGTCCCCTTTTAAAAAATTTGATGCAATCTTTTTCGAGGTCACTTTGAAATGTTTGTTTATTACTTATTCGGCCCTCCCGCTGAGCTGCGGCTGTAATTTCTTTTTCGATTTCCCGAATTCTATTTAGAAATACCATCACTGATTCATTACTTTTCTGTTTCATTTTTGCTAGATCGCCAGACCAGTCATGATAAGTTTTTGCTGAACCGTAAATATTTTCAAAAAATTCCATAACTTCGTTTACCGATGCAAAAGTCTGCCCGCGAGTGCTATTTAGTGCATCTCCATATAGGTGCATTCGGATAAATTTGGCTAATTCTCCTTCGAGTGTTCTGGGTATCAATTCTTTAGCTTCTCTGCACCCATCGAGAAAAAGTGATAGCGATACATTTTGTCCATTAAATCGCGGAATTAAATCCAACACGTTGGTTATGGACATTCCGCGTACTTGAATTATTTCTGCCATTTTGATTGGTTTTTTATTTATAATAGATGTATTGCGCGATGATTCGATTTTAGGCACGTTTAGGCTTCTATCAAAGGAGAGATAGAGTTCGCTTTTCTCGTCGGTCGAATTGCTGTCACTTGGCGATATTTCTATTTTTATATCCTGTGGATAGGATATCGCTGTTCCCGCTGCGAAGGTGCTGAGTCTATCTCTCACGCGTTTAATCTCTTGGAAAAATCCAAATCCTTGACTGTTTAAAGTTTTATTAATTTCGGTCGCGTTATCCTCGTTTTCAAAAAATGCATCTAATACTCGATCTATCTATACTCTAATTTTCTCGATCGCTGGTTTATAAATAGGCGTTTCGTCGCGTATTTCTAAGTTCTCAAAAATAGTCGTTAAATTTTCTTTGGGAAGAGGTCTATGTACTATAGGTGTACTAGTATCGATGTGACCCGAAAAATTTTCACTTTTTTTATCGCGATTTAGATTAAAGACAGGGGGTTTGAGTGTTATTTTCTGAGGTGGTTTTTTTATTGCATCATTAAGGTCCTCATCCACTTCGATTATAGGAAAATCGTTATCACTGTTATCTTTAAAGAGATCTTGGTTAGTGCACGAACGATATTTATAAAATTCAATTTTATTTTTTGGAAGTTCTTGTTTCCTATCTAAGTCAAGGTTAAATTTTTGGGATGATTTGTTAACTTCTTTAGTTAAGCGACTTATTTCGTTAATTAATTTTCTCACTTCCGGACTATTTTTTGCAATTGCAGTTTTGAATTCACACTCTTTGTCTTTTAGTTGTGTTAGAAGCGAATCGTTAGTTTCAAACGAAAAATTTGTTTTTCGGTTTGTATTCACATACTCATCACGCGACATGGTAGGGAATTCATGGCAAGTGACTTCGTTTCCGCGTTTCCCGGCCGCTATGCACCATTTTTATATAATAAAAATATATTGATGTGTTACGTCCAGATTATAAATTTAAATTACAAAATCTAACACATTAATACAATTACATGAATTCCTACCTGAATTGATAACCGAACTTCACGATATGTGAAAGTTATAATAATTTAAATGATTAAATGAGTGAATGATAGGAAATCCCTTTTAGCTACCGCGGACGCGGTCATTGCCTACCGGGGAAGGGAGCCGGATACGAAGTCACTTAAACTATACATTATTTCTTTTTAAATCGACACACGTTTATTTCTAAAAAGAGAAAAGTACCTTAATGCGTGAGTGTGCGTGGCTGTTTGTATATATGTGTAAAGATGTTCCTGAGTATCTGCAGCTGTCAATCCTCGGCGCCTTCCAGCCTAAGCTCGGTGGTTCAGGTTACAGCGGTGGCTAGATGCACTTAGATGTGACGGCTCGTCCTTTCGATGTGCGTAGTGTAGATCGCAGGGAGTCCACTGCCTCTGTTGCTTCTTCTTTTCAGCAGGGGGTGATATTCGGAAAAGATGCCAATGGATACACTTGCTCGACTGTGTGCTAAGTCCGGTATGCTCTCTACTTCTAAACGTACAAGTAGCGTATACTGTGTGATGCTAGTTTTTTTATGAATGGTCTGGCGACGAGCAGAGTAACGTTCCGCGAGAGATTTCGGATATTACTGACTGATGCTTGCCCTTTGCTCCCGGGCTTTATATACTCGCATATCCCCTTGTTTTTCTCGGGCTAGTGATTTCCATATTGGGTCACCTCACTATTTTGTATTTTCCTCTCTCAATTTTAAGGGAATCGTAGCAGGTTAAGTCATAAACATCATAGTTTATGACTACCACTTAAGAATTTGTCTCTTTTAGAACTCTCCCGCGGTCTCTTTTTTTACTGGAGATCGCACACGTGTTTCCAATGGATTTCCAGATCGTCGAGTATTGCGCCTCGGTTTCTTTCTCTCCTCGCTAGTTTTTTTCTCATAGTTGTGCTCATTTTTCCGCGGTGGTTTGTCGTCGCATTGCGTGGAAACAGCTCCCCCGTTCTCGTGCTTCGTAGTTCATGGCTCTCCGTTTAAAAATACGAATACGCGGTTCTTATGAAGCTATCATTGAATCTAAAATATCCCTTAGCGTTTTTATTACATTTTGAATTTATTGCGTGGTTCGTTGGAATATAGCCTATTTTCGTGAAGGTGCCGCTCGGACTTATGAGCGAATCTCACTCTCTCTCCCGTTTTTTTCTTCTTGGGTGCCGCTTGTACGTATGAGTAAAATTTTCTCTTTCCTGGTTTTTCAGATCCACTTCTTATGTATCGCTTGCACTTATAAGTGAATCTCTCTCTCTCTCTCTGTCTCTCTCTCTCTCTCTCTCTCTCTCTCTCTCTCTCTCTCTCTCTCTCTCTCCTGGTTTTTTTTTGTCAGCTCCACTTCTTGAGTGCTGCGATGACGTGCTAGTGAGTAAGTGTGTGCGTGTGTGTGTATGTGTAGATATGATATGTATAGCAATCGTAGTGTTTTGGATGCGTAATGGAATCGGTGATTACATTACAATACCATGAATTGGAATTGAGAATTTATACAATTCAGATCAGAGTGGGTTCCAATTGGAAATGCATTCTGAAAGAACATTAGTAGTCGAAGGAGAAAAACAAGTACAATGTCTAGTACAGTCAGATTCATTATCAACCCATAGCTACAAGGCACAACCACTCATATCAGCTTCTAAACAACTTTTTTTATTATTTTTTCTTGTTTTAAAAGAATCATTTCGTCAATTCGGTCCTATTGTTGAACAAAACTTATTTAGACCAGAAAACGTTAATATACAAGCATCAAAATCTGGAAAATTAACTACAGGTGGGTAATCGTTCGTTTATTATAATGCAATCACAAAGAAATAAGTTTATGGATGTATTTTTTAATTATAGATCTCTTCAAAGTTTAGTTAGAAAGAGTATTTTATTCATATGTAGGCCCAGTCTATATTATTACTAGATTCATGGAGAGGTCACTGAGATATAGTTATAGAACAATCGATGCCAGAAAATATAATTGTTAAAGTAAAAACGGTCAACTCAATTTCTTTATAATTTGTGCTGCTATTTGGTATTTGTAAAGTTTGAAAATACGCTAATAATAAATTCGCATTTAAGGGTTTAATCTTAAAATCTGTCAAAAAAAATAAAATCATTAAATAATAATAATTTAGAAATACAAATTATAAAATACTTACGTACATACTAAATAATTGGAAGGTTAAATGTAAAAATATCTCTAGAAATTATTTGGTATAGGTTTATTTGCGATATCTAATTATAAAAGTTTGAATTTTCAGTAGTTAGTATTGAAAGAAAATGATTGTTAGTTGTTAGTATTGAAAGAAAAAGATTTCTCTGGAAAATTATTTCATAAAGATAAATTGAGTGATTTTTCGTATAAACCTCAAGCGAGATTAGCGTATTTACAATGAGATATTTTCCTTGCACAATGTATAAACAAGATAATATACAAAAATAACTTCTGGCTTTGATAAGTAAACATAATATTGACATTTTTAACTTGGTGAACTGTTATATTTTAATGAAATTAAAATATTAATGCTTTTATTTATAAAAAACAATAATAACAGTAAAAAATTGTAATAATGAAAATAATAATAGTGTTACATGTGAAGGTCGATGTTTTGTTCTTCCTGAGGTGTTAAGATCACGATTGCTGCGAAATATCGGGGCGATGAAATAAATGCAATAGATTATCGGTGAATGCGTTTGTTCATTAATCGTCGTTCATAGTGTATGAATTATACAAAAGAGAGAAACGCGTGTTTAGGTGACTCAGAGAATACGTGGCTCTACTTATCCGATTCGGGTCAAGGTCGTCTCTGAGTCAAACGTCGGTTGAGCCGCGTGGTAGTTGTGTCGTCGAATAAGAGCCGCTGAGGTAAGAGAGCGAACGCCTCCGCGCATCCCCTTTTATAGACTCTTAGTGATATGATTTCCTCTCCGTGCGATCGTCCGAAATCGTGAGAGGGGTGACGCGCTGAGTCGGGAGAATCGGGCTTCGGAGTGAGTCCGTGCTGTTGCCACGCGCGGATATGGCAACTCATGCTGGATTGCATTATAATTAGCGACGCTATATACGTGGGACCCGGCACACGTGATACGTCCTTGGAATCGCTACCGGGCGTCCTCGCCCGCAATTTATGCAATAAATTCTACGATCTCAAAAAATTTGTTTGTACTTTTATATAACTCTTTCCCGTCGTTTTACCGTTCTATCCCTCCAATATTTATTAATTTATCCTAAATCAAGATAGAATTAAGTATTTTTATTCTGATTAACCCGCAGTAGTCTAATTTATTACGCACTTTTTGGTGAAAACTTCGATGAGAGCTTCGATCACTGAAAAAATTATTATTGTTAAAAGAAATAAATAAATATAAAAGCAGATTAAATACGAGTAGTGTCCTTCTAGTATTAGCTGGATAGGTATTCCGTACTTACTTATCTTTGAATTTATCTTCTTGAAAGCTTCCAAGATAGATACCTCTTCAACTAGAATGTTATTCGCTTCTTCATATGTTTCAAGTACTTCGATCTCAGAATTGTCTTTAATAAGTAACGACATTGTTGTATCGACTATCTTTTATCTTAGAAGCTTTTGTTAAACCAACATACACAATCTGAATTTTTGGACATTATCATTATTCATTATTTTTTGTTCATCAAATTTAAAGCTTTTGATAACATAAATTATTCTTAAGTGAAGTGTAGAAATAATCAGTACGAGTAGTTAGTTGTTTATTCGGCCGTTGTTTCGGAGGCTTAATCCTCCCTCTTCAAGGCCACTAAAATTTATTGATAAAAAAATATTTACAAAAGCACTGTTGTACAATAATTTGATTTTTAAAAAAACTTACGTTATGTGTGTCTAATAATAAAAGTTATACTTGTCAATTGTTAAAAATTGTGTATAGTCTAAATTATTAAAATAAGTTTTTCAGAGAAGGATTTCTTGTCAACTCTGATGTTGTTGAGCTGATAGGAGATATAGTAGTGAAGGATTTGGTGGTATTATGAGATGGGGAGAGTGTGTGATCGTGTGTGGTGTGTGGTGTGTGAGGTTGTAGGGAGGTAGTGTTACGCAAGAAAGGCGAGAGATGGGCGAGTGGGTATCAGCGTGGCAGGATAATCAAGAAGCCAGCACGGTTTTGCGTACCAATAGGCAAACAACTAACTACTCCTAGTGATTATTTCTACACCTCACTTAAACCAAATAAAACGAATGTTAGAATCAAAATTAAAATTAATTAAATTATTCTTACCTTTTCCATTTCTTTAACCTTCATAAGTTTAGGTATATTTTCCTTCCATGCGATAACTTGGATTTCTCTTCCTTGAGCATTATTACCACAAATTTGTAGAATTTGGCTTTATTAGATTGTGCATTTAACTTGTGAGTAACCTTAGTCACAAAACCAATAATATCTCTGAAACAGAACAAATAAAAATATATAGATACAAACGTTTGAAAAAATAATTAAAAATTTAAAAGTAATAAAAGTGTTATGTATAAAAGTAGCGAGGATTATTAGGATGTAAAGGAGTAGGGATGGAGACGTTCGTCTATGTGTGAGCGGCTGTGAGTGTGTGCGAGCCGCGAGGGAGTCATAGTTGGCAGGCGACTAGCGGTGTGTGGCACTTGGTCAGTGACCCACCTGTTACACGTACCACTGTACTGGTTATACAACTTAAATAAAAGTATAATACGAATTACCTCTTACGTCCTTTGGCTCTAAGTTACCTTTATTGCTCTCACCTCAACATACATACACAATAAATTGGCGACGAGGATCGAAGAATCCATTACACGAATAGAATATCGCATTGATCACGCGTGAAAGTGATACGATGGCACCCACAACGGATGGAGAGCAACAGACAGCACAGCTTACATAGCAGCCTCAGCGGACACAGCTACACATACAACCTTTGGATGGATTCAGAGACTGGAAGGAGCTTTTACTATCATGAAGACAGACGCAGCGGACAAGGTGCCAACTTTACTGCATTACATTGGTGAGGAAGTATTTAATAATCTGTGCGACTACTATGGTTCAGAAGACCCATATAGAAAAACGTATGAGGACCTGAAACAGAGACTGAAAGAGTTATACACCCCGAAGGCTCTCCAAATCGAGGGAAATTTCAAGTTCAATTCTCGGAAACAGCAAGGCGGTGAAGATGTACAAACATTCGCGAACGTACTCAACAAGTTAAATCTCACGTGCGAATTTGGAAGTTTCTAGAAAACCACATTGCGTAATGATTTTATGTTCGGGTTAGCAAACGTACGGATTCGAAGCAGACTGTTAGAAACAAAGAATTTGACCTTTGAGACAGCACTACAAACAGCTTTAGCCATGGATCTTCTTGAAAAGGAAGCAGGAGCGTTTAAACAGAATTTGGTGTCGGTCGACTATTTACATGCAAATAAGAGATCAAATCGTAAACAGCAATGTAATAGAGTGATCACGTGCTACAGGTGTGGAGATAATCACACAATACCTCATTGCCAAGTATCACCGAGAATAACGTGCAATTTCTGTGGACAAGGACACATGGAAAGAATTTGTCTAAAGAAAAGAGAGGAGACAGACGTATTACGTCGATGAAGAAAACTCAGAGGCAGAATACGTAGATATAGTGGAGATTTACCGAGTAGATAAGCCAAAGCTCCGAGACAAGATATACACAGTCCTAAACATACAAGGTAAACCGATCATTAACGTGGCATCATCAAGCGAAAAAACTGTTCCCGGGAATACAGATCAAGAAGACGACATTACGGTTAGTCACCTTCTGCAAAACTACAGTGAACATCACCGGTTACTTAACGGTAAAGGTAACTTACGAAAATAAAGACTACCAAGCAAAATTATATTTAACAGAAATCGAGCGCGCGCCGTTACTGGGACGCGAATGGATACGCTGTTTGATTTTAGGAGGAAGCGCAAGTGGCTTATTTAGTAAAATTTTACAAGTAGAATTTAACGTACAGGATGTAAATAAAGAAGTGTTTATAAAAAAATTATTTAAAAAATATACCAATGTAACAGACCCAAATTACACTGGAATAAAAACTTACAGCTTCGCCAACCCTTAAGCCAAACGCGCAACCGGTTTTTCTAAAATCGCGACCACTTCCGTTTAAACTGACTCCTTTAGTGGAAAAAAAATTTGATTAACGACGGCGTTTTCGAGCTAGTAGAGACATCGGAGTTCGGGACACCAATTGTACCGATTTTGAAAATCAACGAAAGGGGAGAGGAGGATGTCAGGGTCTGCGGAGACGACAGTGTAACCGTCAATCCGCAACTTATTATAGATGATTTTCCTTTACCGACACCGGACGAACTTTTCTCAGAAATGACGGGCTATTGCATTTTCGGAAAAATCGATCTTAAATTAGCCTACTTACAATTAAGTGTAGACAATAAAAGCGCCAAGATACTTACGTTGAATACACATCGTGGATTATTAAAGTGTAAGCGCTTGATGTACGGCGTCGCGGCTGCACCAACGATATGGCAAAGAATGATGGAAAGCATTTTAGGCGGTATAAAAGGGATTAAGGTATTTTTAGACGATATATGCATCGCTGCTACAAATGTAACGGAATTTATCTATACTTTAGAATCAGTAGTACAGATTCTTAACAACTACAATATAAAAATTAATGTAAAAAAATGCGTCTTTTTCGAACACTAAATAAGTTATTGCGGGTACGTAATAGATAAACAGGGTCTACACAAGGATTAAAGTAAATTCGAAGCAATTACAAACATGCCTACACCCAAAAATGTGTCTGAGGTCCGTGCTTTCATAGGTATGATTAACTATTACCATCGTTTAATTAAAAACGCTAGTTGGATCCTAAACCCATTGTACGAATTATTATGTACTAACGCAGAGTTTATTTGATCTACACGCCACAAGGAAGCTTTCCAAGAAGCAAAAAGAGCTTTCATAAGCGAAATATGTTTAACATTTTATGACCCGAAACTTCCTCTAGTAGTTGCGACGGACGCCAGCCAGTACTCTTTCACACCGTTTTCCCGACGGATCGGAAAAAGCATGACAATACATCTCTCAATCCTTAAATTCCGCACAGCGTAAGTACAGCCGAATAGACAAGGAAGCATATGCTATTGTTTTCGCGATAAAATGTATATACCAATACCTATACGGTCAAAAGTTCATCTTAGTTACAGACCACCGGCCTTTGACATAAATTTTTACCAAAAAAAAGGGTTACCAGTACACAGCGCGATGCGTATGCAAAATTATGCAATTTTCTTGCGACGATACTCTTTCAAAATTGAATACCGAAAATCCGAAAACAATAGCAACGCCGATTACCTTTCATGTTTACCTTTACCAGATAAAAGTCAGTGCGTACATGTTGTAGACGTAATGTACATACAAATACTGGACGTATTGTCAGTGGACGCAACAAATATTGCACAGGCCGGTAAAAAGAATCTTGATATTACAAGAGTAATAGTTGCGTTATAACCAGGAAAGAAATTAAAAGCGAAAGACAGGTGGAATATAGACCCACGAGAATTTAGCATCGAACAAGGACTGTTAGTGCGTGGGCATCGAATAGTAATCCCGAAGTCATTACGTCAGGATGTGTTAAACGAATTACATGTTGGGCATTTTGGCATTGTAAAAATGAAAGGCCTAGCGAGAGGTCACTGTTCGTGGCCAAACATGAGCTCGGATATAGAAAAATTAGTAAATAAGTGTGTCTTATGTCAAGAGCATAGAAACAATACTATTAAAGTTGAAACTCATGTTTAGGAAACACCAACAGCACCTTTTGAAAGAGTTCATATAGATTTTGTGGGTCCATTTTTAGGACATTTTTTATCTTAGTAGACGCGTTCTCGAAATGGCCTGAGGTCCATGTAAATAAAAACATGATAGCAGACACAACGATAACAAAATGTAAAGAAATGTTTGCAACTTTTGGTTGCCTCATTGTATTGTGTCAGATAATTGTTCAAAAACTATATTAAAAGTCATGGAATTACACATAAATGTTCAGCACCGTTTCATCCAGCCTCAAATGGACAAGCAGAAAGGTACGTGCAAACAATCAAGAAAGCCTTAAGTAATGTACGGGAGAAAGCAAACATACATACAGAACTACAAATGATACTAGCACATATAGATCAATGCCACGCACTCGACTGTAGTATCACCTGCAGAATTAGTTTTTAAAAGAAAAATTAGATGTCAACTGGACTTATTACAACCGTCCAATAAAATAGAGCAAAATCCGGACGTAAACGACACAAAGCAATTTAGAGAATTAGAAGTAGGAGAAAGAGTGGCTGCTCGTAACTACGCAGGAAAGCCCAAGTGGAAATTTGGAAAAATAATTACACGCACAGGCAGTTATACTATAGAATCTTGCTGGACGACGGCCGAGAATGGTTACGTCATATCAACCAACTAGACAAGTCTGAAATAACACCACCCGAAGCTACTAAAGATAGTGGTAGACTCAGCAACCACTAATTCGTACCAGATGAAGACCTCATTGAACCACCGACAGCCGTGAGAGAGGGAGATGAATCTAAGAACTCTACAGATGCAGAAACAAGTTTCTCGAGTTGCACGATAACGGCTAGTGATGCTAAAGAACCGGCAAAAAAAACCGATCAACCGGAGTTTTGGCCGAGGACGAGGTCTGAGAAGAGAAAGGGAAGGACAGACACCAGGAAAAATAATAGAAAAATCTGCACCGATATCGAAAGCAACCCAGGTGGGAGGACCGCCCGAGAGGGCAGCCACACCAAGTACCGCAGCGAAAGACATGGAAGAATCAGCAAGACCACAACGGGTTAAAAAATTGCCAACATACATGAAAGACTAGGTTCTAGAATAATAACTGTAAAATAACTATTCGCTCGGAGGAAAGTGTTATGAATAGATATACGAGTATGTATAAAAGCAGCAAGGATTATTAGGATGTAAAGGAGTTGGGATGGAGACGTGCGTGAATGTGTGAGCGGGTGTGAGTGTGTGCGAGCCGCGCGGAAGTCGGAATCGGCAGGCGACTAGCGGTGTGTGGTACTTGGTCGGTGACTCGCCTGTTACACGTACCACTGTACTGGTTATATAACTTAAATAAAAGTATAATGCAAACTACCTCTAACGTCCTTTGGCTCTGAGTTACCTTTATTGCTCTCACCTCAACATACATTCACAATAAGTTTGCATTATAAATTTATATGTTAACCTATATTCTTTTAAAATAATATGCATATTAGATATAACCTATATTTCTACATCCATGTACTTACAGAGTCGTATCACCCATTTGAATGTTAACAATTACTTGGTCAGTAGTAAAATCTTCTTTATTCATTTTCTCTGTATATTATTTAAGTTATTAAATGTAAAATTTCAGTAACTGTTCTACGAAATTTTTGTATGCAAAACGTATCCGCTCTTGTGAAATACTTATAGGAATTTGTGTAATGTATGTAGGTATAATACTCTTGATTCTGCAAACTTGCGAAGCGACAAGTATGAAGTATAGTTTGACGTATGTTAGTATCGTATCTCAACGCAAGATGGCACTTGTAGAATCTTTCCTTTAACTTCTCTACACGGAGAAAAATTTCGAAGGTTCAGCCTTCAATATTATTGCTGTCGTATAGATCTCTATCGATCGAATGTTTTGCAGTCTATTTTTGCGTATTCAAGTATGGGGATCCTCTGTGAGTGACAATAAGACATCTAGTGATTTTTCTTCGTTTGTTGCAGTAGACGGTCTTCCAAAACGAGGACGAACTTTTACACTTCCTGTATCATGAAACTGCCTGACAGCCCTTGATACTGTAGATTTAGAAATCGGAGTAAGGCCAAGTTTAAAAGTTTCATTGAAGAGAGTTTTGGCATCTTCGTAAGATCGTCTAAGTTCACCGTAGCCTATCATCATCAAAAGTGAAGTTCTTTCTCTTTCATTAAGTCGTTACATGTTTATGCGCAGATAATAAATATGCACGACTACGAAAAATGACAAATTAACTACAGAAAAATATTCGACGAAAAAATGACCAATGAATAAGAAAATACTATTTTCCAAACAAAATTAGAGAAATACTTCTTTTCCAGATAAAATGTTGTCAATCTTTACATATCACAAGATACTAAGAAATAAAAAATGAGCTTTGGTGAATTGAAATTGAATAAAAGATGACTGAGATTAAAACGATTAAACGAAGAAATTTTTTAGAAATTCTTGATTAACAATATCTCTGATGGTCAAATTAAAATTTAATTTTAAAAATAGTTTTATAGTTTATTATGAACCCTTCTTTAAATTGTTTATGTTCATTATTCATTTAAACAAGTCTTGTCCATTTAATAGAAGGTTTAAAAATTGTGACGTTACCATTATCATTATTATTAGTGTCGAGAAAATTTAAGCAATTAATAAGTGAAAGTAGAAGTGGAGTAATTTGAGTCTACGGGGTGAAAATTATGCTAATGCAGTTTAGAAGTAAGATAATGATAACTATACAATTTATAATGTCAAAGACGTTCAACAATGGGGTTGTTTGAATACCGGAATAATTTGAGTTGATGATGTAGAATTTACAATGAAGCAATCAAGTTAAGTCAAGATTAAAATTGGATACGTTTTTAAGACGCAAAATTATCCACGATTTAATCTACAAATGGCCCTGCAGGTACTAATCATGAATATTGTGTCTTAAATAATTTTCTCTACGAATTCTGGTTTTCGAGTTATCGTACTGAACCTGGGATGAACCTTGTCCATGACCTGCAAAAGTCAAAATTTAAAAATGAACAAGGCCCTATATGAACGCTTAATTTTTTATTCCCTTCATTTACGGGGTCAAAAATGGAGGGTTCTATTTAAGAAAATCGATTTGACCTTCAAATGACCTTGAAGGTCATGGTTAAGGTCAAAACTAAGGTCTCCATCAAATAGCTGGATAATTATTATGAATATTACGTTTTAAATGTTGTTCTCTACGAGTTCCGATTTTCGAGTTATCGTACCAAACCTGCATTTGTCCTTGTCCTTACCTTCCAAGGTCAAATTTTAAAATATTTTAGACCACATTTGAACGTAAAATTTTCCGCTCTTTTCATTTCAGGGGTCGAAAATGGGGGTTCTATTTAAAAAAATCTATTGGACCTTCAAATGACCTTGATGAATATGGTCAAGGTCAAATTCAAGGTCCTCATCAGAAAGCTGGGAAAAAATTCTAACAACCATGTGTTTTTATTTTTTTTACCATTGTTAATTCAGATTTTATCATGCCGTTCCGGAACTTTTCAGACACCCTGTATATACAATAAAGTATGGAAAAACGGATAAAGGTGTTAAAAACAATTAATAAATTACAGTTTTATAGATTAAACTTTATATTAAATGCAAACATATACATTATACATAATAAATTAGAAAACAATTATCCAAAAATTTAAAATACGTATGTTATACCACAATAATATTTGAATGATATAATTATAATCCTATAAATTTGTGACGTATTTATCACATTTACTTTTAATTTAATAAAATAAAAATTTTCTTAACATTTGCCTTTAAAAGTTTTCCTTAAAATTTGCCTTTAAATTTCTCTTTTAACATTTTTTTTCTTTAAATTATGCTTTTCAAATTGGATTTCTTTGATTTAAGTCCTATAAATATCCTTGTACAGCACTAAAGATAAAAGAACTGAGACACCTGCAACAGAATAAGTATCGTTGATATATGATTATTTACAAATATGACTAAAATGCATTCTATTAAACAGCTAATTAAATAGCATTTTGTAATGTGTAACGGGGTGGGACCTTAGGTGAGCGACGAAAAACACAAAAGGAGCGCCGGGACCGAGAATCGATCCGGCGTTCCCGAGATCTCTAAGCAAGCATGCTATCCTTATAGCCAATGCTGCCTGTGTCGTCGCTCGCTCAACCTGCCTCGAATACCGCGTGGGTACGGGTAGCAACCCGTTATAAATGATACTACTAAGTATTAAGATTAATCGAACATTGTTTGTCATGACTATAGTTGAGTTTTACAAATGATATTTTTAAAAAGAAAATATAACTCACAATCATCATCATAATCATAATCACAATAATTCACAATAATATAAATAATATATCATGGCAATTTATAATAGGTAATCTTTGCTAACCACAAAAATTGTCCGTGTCCTATATATGTCCAGATAATATCCTTTTGCAGCCTTGCAGCATACTTTTTCAGCCCTGCAGTACTTTTGATAAAGGAACTGTGACATCTGTAACAAAATACATATGACTGAGTGTAAATTTTTAACTGGCATAATAATGAAAATGTATACAATTTTTATATTCAGAGCAAGGGAACGTTACTTTGCATATAGACAGCACAAGATATAAAAGCACTACCTTAAAGTATATGTACAATAAACACAATAATGAAGACTGTCATTGGATTTTATTATTGTAGGAACTATTTTTTTAATTATGATGATTATGATGATAAAATAAAATATAACAGTATACATTTGTAATCAATACTGTTTGTAATATCACTTACAAACTTGCAGTTTTCGAAAATCCTCCAATCACTTTTGTTGATGTTTATGAGTTCAATATTTATGAATTACTTTTTATTAATAATCCTTTTGTTGTTACTTTGTTCGCTCGTAATAATCTGTTCTCATTCTTCGTAATAATATCTATGTAGAGTTTCAAGTTCAAACCACATATTGTTATGTGGATGTTCTTCTAATAATAATGTAGATAAATATTTTGCTTTATGTATGCAATCAAGTGCACTAAATAGGTACCCACATGAAATAAATGTTGAAATTCGTATTCAAAATAATACAAAAGATATTTATGTGCACTGTACTTCCCAAGCTGAAAATTTTAGGCGTTGCAAGCATGCAGTAGGTGTATTGTTATTTATACAAAGGTAGGTAATAGTGAATCATATTTTTGAAAATAAATTACATGAATGGTTTCTGGGTTTTAATAAAGAAACTAGAGAAAGTATAATGCAGCTTGGAAGTTTGCATCTACGTCAACAGTGGGGAAAAGTAAAAAAAAAGTACACTTCCTCGTAAGCTTTTTAACATCTTCCATTGTTAAATTTAATATTTACATTTAAAAAAAAATAACGTACACAACTCTTTAATTGCTCCGATTATTTTTAGGAGGTTATGAACTCAGATACTACAATTCGTCTGCTTTTTATAACTTTTAGTGCTTTCAGAGTTCGCCACCAGATGTGCCACTTTTGCTCGGACGGGCGAATATCCATATATCGTAATAAAATCAATAAAGTGAAGTTGGCTACTTCTCTCGTTCATTTTACACAGAGTCTGCTCCTATTTTCCAGTACGTTCAGCTATCGTTCCTCTATTTATTTATATCCACCAATCAAATTCTTTGATTCTTTGATAACGCTCTGAATTGGCTCTGTAAGAGTTCTAATTCGATACTATCGCTATCTCCCTTTTATAGATGGAATATCATATATATATATATGTGTGTGTGTGTGTGTGTGTGTTTGTTTGTGTATGTGTGTGCGTGTGTTTTTTTTTTATTGGAGAAAGAGGTTGGAGGGAAAAATCTTAATAGACCATGACATGGCCTAAGCCACCGTGTGTTGGATTCTCACCAACTAAAACCCTTCGTTTTGCGACCGAATATAGAATCCAATTGCAACCCGAATCCTCTTCGCTCTCCTTACCGATTTGTCGGTGAGGAGGGCCAAGCTCCGTCTTCAGTGCCTTTTTTCCCCCGCGGTACCACGGTAAAGTATTACTTCGCGGGGGGGCATAGGGACATTGCCCTTGTCTCCTTGATGTGATTGTCATTCCTTATGACCTTCATTATAGGCTGCCGTCTAGTTTTTACCGCATCGTCCGGTCGTCAGCTTCTTGCAGCATCTCTCGTCTTCTTCTCTCTTCGTCACCCCTCACTTTCTTGAGGATGACCGCGGCGTAGTTACTAACCACGTGCCAGCCCTCAGCGGTGGCAAACATAGCTACCATAATAGACTCAGGAGTTGCTCTGATCTGGAGGTAGCGTTCAAACTCTTCACGCTCCTGCTGGTAACGCGAGCAGTAGCAAAAAACGTGCTCAGCGTCCTCGCACATGTCCAAACATGCTGGGCAGTCTGAACAGTCTTCTAAATTAAATCTACACAGGTATGCTCGATAGCATCCATGTCCCATCAAAAATTGCGTGAGGTAGTAGTTTACTTCCCCGTGTCTTCTTTTGATCCAGTCTTCAATCTTTGGTATAAGTAGGTGCGTCCAGCGCCCTTTCAGGCTACTGTCCCATCTTCTCTGCCACTCAGCTGCTGTTTGTTCTCTGGCAGCGTTCCAGATTTCTGCCTTCGTTCTATCGCTGTTCTCCTGTTTTGCCATGTATATGGCCTTCCTCTCTAGTGTTAAGAGCTCGATGGGTGGCATGCTTGCCACGACACTTATTGCATCGTCCGATACCGTGCGGTAAGCAGACGCTACTCTTAGCGGACTCCGTCTATACACGGATGACAGGTTCCGCGCATAGGCTTTTATTGCCATTGCATCTGCCCAAATTGGTGCCCCGTACAGCATAATCGATGTACTGACACTTGATAACAGCTTCTTTTTCTTCGGAGTAGCTCCACCGACATTCGGCATGAGCCGAGATAGAGCAGCAGTCGTTCTTGACGCTTTTTCACCTGTTAATTCAAGGTGCTGTTTAAACGTCAACTTTTCGTCTATAGTAACGCCCAAATACTTGATAGTCGATTTAGAGGTTATCTCATGGCCGTCTATCATTAGGGCGATCGTCTCCATTTTCTTCCTGCTAGATATCAGGATCGCCTCGGTCTTGTGTCCAGCGAGATCAAGTCCCGTTTCTCTCAGCCACCTCTGGATGGTGGTGATCGCTTCATTGGTGATTTCAGCGACGTCTTCTTTTTCCTTCCCTACTACTACAAGAGCTATGTCGTCTGCGAATCCTACTACCATAGTCTCCCGCGGGAGTTGTAGTCTCAGCACTCCGTCATACATAATGTTCCACAATGGCGGGCCCAGTACTGATCCCTGTGGAACACCTGCCGTGACCTTGTAGGTTTCAATGCCGCAATCCGTTTCGTACAGTAAAGTTCTGTCATTCAGATAGTCGGACATCATCCTCCTGATGTAGGTGGGCACCTCGTTTTCCACTGATGGCTGCTCGGGCTGTATTTACCACTAGGCCGATCGCGTCCAAAGTAGATCGGCACTTCCGAAAGCCATATTGGTGCTCGGCAAGCCCCTTGGTCTCTTCGATTATGCACTCCATCCTGCTGCTGATAATGCGCTCCAGTATTTTTCCTTGTGTGTCCATCATACATAATGGTCTGTACGATGTCTCCCCTCCGGGCGCTTTGTTACCCTTAGGTAACAACACAAGTCGCTGCTTTTTCTAGTTCGTCGAAAATCTCTCTTCTGCTAGGCATGCATTGTAGAGGCCAACAAATTCTTCAGGTTTAGCCTCGATGGCATGCTTCAGCGCCACATTTGGTATGCCGTCAGGACCGGGGGCCTTATTGTTTCCTACCCTCTTGCTTGCTACGAGTAGCTCCTCAACTGTAATTGGAGGTATATCTTCTTCCCGCACTCCCTCTGCTATAGCATATGGTGCGTCCGGCTGACTTGGAAAAAGTGTTGTCACTACCCTCTTTAGTACCTCTGGGCACTTTGGTGGGGGTATATAGCTTCCTTTGAGTGTCTTCATAACTGTTTTGTAGGGCCTGTCCCATGGATCTTTATTGACCTCTTCTAGCAGCTCCTTATGACATCTCTGCTTGCTTTCACTGATGCACTTCTTGAGGGTGCACTTGGCTTCTTTCATTCTTCTGCTGCATTCTTCTACAGCTTCGCTTTCAATACCGGTTCGGTAAAACTTTTTCCTTGCCCATTGCTCCAGCCTTCGTGCTCGGTGGCAGGCGGAACGCGCTGATCTAATCTTCTCGTTCCACCAATATACTGGTGCCCATCTTTGATTGGGCACTTTTCTTGGCATAACTGCGTCACAGGCTCGGGTGAGCCGTTTTGTCATTTGTTCAGCCTTGTGTTCTGCTGATCCCGTCAATTGGATATTTCCTAACATCATCAGAAATAGTTCCTTGTCGTACTCCTTGGCTTTCCATTCCATTTTCGTACTTATAGGGTTAGTACAGTGTACCATGTTTTGTGTGCCCAGCTCCATTATAATGGCGTGGTGATCACTATTAGTGAAGTGATCGCTTACGGTCCATTTACTCACCTCTTTTACCAGACATCTACTAACAAATGTTAAGTCGATCACTGATTCAGCGTCCACCTTTTTATAGGTTGGTACGTTGCCTTCATTCACCAGCACCAAGTCCAGAAGTGTGAATGCCTCTAGTAGGGCCTGTCCTCTTCTATTGGTTTTTCGGCTGCCCCATTCAACCGCCCATGAGTTAAAGTCCCCACCTATAATAGCTGGTTTTTTAGCCCTGACATCTCGTACTAGCCGGTCCAAGAACTGCTGAAACTGATCTATTGGCGCACTGGGTGGGGCATAACAGCTGTATATCTGTATACCCTCAATCTTTGCGCTGGCAAAACCTGCTTCTTTGACTTTCATCCTACTTTGAAAGGTAAGGTCTCTGCACGCCCAAATAGCTGCTTTACCGGAGCCATCGGATTCCCACCTTGGCTGTTCAAGATCTCTGTACTGCTCACTGATTATAGCGACATCAATCTTCTGCTCACGGACGTACTGACAGAGAAGGTCCTGGGCTGTCTCACAGTGGTTCAGGTTTAACTGTACTATTCTCATCTTCTTTGTTTTGTGGCTTTCACTGCCGCTTGGTACGCTGGGCAATCATAGCTACCTGCGGCATGGTCGCTTTTCTCTACGTCGTCCTTTCCTCTGCAGAGAATGCAGCTGGGCTGGTTTGTGCAGTCTTTCGCTACATGTCCCGCTGAGCCACATTTGTAGCAGCAGCGGCTTCTGTCGTGCTGCTCAATGCAGCTTGCAGCAGTATGGCCGAAGCCCAAGCATTTATAGCACCTGAGCGGGCGGGAGTCTCGCTTTATTGCTCTTATTCGGCAGATAACCCACCCTATCCTTATCTTCTCACCCTTGATAAACTTCTGGCCTATCTGGGCAGGTAGCTGTACTATTGCTTTCTGCGTATCTCCATAGGCTTTACGAAGCGACTTAACCGCCGTAGGTTCGAAATTATGTCCTTCCTCATTATTTTTGCGTAGTGCGTCCACTATGTCCTCCTTAGTGGTCAGCATGTCAAGATCTTTAATCTCGAAGGCCTCTTCATGATGCAGCGCCCTGATTGTAGCAGTTTTCTCTAGTACTGCTTTCACCGCTTCCTGAAGCTCAGCTGTTTCCACCTCCTTGGAACGTCGTAGTTCGAGTAGCAGATCTCCTGCTGTCGTTTTGCGTATTCTATGTACGCTGGTTCCTAACTTTTCTAGGCTAGGCTCTGCCTTCATTTTCTTTAGGATTTCGGCGTAGCTTTTGCCACCCTCGGCCTTGATGACTAAGGCGTCAGGTCTAGGGGGTCTTGCTCTTGCCGTCCTACTTTTTCTGGTGCCTTTTTGGTCTTGGCCACGAGCACCAGTGTTATCCTTCCTGTTTACGATTTTTTCTTTTTTCTTCTTTGCCTTCCTTGTCACCACCTCTTGCCACGAGTCTTTCTCCCTCTGGTGGACATTGTCCTCGGCTATTCTTCTTGCAGAGCTCGCCCCACTAACGCGGCTAGCCTGCTGTTGTTCCCCCTTGCCGACCGGCTTAGGGTTCACTCCGTTCGCCTCTGCTAGGCTAATTGCCCTTTCCAGAAGGCCAGGGATTGTTTGGGTCTCCTTGCCCTTAGTCCCTGGCCGTTGGCACTGCATAAGGTTATCGTCTGCAGAGCAGAGAGCCCTGCTTGTTGCAGAGAGTTGCTTGTGCACATTGTGTCTGTCCCTGACATAATCGATCAGCTCATCGATTTTGCTGCCAAGGCGATCTAGGTGCACTTTTTTGGAGGTCGCGCTTTCTGCTCGCTTGTCGCCATCTGCGTCTACCTCCATAGTTACTGCCTTCTTTCCTGTAGCATTACCATTGCCTTCCCGTGCCAGGTTACCTACAACGGGGCTGGTTGTGTTGTGCTGTGTGTGTGTGTGTTTTTTTTTTTTTTTCCTTATAGAGTGAGAGGTTAAGGGCAAATCCATTATGGACGATATGGCACCGACTGGTACCACCTGTGTGGGACTCTCACCCACTGAACCCTTCGTTTACCGTTAGCTTTTGAGTTCCAACAGCAACCGAATCCTCTCCATCCTCCTTACCGACCCTAAGTAAGTTGGACCTGGCTCTTTCTCCAATAAGCCCCCCCGCGGTAACACCGTTTGAGTATTGCTTCGCGGGGGAACTTTGGGCTATTGCCCTCGTCTGTTGATGTGGTCGTCATCACGTTTTCCGCTGCCGTCTACTTCTTACCGCATCGTCCGGACGTCTGTTTCTTGCTGCATCTCACGTCATCTTCTTCTTTTTTCTTCGTCCTTTCGGACCTTCTTAAGGATGTCTGCAACAAAATTGTTTATTGCGCTCCATCCGTCGGCCAAAGTCATCATGGCTACCATAATAGACTCAGGCGTTACTCTGGTCTGTAGGTAGCACTCAAGCTCTTCTCGTTCCTGTTCATAGCGTGGACATTCACTGAACACATGCTGAGCGTCCTCGATTACATTCAAGCACGTCGGGCAATCCGGGCAATCCTCCAATTTAAATCGGTGCAGATACGCCCGGTAGCATCCATGTCCACTCAGAAACTGCGTTAGGTAGAAATTTACTTCCCCATGTCTTCTTTTTGTCCAGTCTTCTACACTTGGTATGAGGCGGTGTGTCCACCGACCCTTACTACTAGAGTCCCATCGCTTTTGCCACTCCGTCATTGTTACTTTCCTAGCGGCATCCCAAATTTCTATCTTGGTTTTGCCGCTGTCTTGTCTTTTTCCTTCGTCGATTGATTTTCTCTCCCTTACTAATAGGTCTATTGGCGGGAGACCGGCAATAACGCAGACCGTCTCGTCCGATACCGTACGGTAAGCAGACGCGATCCTAAGTGCATTTCGCCTGTGCACTGAGGAGAGCTTTCGTCCATATGCCTTCACCAGTACAGCCCTGCCCATATGGGGGCTCCATACAACATGATTGATGTACTAACGCTTGCCAGTAGTGTTCTGCGATTCTGTGTGGGACCACCCACATTTGGCATCAGCCGCGCCAACACTGCGGTAGTTTTTGCGGCATTCTCTCCTGCTGCTTCCAAGTGCTGTTTAAAGGTCAGCTTTGCGTCTAACGTTATACCTAAATATTTAATAGTCGGTTTAGAGGTAATTTCATGACCGCCTATTCTCAAGGTGATTGTCTCCGTCTTCTTTCTGCTAGATATTAGGATTGCCTCCGTTTTATGGCTTGCAAGCTCCAGATTCGCATTATTCAGCCACTTCTGTATTTTAATGATAGCTTCACTAGCAATTTCAGCTACCTCTTCTTTCTCTTTTACTACCAACACCAAAGCTATGTCGTCTGCAAATCCTACGATCATTGCTCCTTCTGGTAATTTTAGCTTGAGTACGCCATCGTACATAATGTTCTACAACGATGGGCCCAGTACAGACCCCTGTGGAACTCCCCCGGTAACCTTATAATTCACCGTGCCCTCCTTGGTCTCGTATAAGAGAGTTCTGTCCTTGAGGTAGTCAGACATTATTCTTCTTATATACGGAGGAACTCCTAGTCTCACTAGTGCTTTGTGAATTTTGCACCAATTTGCAGAGTTAAATGCATTTTTAACGCCAAGTGTAACCACCGCGCAGTACTTTTTCGCACCGTCTTTCCATCTTTTCCCGCTTACGGCTCTCCGTGCTGTATTCACCACTAAACCGATAGCGTCTAATGTTGAGCGGCACTTACGGAAACCATACTGGTGTTCCGCAAGCCCCTCTGGCTCCTCGGTTTTGTCTTCCATCCTAACAAAGATTATGCGCTCTAATACTTTGTCCTGCGTATCGAGCATGCCGAGCGGTCTGTATGACGACCCTTCTCCAGGTGGTTTGTTACCCTTTGGTAGCAACACAAGCCTTTGCTTTTTCCAGTTTCGTGGAAACGTTCCTTCTGTGAGACAAGTGTTGTACAAGTCTATAAACTCTGCTGGGTGAGCCTGGATGGCATGTTTCAATGCAATATTGGGTATGCCATCAAGTCTTGGAGCCTTATTGTTTCCAACCCTCCTGCAGGCTGATAGTAGCTCCTCCTCCGTAATTAAGGGTATATTATCTACATCTATTTCTTCTACCATAGCACATGGAATGTCCGGCTGATTTGGGAAGAGTGTTGTTACCACCCTGCTTAGTACCTCTGGGCACTTTGGTGGGGGTATGTAACTTCCCTTGATCTTCTTCATAACAATTTCATAAGGTCGGCCCCAAGGGTCTTCATTGACCTCATCTTGCAGCTCTCTTAAACATCTTTGTTTACTCTCTCTTATACACTTTTTAAGGTTGCGCTTTGCTTCTTTAATTTTTTCGTTGCAGTTCTCCACCGTATCCATTCCTCTACCGGTTCGGTAGAATTTCTTCCTTGCCCGTTGTTCCAATCTTCTAGCTCGATGGCAAACGCTGCGCGCTTGTTTGATCTTGTCATTCCACCAATATGCTGGTAGCCATCTTTGACTGGACACTTTTCTCGGCATTACCGCGTCGCACGCTTTGGTGAGCTGGCCCGTCATTTGTGCAGCCTTGTCGTCTGCTGATCCCGTCAATTGAATATTGTCAAACATCGTCAAGAATAACTCTTTGTCATACTCTTTGGTTTTCCATTCAGTTCTTGTACTACTGGGATTTGTACAGAATTTCCTACTTGGTCCGCCTAGCTCCATTATTATAGCTAGGTGGTCACTATTTGTGTAGTGATCACTCACGATCCATTTGCTTACCTGCCTTACGAGGCAGTTACTGACAAATGTCAAGTCTATGAATGACTCTGCATCTCGTTTTCTGAACGTCGGGGTGTCGCCTTGATTCAGCAACACCAAGTCTAGTAGCGTGAATGCCTCCAGTAGCACTCGTCCCCGTTTATTGGTTCTGCTACTACCCCACTCGATCGCCCATGCGTTAAAATCTCCTGCTATTATAGCTGGTTTTTGATTCGTAGCGTCTTGCACCAGCCGGTTCAGTATTTGTTGAAACTGCTCTATTGATGCGCTAGGCGGGACTTAACAACTGTATACGTGTATGCCGCCTATTTTCTCTCTTACGAATCCATTTTCCGTGACATGGTTCGTCGGTATGTTGTCGCCTTTTTTTCGGCACAGTAAACAACACGGTTCATTACGGCAGATATTTGCTTTATGCCCCGTCTTACCGCATTTGTAGCAGCATTTGCTGCTATCCTGCGGATCAGTACACTTGATAGCGACGTGGCCGAAACCAAGGCATTTATAACACCTAAGCGGCCCCTTACTGCGGTTCGATGTACGGATCCTACAGTTGACCCATCCAATTTTAATTTTCTCTAGCTTTGTGAACTTGGTCGCTATTTCTTTCGACACTTGGACAACAGCTATTTGCGTATCTTCGTACGCTTTTCTCAGCGATTTTACGGCAGTGATCTCAATCACATCTCTTTCTCCTATTTCCCTTTGCAAGGCCTCCAGTACCTCCTCTTTTGAAGTAAGTATGTCGAGGTCCCTTATTTCAAAGGTCTCCTCTTGCTGCAGTGTTTTTATTGTGGTTCCTTCCACTAGTACTGCTTTAACCGCTTCTTGGAAGTCTGCGGTTTTAACTTTTTTTGTGCGTTTGAGCTCTATGAGGAGATCTCCCGCCACCATTTTGCGTATTTTGTTTACGCTATCTCCTATGGCATTCAGTGAAGGAGCAGTTCTCAATGTTGACAAAATGTCCACGTAGCTCCTTCCTTCCGGCGCCTTAATGATAAGAGCGTCCGGTCTGGTCGGTCTTGCCCGCTGTGTTTTGTCTCTACTGGTCCTACTCTGGTTGTTAACGCCAGGAGCCTTGTTGTTCTCCTTACTTAACTGTTTCTCCTTTTTTTTTGCCTTTCTTGTAACGACCTCTTGCCAAGTTGCCTCTTTAATTCTTTTACTCTCTTTCTCCTCTTTGTTACTCCTATCCTGCGGAGTATTTAAGGCCTCCCTTGGTTTACCCGCCTTTTTCGGTTTCAGACTTGGTGTTGTCTGAGTTTCCTTGCCTTCCGTTCCTGGACGTTGGCACTGTAGCAGGTCATCCTCCGCGCTGCACAAACTTTTATACATGACACTAGTGCTTCGTGCCATGTCCTTGATACTTTTATGGACGTTATTTTAGTCCCTTATAAACTCTCTTAGTTCCTGGATTTTTTCTCCTAGACGCTCCAGCTGGTCATTTCTTCTTTCAAGGTTGTAGTCCCAGTTTGAGTTACTGCCTCCTTGATTTACCTGCTCTTGTTCCGTCTGCATTGCCCTTTCGGAAATAGTCTTTATTGGACTACACTCCATTGCAATCGTTTCTCTACTGAGACTGCTGTTATCGTCCGATGTCTGGGTTGGGAACCCAGTTTCTAAGACACTTTTTGGGGTATCCGAAGTCCCCAAGTTTGATTTCTTTGATGTACTAGGCATTTTTATTTTTATTTATCCTCCTCTTCCAAATTTAGTCACCTACCTTCCACCGAGCTTGCTCCGCGAAGCTATGCTTCACAGGTGTGAATTCTGGCCTCATGCCCCAGCGCAAGTCTTCCTCAGAAAGCCTCCGGGAAAGGGTAACGAGGCCCCCCCTCTGACCACAATAGGGCCCGTTCCGGGCGCCACCCGGCACTATTGAGATCATTGGGATTTTCGCCGGATGATAGGGTAGCTAGGGCGTGTCGGCGAAACATCCCCGGGCCCCTGTACTTTCCGGCAGCCTGGGAGTGTCAGAACCCAGTTTGTCTCGTATCCTTTCCCTTCAGCAGCCGAAGTCGAGTCGGACTGCGGCAATCGGCAAGCGCCTGCTTAGTCATAACCCTAAGATCAAACCTTGTTTCCGGTAGTGACAGATCTTCAATAAGCTGCTTGGTCCGCGGGAGATATTTTATTTCTCTCCTACCCTCTGTTTGCAGCACTACGTACGTAGTACTATGCGCTTACAGCGAGCGTTCCTCTATCCGCCACCCGAGGACGCGCCAGATGGGGTACAGCTCCCCCTCGTGGTGTGTGTGTGTGTGTGTGTGTTTGTCCCCTTTGAGAAAGAGGTATTAGGGAAAATCTTATAAAGACCAAAGCATGACTTTGCTTATGGGGTTCTCACGACAGCCCCGTACCCACTGTCAGCCATGTGTCGGGTTCACACCGACTGAACCCATCCTTGTTACGGCCAGGTGACAAAATACCTAACCGTCCCAAGAAACGCCCTCTTTACCTTTATCGACCCTTGATAAAGGTAGCTAGCTCCGTCTTCTGTGCCCTGGTCTCCGCGGTACCACCGTTAAGCAATGCTTCGCGGGGTGGGGGGGGGGCGTTTGGATTTACGCCCGCTTCTAGTTTATAGGTCGTCGTCTTCTTTCTTTGCCCGGTCGTCGTCTTCTTTCATTGCCCGGTCGTCTACTTCATGCAGCATCGTCCGTTCATCCTCTGGACAGCCTCGATCCCGATACCTACGTTACTCTGCATCAGTCAGAGGAGCATTACGGACTTGTGGTTCAGAAGCCTTCGTCTAGCAACATTTTAATGGGCTGTTTCGCCTTGTCTTTCCCTTCTATTCTCTTCGTCATTTCTAACCTTCTTTAAGATGATCCTTACGTAGTTGTTTACTGCGTACCAACCATCCTCCGTCGTCAACATAGCTGTCATCATAGACTCAGGTGTCACTCTAATCTGGAGGTAACACACGAGTTCTTCTCGCTCCCTCTGGAATCGCGAACAGTCACAGAAGACATGCTCCACATCTTCGTTTGCATCCAAACTCCCTATCAAAATCCTTCATTTTGCAGCCAATTCTATTGGTCCTTGTACTTGTACTGGATCTCTGCCCTGTTTTTCTTAACTCCACTATTATGCCCTGGTGATCACTATTGCTGTAGTGCTCACTCACGGCCCACTTGACAACTGAGTCAATTAAGCAATTGCTAACATACGTCAGATCTATAACCGATCCTGAGTCTCCTCTTCTGAAGGTGTTGGTGCAGACCTGGTTAATTAGTACCAAATCTAGGAAAGCGAATGCTTCTAGTACTACCTGGCCTCTTCGATCTGTCCGTTGGCTGCCTCATTCTACGGTCCATGCGTTAAAATCGCCGGCAATGATTACTCGTTTTCTTCCAGCAGCATCTTGCACCAGCCGGTCTAGAAGTCGTTCAAACTGTTCAATTGGTGCATTTGGCGAGGCCTAGCAGATGTATACGTGTGTGCCCGCTACCTTCACGCGAACAAAACCTTCTTCGCGAATCATCATTTTTTCCTGTAAGGTGACGTCCCCGCATGCCCAGATCGCCGCCTTCCCGGTGTGGTCCGATTCCCGCGATGGTTCGTCCAAGTCTCTGTATTGCTCGCACACGATGGCTAAGTCAACCTTTGTTTCACCGACATACTGATTTAGTAGGTCCTGTGCCGTCTCGCTGTGATTAATATTTAGTTGCACTATCTTCATTATTTAGATTTCTTAAGTCCTTCTAATGCCGCTCGGTAAGCTGGGCATGTGTAGCTACAGGCTGCATGGTCAGCTTTCCCTCCTGCATTTCTTTCACGGCAGAATATGCAGCTGGGAGCGTTTTTACATTCCCTTGCCGTATGTCCTTCTTCCCCACACTTATAACAGCAGCTACTTCTATCCTTTGCAGCTGTGCAGTTCTTGGCTATAGTACAAAAGCATAGACATTTATAACATCTAAATTGCCGTAACACTCTCTGTATCTCCCGTATTCTGCAAACTACCCATCCTATCCTGATTTTCTGCATAGCTATCATCTGTCGGCCTTTTTGTGCTGGCATTTGGATGACCGCGGTCTTGGTATCGCCATATGCCTTCCGTAATGACTTCATCATATTCTCCTCTACTGCGGATGCTTCACCTCGGTATTCTCTGCGTAGCGCATTTACAATTTCTTCTTTGCTAGTCAGGATATCGAGATACTTTATTTCAAAGGTCACTGCGTCTTGGAGGGTCCTTACTTCGGTACCCTCTGCTAGCACTACTTTCACTTCTTGCCGGAATTTCGCTGTCTTCCCTTCCGCTGTGCGCTGGAGTTCCAAAAGCAGGTCTCCAGCTGCTGTCTTGCGTACCCTGTTAACGCAGTCACCAAGCGTCTTCAACTTGGGGTCCGCCTTCATTGTTTTCAGGATATTAGCGTACGACGCCCCGCCGATGGCCTTTATAATGAGTGCCTCCGGACGGGTTGGTCTTGCCCGTGGCGGTCTCTTATTTCTGGTGCCTTTTTGGTTTAAGGTACTAGTACCACGTTTGTCGTCCTCATTCTTCTTTTTCTTCGTTTTCCTGGTATGGGCAATGGGGACTGCGACGTTACAGCCTATCTTGCCTTCTTCCTGGTCGCCGTGTCCTCCTGCGGTGATGTTCTCCTACCTTTGTTCGGAGTTTGCTCCATCTGTCTCTGGGTGAAGGAGGGAGAGATTTGGCTCTCTCGATCTTTGCTACCTTTAGCCTTCGACTATGTACCTGTTTTAGTCTGCATCGAAGTTGTAAAGTCCTTTAGCGCTCTTCTAGTATCCTTTGCCATGGTCTTCAACTGTGTGTGGATGTTTTTCTTTACCAAGATAAAATTCATCAGAGCAACAACTTTCTCTTTGAGGAGACTGAACGACTTATTCTCAATTTCCTACTCCTTTTCTTTTCCTTCACCGATGATGCTCTTCCTAATTACATTTCCATCCTCCCTCGCATGATCAATGGGGGACAGTAGGTGTATCAGGTCTGCGTTTCCTTGCTCCTGATTTAGCCTATCTTCTCCTAGGCTGTTGTTGCTGCCTGGATTCTGGGTAGGGAGCCCAGCTTCAATGACACTTTTCGAGGTATCCGAAGTCTTCGAGTGGTTTTTTGTCGGTGTGTGTTGTATGTTATTTTTCTCTTCTCTCTTCTGTCATCTACCTTCCACTCGGCTTTCACTCCAAAACCTATCCTCGCATACGTGTATTCTGGCCTCGTGACACAGCGCAAGTAGTCCTCAAATGCATCCGCGGGAGGAAAGTGAGGTCCCCCTCTATCCATAGCGGGGCCCTGTCCGGTCGCAAACCGGCACCACCGAGGCCATCAGGATTTTCGCCGGTTGATAGGGCAGCCAGAGCTGTCAGCGTAAGAGCCTCGGGCCCCTGTACTACCCGGCAGCCTAGGAGTGTTAGAACCAAGTTTATTTCACTCCATCTCTTCTTCCAAACTCGAAGTTAAGTCGTACTGTGGCAACCGGCGAGCGTCTGCTTGGCCGTGTTCCTAAGATCCTTGTCCTGTATCCTAGGATGGAGCCCTTTAACAAGGTGCTAACATCCGGGCCAGATGCCCCTTGGTTAATTTAACGAGGTTGATACTCCTCCCTCTCCTTCATCCACGCCGCTTGTACAGCACGGCCCCAGGCTTGGAACCGACATAGCGGAGTTGTGTGTGTGTGCGCGTTGTAACGGTAGACCCAGCGTACGATAACGCTGGGTTTTATTCTACTCGTTACCCAGTGGTTTCTCCGTCTCGAACTATTGCTTCGATGCATACCAGGCGGCGGGCCGCCGCGGCCCTGGGCGCCAGGCACCGGAGTGCCAGGGATCCCGCGATCCCCGTACTTGGAAACGCCGCCTCGTGTCGAAGCATCTTCTCGCTGCAACTGCTCGGCTGGCTAGAGTACGAAATGACACATAGAGGGGTAGAGACACTAACACAAGGTCGTGGGTTTCAGTACTAAAGTGAATGCACAAGTGGATTTGAATCGGATTTATATTTTACTTGCTCATTATTCCTTACAATTCACGTACGATCGGCGGTCTCCGACCGCGCGTTTACCACTGCGACATCCCCGTCGCATTACGCACGTGCACACTCGGTGGCTCGCGTACCACCACGCCGATGCTCGGACGCGTAATCACCGGCGCACGCCCCGGGCGCGTATCCGGTCAACTCGATTTTCTACTCCACGCTCCGACGCCGAACTCGCTCGTGCCCGCCGGTATGACCCCCTAGCCGCGGCGCGTTCGTCAACGCGCCGCCGGACGGTCCACCCGACGCGGACGGCGCAGCCGCCTCGCCCTTCCGGTCGCCTACCGGTCCCGGCGACCGTAGCGTCCGTCACAGCTGCCCTCACGAGGCTACGAGTTCGCGTCCCGACGATAGCCAAACTCTCCCGACGTACGCGAATCCGAGGCGTACCCGCCTTTGCCGCGCCGGTGACGCCGTCCGAACATCGACGCGAACACTCACGCACACACTCCCTATGATAATGACTAACTTAACGGGGCCGCTGCCCCAACTAACGCTCACTTATTTTACGCGCACCTATTCACACTACTTAATATTAACACTTATACTTATGGGCGCTTAACGCGCGACTAAAACTAGCTAACTGTCGTGACCTTGTGTCGTCGCGTAGACAAGGTCGCGTCGCATACAACAGTCGAGTATAAAGGTAGCCTAATCCTAATCATATTCATAGTCGTCAGTCAGTCTAATAGTAACGTAATCATAGTCCTAGTCGTCAGTCTTTATAATAGTCACATAATACTAGTCATAGTCGTCAGTCAGTATAATAGTAACGTAATCATAGTCGTAGTCGTCAGTCTTTATAATATTAACATAATAATAGTCATAGTCGTCAGTCCGTATAATAGTAACATAAACGTAGTCATAATCGTCAGTCCGTATAATAGCAACATAAACGTAGTCATAGTCGTCAGTCAGTATAATAGTAACATAAACGTAGTCATAGTCGTCAGTCTTTATAATGTTAACATAATAATAGTCATAGTCGTCAGTCAGTATAATAGTAACATAAACGTAGTCATAATCGTCAGTCCGTATAATAGCACATAAACGTAGTCATAGTCGTCAGTCAGTCATACATATAGTAGTTGGTCTTTAGTCATATTAACACGGTCGAGTCGTACGCGAAATCCTCCGACGGCTCCGCGTGGTTAAGCCGACGAAGCATGCTAAACCGCACTCATGCTCCGCCGCGCTCTCGCCGCCATGTTGGCCACGTGGCGATCACAAATCCGCGAGTCCGCGTTACTCCGCAACCGGCACACTGGATCGCGAGAACACTGTTATATTAATTCTTAAACTACTTACAGTCAGCAGCAGTCTGAAGCACAATGCCTTTAATTGTCCGGGACGTCGCCACGCGGTCACGATTTGGTAGAACTCGATGTAGGCTCTATTCGAGTCGACCGGTCGTCACGGTAGTCAGGCGCAAAAAAGGGAGAGATTATCGCCAGCGCTCGCGTCGACCCCTCTCGCCGTCGACGTTAGGTTGGGTCGCTCGCCTACCTACGCTCGCTCTCTTGCGCTCGGGCCTAGCCGATGCCGGCCGAGGCTCCACGACTACGGCCGAACGCGCGCTCGTCGACTCGTGCCGCGGTGTTGCCGTGCTCCGCGCGGCCGCTTGTAACTGGCAGTAGACTGCCATGTTACAACTCTCTTCTCCCCGGGGGCGGTGGGTGGCACTAACGAAACCCTGGGCTGGTGGTGGCGTGAGATGGCTCCGGTTCTGCGTCAGTGGGTCAGCTTGCAGGTGGTCGGGCTCCTGGCAGCGTTGATCGTTGTCTTGTTGACCTCATGGTGGTGGTGCGGGTTCCTGGCAGCGTTGATCGTTGTCTTGTTGACCTCATGGTGGTGGTGCGGGTTCCTCCCCTCCTCCTCGAGTCTAGTTAGGCTGTATTAAAAGGGTATGGTGGAAAAATGGATTTTGGGGTGTTGTCGGTAATATCATGCGATTAACTCAAAGCTATATTTTTTCTTTGTAAGCAAAATTTTTATTGATCTCCTTTATATAAAAAAATAAAAGCGATGACGATGTGGTGGTGTGTTTGTGATGTGTGTGTGTGTGTGTGCAGTCGCTGTAGTAATCGACAGTCGGGTCGGCGTAATGTCTGGATAGCGGTCGTGTCAGTCAGAGTCGGTCTTTTCGGTCAAGGTGCGTGGTCTGATTAAAGTCGCGTTGGTCGTCCTATTGAGTCTTGTCACGTCCTGTGTTGCGTGGTGGCGTGCGGTGCTCTGGCCCGCCATTCCTCGCCATGGATGGGGCACTCTTTGATGGTGATGTTGCCCAGACCGCACCGGTAGCAATACCGGTAATGATGGCGTGTGCGGTCTGGGCAGCGGGCAGCCCGGTGTCTTTGGCTCCCGCAGGCCCAGCATCCAGGTCGAGGCGCCGTCAGGTACACCTGCCGGTCCCCTACTACCCTCCACCCCGTGTAGTCCTCTACTCGGAGTGGGGTTGCCGCTGCTGTTGGTGGCCCCGTTGTTGGTGAGGCCGCGGCTGTAGGGGTGGCTAGTGACGGCGTGGTGGTGGTGGTGGTGGCCAGAGGTGCCTGTTGTCCCGTCTGCGGTGGTGTCGTCTGACTGGGTAGATTGGTCGGCCAGTCCTCCGTCTGGGTCGACGTTTCAGTGGTCGGTTTGTCCTCCGTCTGGTTGTCCCTGTCCGTCGTCAGTATTTCAGTCGATGTCTCGGCATCCACGGACGGGAGTACCGTGTGCACCGAGACGTGTCGTCGCGAGCGTGACGTCGGTCTCACCGGGATCTCCACCTTGCCTAAGCATGGCAAAGTGGAGTCCGGTGACTTACATGGCCGGCTGCGCACCAGCTCGACGACCCTGTTATACGTTTCCTGGATAGCCTCCAGGATTTCAGGGTCGTCGCGCAGGAGTCGCTGGATCCGGCTCATGTGCGGGTCCAAAGGCTTGTAGGCCCATAGTATGTCCCGGTCGGGGGTCGCGTTCCGTCGGTCTCGTCTGTCTTGGGGTGTCTGCGTCGTGTGCGCCTGTGATGCCGTGTGTGGACGTCGGAGGGGGGGTTCCTCGTCCGTGGATAGGTTGTCCCAATCCATGGACTCCCCCTCCTCCGTGGGGGTGTGGGGTGGCGGCGAAGCACACCGAGGGGGACTCGCTGGTGACTCATCGCTGTCAACGATGATACAGTCGAAATCCCCCTCCTCCCAGTCGGATGTATCCCCCAGGAGGACGTCCTCGTCCGCGTAAGTCGGTTGCGTCATGTCGTATACGTCAGTGGCGTTTGATAGCTGTAAGTTTGGTCGTTTGTGTGTGTGCGTGTGGTGGATGGATGATGTTAGTGTGGGTGAAAGTGGATGAAGCGTGAGAGCGTGCTAGCAGCGGTGCTTGCGGTAGCGGCGATGATAGGTGGGCGATAGCAGGAAGCTGAAATTTAAGCATTCGTTAGTGCTTTGTGTCCGGTTTCGTGCCTATCGTCAGTCACGTCAGTCTGTGTTGTTAGTATAATGTCTGGATTTATATTTCTTTATGTCTGTAATATGTATGCGAGGAATAATTTTGTTATCGTCAGCGATTAGTTCGTAAATTAATAGGGAAATTATTTTAGAAATTTTGAACGGTCCTTTATATTTGTCCGTCAGTTTGGCTGATACATTTTTGTCAGCCTTTGACAACACCCTATTTTTCAACCATACCTTTTCGCCTACCTTGAATACGAGGTCGCAGTGCTTAACATTGTAATGCTTGGCTTGCCTGTCGTGTGCCATCTCGATATTCAATGCGATCCAGTCGTGGATTGCCTGTAGTCTCGTCATTCGTCTCGTCCATGTCGTTACATTAGTGTCGTCGGTGTCATAACTACAGTCCAGTTCTTTATGAAGTGAGTGCAATGGCAACGGTTCGCGTCCAAAATTTAGGAACGCTGGTGTCACCCCAGTGGAAGCGTGCTTTGCAGTGTTAAATGCGAATCGGAAATCATTAATGTGTTTGTCCCAGTCTTTGTGATCCTGCCCGATAAATGCGCATATCATTGATTTCAATACCCTATTTACCCTTTCTACTGGGTTTGCTTGTGGTCTGTATGGGGGCGTTTTAGAATGATGTATTTTTAGTTCTTTTGTGAGTTCTGTCATTGTTTTATTAACAAATTCTGTCCCGTTGTCGGTTAATATTACACGCGGTGTGCCCCATCTGTCGATTACTAAGTCCATCATTGCGTCTTTGATTGTTTTTCCCGTAGCTTTGCGGAGGGTCTTAACCTCAATCCATTTTGAGAACAGGTCCTGTATAACCAGGAGGTAAGCCATTCCGGACTTACTGGTTGGGAAAGGGCCCATTATGTCCATAGCTACTACCTCCCAAGGGTGCTCGATTATGCGCTTGCCTAGATACCCTGGTGCCTTCGTTTGATCAACTTTAGACTTTTGACAAGTTTCGCAGTTATTAATATAATGTACTACGTCTTTAAATATTCCAGGCCAAAAATATTCCTGAATTAGTCGTGCGTATGTCTTGTCGATGCCAAGATGGCCGGCTTGGGTTGATTCGTGAGCTAAGGTTAGGGCTTTTTCCTGTTCGTCATTTTTGAGTACTAATTTCCATTCGGACCCGTCTTCTTTTATCGCGTCGACTACGGGATTCGGAATTTTACGGAAAAGTTTGTCGTCGCGTATTGTCCAGTCAGTAAATTTGTTGGGTGTGTCTGTCACGTCGCGTAGGCGTCTTTCGTACCAGTCGTTTTGTGTGTCGTTCAGGGTTGAAGCTACTTCGTTGTCGTTTTCGAACATTCGCGATAGTGCGTCCGGTACTTGATGGAGTGCACCTTTTCGGTGGATAATTTCTAAATCTAGTTCTAAGAGTAGCATGGCCCATCTAGCTAGTCGGCCGTGGGGATTTTTCAGATTTTGTAGCCACAGTAAGCTGCTATGATCGGTGATAATTGTAAATTTAGACCCCTCCACGTATCGTCGGAATTTTTCGCACGCCCATATCACTGCGAGGCACTCTAATTCTGTAGTCGTATAATTTTTCTCAGCGCTCGATAGTGCTCTGCTCGCATATGCTATTACGTGTTCCGTATCGTCATTTGTCTGTGTTAGTACAGCGCCTAGTCCCACTAAGCTAGCGTCTGTGTGGATGGAGAAGGGTTTGTCTAGGTCCGGTCTGATTAGTATAGGGTCTGATGTTAGTAAGTTTTTTATTGTTTCGAAAGCGGTAGTTTGCTCTTTTCCCCATTCCCAGCATTGTTTTTTGTGTAACAGTCTCGTTATTGGTTCGATAATTGTCGCGAAGTCTTTTATGAAACGTCTGTACCAAGATGCCATTCCGATAAATCGCCTAACTTGCTTTAGAGTACGCGGTGGTGGATAGGTTTTAATGGGCTTAATTTTGTCCGTGTCTGTTTTCATGCCGTCTTCGTTAATGATAAATCCCAGGTATTTTACCGATGCGCAACAAAATTCGCATTTGTCTCTATTTAAAGTTAAATTCGCCCCCTTAAGTTTGTCTAAAACTGTCTTTAAGTAACGTAAATGTTCGTCAAAGTCTTCGGTCACGATTAGAATGTCGTCTAAATAATAGAATACGTATGGTTGTAAAGCATGGCCCAGGATTTTGTCTTGCAGTCTTTGAAAAGTGGCTGGCGCGCCCGATAGTCCAAAACATAGTCGTTTAAAGTGGAAAAGTCCGCGTCCCGGTACTATAAACGCGGTCATTTCCCTGCTGTCTTCGTCTAGTAGTATTTGGTAATATGCTTGCTTTAAGTCTATTGTCGAAATATAGCGTGCTCGTCTTAAATTGTCAAGTATTGAGTCCATAAGCGGTATAGGATAGGCGTCTTTTTTCGAAACTTTGTTTACCTTCCGGAGATCTAAGCATAGTCGTCTTTTCCCGTTACTTTTTTTAACTAGAAGTATGGGTGAGGCCCATTCACTATGTGACGGTTCAATTATGTCTTGTCTTAGCATGTCGTCTACCTCGTCATGTAGGATTTTCGTGAGAACTTTTGATAACGGATAGTTGCGTTGTTTGATAGGTGGGTGTCCGTTGACGTCTATTTTGTGTGTGATTAGAGTCGTGAGTCCGATTTTATCCGTATGTGGCGGTAACTCGCGTGTGAGGAAGTCGTGTAATTTTTGTTCTTGATCAGTGTCTAGGTCTCTAAGTCCGCAATTTCGAGTTCTATTATTCGTTAGTTTATCTGTCGGAAGTGTTTCGAAAGTAAAATGATTTGATTGGTCGTTTTCAAATGTCCACGTTATATTTGCGAAATCTATTTTTATTCCGAATTTTATCAATGCGTCTAGTCCGAGAATCATGTCATAATCTAATTTGTCTAGTACGCGTACTGTTATTTCCCTCGTTATTCCTTTTATTTTAATTGTCAGAGTTATACCGCCTTTAATGGATTCCGGCGATCCCACAGCTGTTGTTACAGTCCCCCGAATATTATTTAATAATTGGAACCCTTGTTGTTTAGCCAGTTTGTACAATTTTTGACCTATGAATGTTTTTGATGCCCCGGAATCCACTAATGCTAATACGTCTGTGTTCAGTGTTTGTATTGTCAGGAAAAGTAAATTATGTTTCTTTTTCGTCGGTATGGTATACAGTAGTTCGGGTTCGTCTTCGATAGTCGTTTCCGTCAGAGAAAATTCGATATCCGATAGATAGTCTGCGAAAATTTCTGTCTCGTTGGATTCTACGTTACTGTTAGTTTTGTCGTCGATGTCTGTCGATAATGAGACCGTATTTATGTTAGTAGGAGCCGCCCCGGTCTCCTGGGGTGGGCTCATGTTCCGTTTCCCGAGTTACAGTCCGGACAGTCTTTCTTTATGAATCCTAGTCTACCGCATTTATAGCAAAAAACGTTTTTCGGATTACATTTCGCGCATAATCTTTCGAGAGTACCGCGTTCCCCGCATTTACGGCAGAATACTCTACGTGGTCCTGTACAGTCTCTCGCGAAGTGTCCGTTCTCACCGCAGTTGTGACAACGGTCTGATCGTTCGTATTTTTGGTCGGTTCGGTTGCGATAATTACCGTAAGTTTGGTTTCGTTGTTTATGTGCGTCATTAAATCGAGAATTCGTCTGTTGTGTGTCTCGTCTGTCGTTTGTTGATAAGTTTGCCAATTCAAGTTCGTCGTCCGAGTCGAGTTCGAGGGCATCGATAGCGTACTCTGTGTCGTGTTCGTTTCTAGTTTCGTTTAAATTTGCTAATCCGGATCTAATGGGGTGTTGTGGTCTAGGGTAGTTATTTTCTCGATATGCTAGATTGGGTAGCAGGGACTCATTCGCCCTGGGTGGCGGTTTATAATCTCGAGCAATTCGAATTCCTTTTTCTCTCATCACTGCTACCCGCTCTAAGTCATCTAGGTCTAGGATATCGTTAATGTCGATCTTTAACTGAATTCGCGGTGCCATATTTCGCCACGCGATATCCAATTCCCGGTTTCGGTCCAGTCTCGGTTCTATTCTTAAGAATATTGTTCGTAAACACGTCAGATAGTCTGCTACTGGTTCGTTTAACCCTTGGGTACGCCTCTGGGCTTCGTTTAGTAACGCGTACTGGAAATTCGCGTCCAAAAATCGCCTCCTCCAGTCTACAATAAATTCATTGAACGTTCTCCATTTTTGCACGTTATTGCGAAACCAGTTAAGCGCGATACCGTCGAGAAAGAAGGGTATGATACCGAATAATTCTACGTCCGGTATTTCCATCAGCCGCTTCCCTTCGCGTAGCCGTCCCAAAAATTCCTCTGCGTCTTCTTCGCGTCTTCCCGAAAATCGTAATCGCCATTTTCTCATAAATTCAAACGCGTTGTTTGTGGTCCATTGTCGACTTCTATTATCCGATTGCCGTCTATTTTGTCCGTAATTATTGTTAATTCTGTCACGTGTGTGTTCCTCGATATAGTTAGTGTCGTCCTGAAGATTGTCGATGTCGAGTCTCGTTTGTCTTACCCCATTATTCTGTTGCCTGTCGTTGAAATTTAAGCGGGGCATGTCTTGCCGGTCTTCGAAATTTCCGTTCGCGGAGAAGGTGTCCAAACTGAACCGTACCTGTCTCCTATTATTCGCATTGTACGTCTCATTGAATTGTACTCTATCCCGTGGGTCTATGTTTTGGCTAAAAGTGTTCCGGAATGTGCCTCTCGGTTCGTTACTAATGGGGGTGCTAACGGCTTGTCCTGTGTGGGGGTGTAGTTCGCTCGTGTTATTTCTATTACTCGTGTTCGATTGTTCCGGTACTTGGTTAATCGGTATCTGTCGCATATTGGGGTTGTTTGGGAGTTCTGTTAGTGTATTGGGTACACTGAGTGTTTGGTTCTGAAACATATTCGTGTCTTGAGTGTTTGCTTGTGTGCTTGGTGTAGCCGATAGGATCGTCCTGTCCGGGTTTATGTGTGTGTTGTCGATGTTTGGTAGTGTCATAGGTTGGGTTGCTGTTGCGCCTGCGGTTGACATGTCAATTCCCTGTTCTATGTATAGCGCGTCCGCTAAGCGTGGTCTAAGTTCCTGCAGCTCCCCTACTATGTTCAAACCCCTTGCTTGTAACTCTTTTCTTAACTCGTCCGGTGATAATCCGAATATCCAATTATTTATTTGCTCTTCGCGGTCCCCTGGGTCAGTCATTGTGCTTGTGTGTATTGATTCACCCGCTTTATGTGGTCTAGTGCTCGATAATTAATATTAAAGTATTCTAGTATTTGTTTCGAGTGTTGTGGCTATATTGTATTTCAGTTGATAGTAGATTGATGGCTGGCTCGCTGTGTGTTGTGTGAAAATCTGTATTAATTGGTAGTTGGTCAGTTGTATATTGTGTATTAATAATAGTAAATCGATAGCTGTTGTGTGTAAATCGGTAGCTGTTGTTGTGTATGAGTAGTAAATCGATAGCTGTTGTTGTGTATGAATAGTAAATCGATAGCTGTTGTTGTGTATGAGTAGTAATTCGATAGCTGTTGTTATGTGTGATTAGCAATTCGATAGCTGTTGTTATGTGTGAGTAGTAATTCGATAGCTGTTGTTGTGTATGAGTAGTAAATCGATAGCTGTTGTTGTGTATGAGTAGTAGATCGATAGCTGTTGTTGTGTGTGGGTAGTGATTCGATAGCTGTTGTTATGTGTGAGTAGTAAATCGATAGCTGTTGTTGTGTGTGGATATTAATTCGATAGCTGTTGTTGTTTACGAGCTGTTAATTTGATTTAAATATCTAAAGTCTATGACCACACGTTTGTTCTTAATATTTTTATGCGACAGTAATGTTGTTTTTCCGTATGGGCTACAGGTAGTTTCTAGGTAAGTTGGTATGGTCGTCACGTCACGTTTCGTCTTAATTTCTTTCGCAGGCATCGGTACTGTGCGTTGGGTATGTACAATAACTACTAAGATCAAGGTGCTCTCGGGTTTCAATGGGTAAGAATCAAAAAAAAATAATTTAAATAGTGATGTCGCTTTCCTGATAACTATTATTTTTATGGGTAGTGAAAAAGAAAAAAGAGAAAAAGTTTTTAATAATATCGTCGTTTGATTAATATTATTTTTATTGGTGATGAAAAAGCCAAAAAAAAATTTTAGTAATATTGTCGCTTGATTAATATACTTTTCTGTGTAATGAAAAAGCAAAAGAAATGTTTTAGTGATATCGTCGCTTGATTATTATTACTTGTAAGGGTATGGGAGGAACAAGCAGAGAAAAAATTTAATGATATTGTCCCAAAATACTAATCACGTCGCTCTTGATTAATGCAATTTTTCTCTAAAATTACTAAATAATCGCGTCACTGCACACGCTGCCACTGGGTTTGAACGCAATGTCTTAGTCGAAAATGTTCGACTTACCTTGTTGGTGTTGACCACCTAAACCGTTGCACTCACTTTACACTCAATTTATATAATTATATATGAATAATATAATATAAATAAAATAATGTCGCTGTATGATTCGTCAATTAACAACTACTCGCACGTATATTCGCCGCTGTACAATTGTCGCCAGTGTGTTGCGGAGTATTCGTGTGCTAGACTGCTGCTTGATTGACTGTTCGCTTACGACTGACCAAAAATGTGCGGTTTGGTCGTAATGTTCCCCGATAATAGTGGGGAGAGTAGCTACGAGTACACGAGGACGGAGAGATCACAACAACAAATGATTGTTCGTCGCGTTATATGTTTGCTAGGCTTGTGACCTTGTTATTGGTTTTGCTAGGTCGAATGGTCGGTCAAGTTGAGCTGCTGTAATGTTATGTGTCTAGGCCGTCCGTGTTGTCTGTTTGTGTCTCTCGTGTCATTCGGCAATTCTCGTTAGTCTATTTAACCTTGTGCGCCTTGTTTGTGTATTCGTTCTTATTTAGTAAATTTTCCGCAGAATGTATCTGTTTGTCGATTTTCGTCTTTCGTATTTTTCGGTCTGTTGTTGAATATGTCTTTGTGTCGTTCTAGTTACTTAATTCTAATTTAATAACAAAATTTAATTTACCTATGTTTTTGTCAATAATTCGCATTTTATTTATCTAATTCCTATCTCAACAAAAAAAAATTATTAATTCGGCCTAATTCGCGTCCACACATTCATCCATACGTACTACCACTAAGTTGGGCGCCAGTTGTAACGGTAGACCCAGCGTACGATAACGCTGGGTTTTATTCTACTCGTTACCCAGTGGTTTCTCCGTCTCGAACTATTGCTTCGATGCATACCAGGCGGCGGGCCGCCGCGGCCCTGGGCGCCAGGCACCGGAGTGCCAGGGATCCCGCGATCCCCTTACTTGGAAACGCCGCCTCGTGTCGAAGCATCTTCTCGCTGCAACTGCTCGGCTGGCTAGAGTACGAAATGACACATAGAGGGGTAGAGACACTAACACAAGGTCGTGGGTTTCAGTACTAAAGTGAATGCACAAGTGGATTTGAATCGGATTTATATTTTACTTGCTCATTATTCCTTACAATTCACGTACGATCGGCGGTCTCCGACCGCGCGTTTACCACTGCGACATCCCCGTCGCATTACGCACGTGCACACTCGGTGGCTCGCGTACCACCACGCCGATGCTCGGACGCGTAATCACCGGCGCACGCCCCGGGCGCGTATCCGGTCAACTCGATTTTCTACTCCACGCTCCGACGCCGAACTCGCTCGTGCCCGCCGGTATGACCCCCTAGCCGCGGCGCGTTCGTCAACGCGCCGCCGGACGGTCCACCCGACGCGGACGGCGCAGCCGCCTCGCCCTTCCGGTCGCCTACCGGTCCCGGCGACCGTAGCGTCCGTCACAGCTGCCCTCACGAGGCTACGAGTTCGCGTCCCGACGATAGCCAAACTCTCCCGACGTACGCGAATCCGAGGCGTACCCGCCTTTGCCGCGCCGGTGACGCCGTCCGAACATCGACGCGAACACTCACGCACACACTCCCTATGATAATGACTAACTTAACGGGGCCGCTGCCCCAACTAACGCTCACTTATTTTACGCGCACCTATTCACACTACTTAATATTAACACTTATACTTATGGGCGCTTAACGCGCGACTAAAACTAGCTAACTGTCGTGACCTTGTGTCGTCGCGTAGACAAGGTCACGTCGCATACAACAGTCGAGTATAAAGGTAGCCTAATCCTAATCATATTCATAGTCGTCAGTCAGTCTAATAGTAACGTAATCATAGTCCTAGTCGTCAGTCTTTATAATAGTCACATAATACTAGTCATAGTCGTCAGTCAGTATAATAGTAACGTAATCATAGTCGTAGTCGTCAGTCTTTATAATATTAACATAATAATAGTCATAGTCGTCAGTCCGTATAATAGTAACATAAACGTAGTCATAATCGTCAGTCCGTATAATAGCAACATAAACGTAGTCATAGTCGTCAGTCAGTATAATAGTAACATAAACGTAGTCATAATCGTCAGTCCGTATAATAGCACATAAACGTAGTCATAGTCGTCAGTCAGTCATACATATAGTAGTTGGTCTTTAGTCATATTAACACGGTCGAGTCGTACGCGAAATCCTCCGACGGCTCCGCGTGGTTAAGCCGACGAAGCATGCTAAACCGCACTCATGCTCCGCCGCGCTCTCGCCGCCATGTTGGCCACGTGGCGATCACAAATCCGCGAGTCCGCGTTACTCCGCAACCGGCACACTGGATCGCGAGAACACTGTTATATTAATTCTTAAACTACTTACAGTCAGCAGCAGTCTGAAGCACAATGCCTTTAATTGTCCGGGACGTCGCCACGCGGTCACGATTTGGTAGAACTCGATGTAGGCTCTATTCGAGTCGACCGGTCGTCACGGTAGTCAGGCGCAAAAAAGGGAGAGATTATCGCCAGCGCTCGCGTCGACCCCTCTCGCCGTCGACGTTAGGTTGGGTCGCTCGCCTACCTACGCTCGCTCTCTTGCGCTCGGGCCTAGCCGATGCCGGCCGAGGCTCCACGACTACGGCCGAACGCGCGCTCGTCGACTCGTGCCGCGGTGTTGCCGTGCTCCGCGCGGCCGCTTGTAACTGGCAGTAGACTGCCATGTTACAGCGTATGTGTGAGTGTGTGTATGTTATATAAAATCCCACAACCCGTGCAACTACGCACCCCAAGCTAATGTGATCTTTTAAATCTTTGGTTTCATTTCATAATTTCTTACTTGTCTATTAATAATAACATTTTCGATAAAATATCGTATAAAAATATGATAAATGAAATAAACGCAAATGAATTTCTCATGTAAGAAATCACGGCAAATCGTTGCGCAATAAATTACGTGTTTTTATCGCAAAGGATTACTGAACGACATTATATATAATCATATTTACTTCAATTAATTAACTCAAAGTCAAGTTATATAATGATATACATTATACATGAAAAGAAAAGTTTAATTGTTCACTAATAAACAAAATGAAACGGTCATGGCAACTTGCGTAGTAAGTATATTGAGAGTTATTCCTAATTTATCATTATATAACTCAACTTTAAGTTAAGTAAGTCCTTTATTGATTGAACAAAATTTCATTGCTTCATTATGATTCAATATAATAAACTTGACCTTTGGTTGATTGATCTCAGTTCTTTTTTATCTCTTATTTCGTTGCAGAATATATCAAACTCGCCTAACCTTTTACTTTTTAAAAGTTAATTTTTTTTAGATATGTCAGTCCTTTTTAGTAATTTATTTGAGTATTTCATATTTCTCTTAAAAATAAAATATAAGCATTTTTAGAACCTTTCAACGATGGCATTTTTGTGACATTTTTATCACTATGAAATAAAATCACTGATTTTTCTGATACAGTACCCTCGAATGATTTCTACACCTAGACACCAAAAATCAAGTACGAACTACCTAGACTTCGTTAGCGGCCATCCTGTACACCTACGATCGTAGGAAATTGAAGCTAATATAGCCACGATATGTCAAATTTTATGCCCAGTAGCCAGATCATGTGGCACATCGTGGCCATATGTCCCTGTTATCAGGCGATGGTAAGTGGGTATAATATGCCATAAAATTTTGGCGAACTTTTTATACATTGGAACCTAACCTTGCACATATTTATGCATATGTACAAACATGACCACTCTCAACACTCACACTGGAAAGTACACTTTTTGTTTGGGTTTAAATATTAGAAACATTAAGTAAAATTTGTGTGTTCCAGATAATCAATGATGAAATGTAAAAGTGATGATGTTGACATATATTCCCAATTCAGTGTTCGAGTCAGTCGCAGGCAGTATTCATCCTTATAGCAGTGTATTCGTGCAAAATGTTTAACTTGTAGTGTAGAATATAGATGATTATTTTATTATGTAGAAAAGACTAGCGTAACAATTTTTGCTTGTCTGTCTTTGCTAGCTGACCCATCGAACTTCATGGCTCCAGGGGCAAAATTTACACATGGGTGTTGATATGAAAATCTAAACTACAGCACTTGAGATAAAGACAAGTGCATACGTTGTTTTAACAACTTGAAACAAATCACCATGCAAAATTTCTGCACTCTAAGTATGATAGATAATTTTAATTGAGAGCAAAAAGAAAAATTAAAAAAAGTAATCGTACAATCATTATGAATTTTATTTTGCTCTCAATTAAAATCTATCATACTTAGAGGGCTGAAATTTTGCATGGTGATTTGTTTCAAGTTGTTAAAAGAATATACGCACTTGTCTTTATCTCAAGTGCTGTAGTTTAGATTTTCATATCAACACCCATGTGTAACTTTTGCTCTTGGAGCCATGGGGTTTGGTGTGGGTCAGCTAGCAAAGACATAAGCAAAAATTGTCACGCTAGCCTGTTTCTACATAATAAAATAACCATCTACACTACAAGTAGTACAATAAACATCTTGCAGGAATACACTGCATACAAGGCACTATAAGGATGAGTACTGCCTGCGACTGAGTCGAACACTGAGTTGGAAATATCTTTCAAAATCATCACTTTTACACTTAATCATTGATAATCTTGAAGACACAAATTTTAGTTAATGTTTCTAATATCTAAACCCATATAAAAAGTGGGCATTTCCGTGTGAGTTTTGAGTGCAGTCATGTTTGTATACATGCATGAATTATGTTTAAGGTTAGATTGCCATTCCTAACAGATTACCTTTTATTTTCCAAAACAGATTACCTTTTATTTTCCAAATTTGTTGTCAAAATCTTTCTTTAATCTTTTTTTAAACGTTAAATTATTGATTTTAAAATTTATTGATTTAAAGTAAATTTGATTATTAAGTTTATGAATTTTAGGTTATGAACCATTAGTGGCTCAAGTATCCTGACATATTATCCTAAGAAAATATGGCCACTAGTTATCGACAGGCCATATCTTATGGCGTATTTTCTACGAGGGTAGATGCCGTTCTCATATTATGATTTATTTACCTAGGCCAAAAATTACGTAGCACACCTCCTTGACCTCGTCATCGGCTATCCATACACCAAGACACCGCCTTCAAATTTTTTCTACACCTAGACACTAAAAACTACATGTGATCGAGCATGCGGAAAAACCCATGAGAAAGCAATACCCATCTGCATATATCTGTGTGGCAAACTTCACGGTCCTGTAACGTCACGAATTACAAGGTAAGCGAGAAGTCGGTAAGGAAGCGATTCTCGTCGTCGCGGTTTCGATAAGCGAATAATCACTTAAGCGGGATCACGACTCTAAGGCATTAACAAGTATAGACCGTAAGTAATCGTGACGAGAAGAAAGCAACGTGAATGTTAGTAAAATTAAGCAAATGTAGATAGATGCTGCGGGGTTATCTTGTAGAATAATGTCCTTGGCGATGTGTAGAGAGCGATGGATCCGGCAGTCGGACAAGGAACTTGTAGGTAATTCTGATACAGACTAACATGAACGAGTTTACAGTTAAGCTTGCTACCGGACAAGAGAGAGTAGGCCCGGCGCGGACCATGTATTTATACCCCGAGGGGTCTCGTGCGTTACAAGTATAAATGTATAAATTATTTTACTAAAGAGGGTGGGATTAATTAGGGGAATGGTAGTGAAGGAAAATTTGAGTGCGTGCGTTTGATGGCTTCTAGTAACCAGGTCAACGGAAACGGCGGGAATAAGGTTTGGATGGTAAGGTAGTTGTTGCGTGATAATACAGCGTAGAGCTCTTCTTTATCTGGACTGTTGTGCTGTGGTGGCGGTAGATGGCAGGACGTTACACGCCGGCCCCTGAAGAGAAGCGCCGTCGGTGCGGCATAAGTGCTGTGGCGATCTATTGATCTGCTATGGTCTCCTGTTTCCCCTTTGTAGACCGGCTAGGCGATTAGAAAGCTTTGCTGCTCGGCTAATTCTAACCGTACCTCCTTGCCCTTGATGTTTTCCTGGTCCTTCCCTGCGATCGGCCGACCGGACGTGAGGAGTCCGTTCAACTTTATTCGTCTGATTAGGACTTCTGACCTATCAGACTTTCTTGATTTGGGTTTTTTTGGTCGGTTTTGTGTGTATGTGTGTGTGTACGCCTGGGCGGGTTGTCATACTCGCCTCGTGCGCCTATCTATTGTTATGTTTATGTGTGTGAGTTTTCTTTTGTGGTATCTTTAATATTTTCATACATTTTTATTGGCTGAAATAAATGCATACATTTTACTGGGCCTCGAACCTTATCCGAGGTTCAGGCGGGCCCCCACACTCTTCGCAGCGCATGTCATGCAGCTGCTGCTAGTGCTTGCGGTTGATGCATTCGAATGCATCAATGGAGATATTTCGCCCCCTGTTCCTCACAAATAGGAGAGCGCATAGGGCACGCCCCGTATATAGCGCAATTGGCGAACGCTCGCCCTCCGTATGTCTTCGCCTCCAACAGCCATCCGTGAATTAGTCCCCGGTGCGGCTTCTCTCCTTCCCAGTCCAGGTATCTCTGGACGGCATGCTGTACTTCCCTGGCGTTCAGTTTCGCCTGTCGCTGCAGATCCTCGTCGCTCTGTGTCTCGACTTCATCCTCCTCCTCTACTTCGTCGCACTTTTCCTCCCACAGTTCATCCGGTTCAGGGTGCTGCAACTGGTGGTTTTCGTACCGGAGGCTTTGTCGTTCGGCTTGGCGAACGATGTCGCTGCTGTTGGCCACTAATATTTCTGCCAGGAGTATAGTTCGGCTGGCTTGCCGGCATACTCCTGGCCTTTCTCCCCTCTTGGCGACGGCGCAGATGAGCGCGTTCACGAGATCGCTGGTGTGGTCATTGGTGGTGGTTGCTTCCATCTTGCAGCTGGTTGCTTTTGCGGGGTCAAGGTAGTGTTGCTATGACGGTCGGATCTAGAATGCCGTGCTGTATGTCCGCGTGTTTTCCCGAGGCTTCTTTGCTTTTCTTTCGGGGTGCTGAGACGGTAGTGAGGGAAACTCGTTTGGGTTATGGCGTAGGGGATACGTTCCGAGAGAGAACGGTTAAGTGGGGATTTGTTAGAGAGAATTTTTCGCTTTTGTGGGTTTTTACAGAGTTTGAGTAATATTTTCGTATTTAATATTCGCTACGCTGTTTATTATTCCTTTATTTTCCTTACTGATTAGAACTGGCGTATATAGGGACGCCCGTAAAATCTAACTTAATGCTATTATCTAAGGGTGAGACGGGTATATAGGTGTTTTATAAGCTTGCTGCCGGTTTTCTATGCTTGCATGCCCATATAATTACTGCGGTAACGATTATTGAACAAACGATGATGACTGGTACGGTGATTGCCAGAAATATTAATAATCGTAGGTCATTTTCGCGCGAGTCGACTGCAAGAGTCGAATGATTTTGTTTGTAGTATCGTCCGTGAGTAGACATGTTATGTCGCGTTCGGTCGCTAGCTAATAAGGAATTTATTTTATAGACCGTTAGTTGTAATGTTGGTACTATAGGGAATTCGCTTATGATTGCCGATTCGGCTCCCTTGTAAATTCGGTTTTAAGCCGCGATGCTACATCTGGGGAATAGTTTAATTACTCCTGGTCCGTCGAATGGCACTTCCTTGGTATCCTTATCACATTTGACTATGACCTCACGGTTATTCATGGCCGAAATCAGCTACGTGTAAGAATCCGTTGTCGGTATTATAAAGGTGTCTGATTCTGAGCTTAACTCTATGTTACAGTCCTGTAGAGCTTGCACGCTTGGCTCGATAAATAATAAGTATTCGCATGATTTCTCGTCCGTGAAAACGAACTAGTTCTTACAAAGATAGTTGTTTTTTAACTTCTTACAGTTTTTTAGCGCGGTCCGATTTACAAAGAAGTGAATACCTGTTTTGTCGTTTACGGCTATATAATTGTAATAAGATTTTATGAAGGCGGCTACGTTGTCCTCTATCTTTGATACTTGAAACGCGGGAAATTCAATTATTTTGTATACTCTATACGAGTTTTGATCGACTAACGGTACAATTATTTTAATTATAATTTCCTCAGTAAACGTAACTGTATTTAGTTCCACTATTTCAGACAAGGTAGGTGCATTAAACTTCTCTAATTTCATCGGTAATTTCGCCTTTGATTTTTTACAAATGTCGTTTAGTACTTCTTTCATTAAACGGGTTTCTAGAAAGAATTTTCGGTGGTTAAGAATGTCAATGATTTGACGATGTATAGAATTTATTTCTACCAACATATTCCTTACTATTGTTAAGGTTGTCTTTATAGCATTGAATCGGTTTGCTTTAATGGTTTCGTTAAAATCTATTACCGTAATCATTATTTTTTGCAATTCGTAATATTGATCGGTGAGTTTACTAATCGAACCTGTCAACTCGTTTTGCATGAAATAAGTATTTTGATCTTGCCTGATTAACATTTTATTGTTCGCCTGACGCATGCGTTCTAATATAGTTGTTACTTTACCTATGTTAATGTGTACGTAGTTGTCAGTGTTCGCGAATTTCTTTCTGTCATAGTTATATGACTCCGATTCGTAGGTATTTATTATACGTGTCACTAGTTTAGCTAGAGAATCCGATTCTTTTAATTGTTCTAATATTAAATAGTTTGTACTTACAGTACGTTAACAGCCTCCATTTGCTTCGGAAAATGTTAATATTTTTGATGCGACTGTACGCTATACCTGGGTTTGCGGCCACTGGTTTGAACTGCACTTCTTGCTGGCTGTTTGTAAACTTGATTGCGATGCAGATAATGAGTAGGGCTAGTGCGTTGGCCATTGTACCTTTAATAATTTTTTTGTGCTTATAATTTATATTTAGTCTACTTACAGCTAACAGTTACAGGATAACTCGTGTGCTTTGTGCGACTACATTGGATATGTGTTCCCCTTCCCCCTCTGTGTACGTGCTTAGTGCCTCTACGGTAACTGATTTACTGCGCGCTTCATACGTGTCTGTTCAGTTCTTCTGTGCATATGAGCTCTTCGTCTAGAATTTCTTGTAATTTATCTATTTCTTCTTTAGGCATTTCTATAGCGATTATTTCTATTAATGCTTACATTTCTTTGTCTTCTGCGTGCGCTTCTCTCCATCTGACTTCTTCCTCTCTGTTTTCTCGTTTGCGCTTAATGATGTGGTTTCTTGTTTGTGCTATTATATGTTCGTTAATTCGTTCTGTGGTGCTGTTATCGGCTCGAATTATTGTTGTCGGTATTTTAATTCGCGCTGAACATGCTGGACTGCTGATGTAGATAAGGCATGTGTCTGCCTCTGTCCAAACTTGCGTTATCTGCGTGGTGTAAAACTGTATGGTTCTCTTGCAACTGTATGGTTCTCTTCTTGTTATGATCGTTGTGTATAGATTGCGTATTATTGGTTTGGGACATATTGCAAAACAATCGGGGCATATTTTTGATGTACCACATTCATAATGTATGCGCTCTGTATTATGAATTATCTCCATTTTTTTTTTGTTTTACTCCGAGATATGTGCTATTTCTGCCTCCAGTAATGGTTCTTTAATTTTTGTGTATAACTGGATGCAAGTGATGCAGTTTCGGCTTTCATTACTGAACAGTAATGTGGTCTTGCATAGTTGGCAGCGTGTCGATGTCTTAACGTTTGGTTGAATCAGTACGTGTAGCTGTCTTTCTCGTGAGATTAGTCGTAGGGGGTCTGTGACTTTTGTTTCATAGCAGTTTTCGTAATAGACTAATTTGTTGTATTCGTCTACGTAAATAATCTTGTGCACGCGAGTGTGTGAGGGTACTATAGATCGTCGTTTTAGATTTTTTAAATCTATTAGGTGCACGTGTATATTTTCTGCATGTGATATATGTCTTTGTAGACTTATATGGTTTGCAAATATATCTTTTAATTTCTGGTCTTGACCCGCAAATGAACCCGGCTAATCTTTCTCGTTGTGCCGGGTCCATTATTATTTCGGAAAATTCTATTTCAGCTAATTTTTCTGCGTTGTTGAATTGTTGTAACAGTGTGTCAATTCTTTCGCTGTATTGAAATATGGTTTTGTCGTCCCTCTGAGCGGCCTAGGTGAGTTTCTTTTTGAGTTTGATAGGTCATTGAATAGGTTTAGTTTCTGCTGAGCGTTCATTGCTGTTTGTTTTTATACTTCTGTTTGTAGGCGCTTTTTGCGCGGTGGGAGAGACGGTCTTTGCGATTCCTCTAGTATGGGGTATATCCTATTTTCGATTACTGGCGTTGCGTTATTTCCGTTTGATTGCCCTAGATATTGACATTCTATCATAAAGTTTTGCTTCCTTTCCGTCGGTGTGTTATTGGTTGCATGCGGTGGAGAGCACGGTGGTGCGTTTGGATTGGTCGGCGGCTGCGGTGGTGGTTTCGGTCGCTCCTCCCTTTTCTTGTCCTTGTCTTCCGATGTGTGATTCAGGTGCAATAGTGATGCGTGAGCGAGTTCCACAAGGCGCCTAGAATATGTATAGAAAATCCTTATATGCTGTGTAATGCGTAACCATGTATTACCTTATCTAGTATGAATTTAATTAATCTAAATATCAATAGTATTATTAGGCATGCTGCGCAAGCCGATCCGAAAGTTATAAATTTTATCAATATGCGATTCTGTGTTGAGTTAGCGATTTTTTCTAGGGTTCCTTCGTCCATTGCACGCGTGATGGATATTTCGCTGCCCATTTTGCTTTTTCCCGCGAATCCCATTGCTAATTGATTTAGCAGTGCTGTACGCTCGTTGGGAAACATGATGAATGTTTTAAGCTTTTCTGTGTCGCCGTATGTGTATATACCGCTGTTCACTAGATCTGTTGGGTTCTTGTACTTCCACGTTTGTTTCGTCTGTGGTCTCAGTATCTGCGGTACATCTTTCATTGTTATGCCAGGTAACGCCTTGTACCATTGGCTGCCGAATTGATACATTACTGGTATTATTGCGTCGCATATTGTCCGTGTCCCGCATTCGCGCAGAATATGTGTGCACGGGGATAGGAAAAGATCCTTATCGTCTCTTCTTACTGGCAGCTCTTGGAAGCATTCTGTAGTTTCGCGAGTTCTTACTTCAACCGCTACTCATTTTAGGATGTGCACTACTTTCCCGGCAAGTAGGTTAATGTATCCTGGACCTGACATTAACTGATACGCGAGTGGATTCGGCGCTATAATTGCTATACTGATTGCGTTGGCTATGATTTTTCTTTCTAGTTTGCATTGTTGCAGTAGTACATCTTGATATAATTTCGTCATTTGGCCCTTTATGTGTCTCTCGGTATACACGAATTTCGAATTTACGTACGCAAATAGATCAATATTATTCACGTCTTTGCTTTTTGTTGCCTCGAATCTTTCTTTATCTGGGTCTTCTAGTATGAATAATTTAGGGTGTTCTGTTTTTATTAGTTGGAATCCGCATACATGCGTGGCTCCTAGGTCCTAAAATGTGAAGGATAGTTCTTCGAGTTCAAGTACGTAAAGTGGCCGCCGTTCATTATCTCTTTCTCTGATCTTAGCTACCGGGTACAAGTTACTATATTTGCTTGCCTGGCAGGCGTGCATCGGCATGACGTCCCAAAATGAATACCCTTAGTCGCTGTCTATGCAGTAGCCTTCGGAAAATATGCAAGTGGTGCTGGAGCTGAGCTTTATTTTGTTGTTATTTAGATTCACTGGGTAATGTAACGTTCTTCTAAGCGTACAGTTACGTAACCGTGTACTAATACATCGTAGTATTCTTTGTATAGATCCACGTAGTAACCTGTGTTTTCGCACTTTAAGTCGTTTTGTATTGCACCAGCGAAGGTCATTCGGTGCGTTATAGTGTCATTTACCCTAAGGTTGTTGATGATATCGTTCACAATGGTTATAGACTTGTGCACGTGCATTTTTAAGCATTCTTCGCGAGATACTTCTCTGAGATAACTGACTTCACTGTTTTTTACGGTTGATTTGTGTGAGAACATGCTGCATTTTTCGACAGTTCTTTTGATTGTTATTTTGCAATAGAATACTCGCGTGGTCGTTATTTGCGTTCTCGTTCTGTTAAGTATTGGGTCGTGTATGTCGCATTCACCGATATCTACTAAGGAAAAGTTAGTGTAATTAGTAAATTGTTGAGGGCAGTCGTATCCTATTACTGCGTTGATCTTTATAATGTTGGATATTGTCAGTATTATCAGCAGAAGGCTTTTTATCTGTAATGAGTAACATGACATTAATTTAGCACAATTTTATGCGAGACGACACTTAAGCGGTTGCTTTGCACGACTTGTGTTTTATTTACGCCTTTCTGTATTTTCACATTCCCGTTGTCCCATGTTTCGATCACTAGATACATAATTACGTAATGACCCGCTTTTACTTTTACTGGATTCGCCTGTTCTGGTGTTACTGGATCGTAATACTTTAATACTTTACTTAATCTGCGTAGGTCGGTAAACGGTCATTGGCTTCTATTAGGCTACTCGCAGGTAGTCGGAGCAACCAGCCGAATACTAATTCGAAGGACGTGTGCTGTGTACCTTTGTGCTTCCCGGTATTATAATTAAACATGGCTAGTTCTACCCACCGTCCCATTCTCGGTCTTTTGATATGAACATTTTTAAATATTCGCTTAGTGGATGATGTGATCTTTCCAACGATGCGTTTGACTGTGGGTGGAAAGCTTTAGTTTTTAATTGCTTTATTTTAAATCGATTGGCTACCCGAGCCATTAATTTGGTTAGGAAGTTAGTTCCTTGATCTGTCAGTATGGCTTGTGGGGCCCGAATACACAAATTAACCGTTTGATAAGTGCAGCTATTGGGAATTTGGAGAATGCATCTTACATTATTAGGATATACTCATTTCCTTGGCTCGTTCTCGGTAGTGGCCCTACTATGTCGAGGGCTACCTTGAAAAAGGGTAGCAGCGGTAAATCGGTGATTATCATTTTTTGTTTAGTCTTTACTCTGACTAGCTTTTCTAGCCGGTAATCTTTGCATCTCCGTATGTATTACTGGAACTCAGTTTTTAAGTTTTCCCAGAGGTATTTTTGGCGAATTCGGTCGAATGTTTTATTGACACCTTTGTATCCACCGATTACGGAGTTGTGCGGATTTCTGCGATTATATCATGTCGCTCGGATATAGATGTTTAATACGTCATTAAATTCTAAGTTTTTGATTTCCTTGGATTTTGCTAGGCTTACTGTTTTCATATCTTTTTCCGATATAACCTCGTTTAGATTTTGCATTAGTATCCTTATGTTGTTTGCTATATTTATTAAGCTTTCTCGTTGTTGATGCCTTAGGGGAATGCGATGTGTGTTTTGTTGTTTATTCTAATTGCTGTGGGTATGCCGATTTTTAGATTATCGAGATGCGGTAGTTTATTTATTTCGACCAGTTACTTGTCTCCGTCGTCTAACGGTTGGCCGTTCGTGTCAGTGAAATATATATAATTGTCCTTTCTCATGAATAACTTTTCTTTACAAAAAATTATGTTATTTTTATTCAACATATGAGGCGTGGAGTTTTCTATTGGCTGCACGTGCTCTTTTGCGTCATCATCTTCTAACAGAGCGGTCACATTGAGTGCTTGCATATTTAATTCCGGTGTATCGCTTATAGCTGCATTCGTATGTATATTGCTGTCCATTTGATAGGAATCACCCTCTGACCTGAAACTCTCGTTATCTGCGTTTGGCATTTCTTGTGCGGCTGCTGGCGGCGCAGTCGATGTGCCCTTTGTGGTGTGATCGGGGTGGTTGTCGGCTGTCAACTCTGTCGGTTTGTCAAGCTTTTTACGACCCCCAGTTGCTCTCTTGCGCGGTGCGAGCGCTTTTACGGCTTCTTCGTACCTGGCGTTAGTTATTTGCTGCCCCGTTCTCCGGTGCGTCATGACGCTAGTCGATATATTGCCTGTGTTTCGGAAATTGTTGCCGTGGTGCGTTACCCTCCCTCTTGCTCTTCTTCGATACTGTCTAAGCCCGTTGTTTTGGTGATGGTCAATAAGCGTGCTTCTGCCGGGTCTTCTTCTATCCCGCAGGTGTCCTCGTTTTTTATGGTCACTGTTACGCGAGGCTTCACTGGATTTCTTGAGAGCGCGTCGGCGTTTAAGTTGATTGCGACTAGTTTGTATATTATGTCGAACACCTTGTTACTCTTGAGCTAGGATCTTTGTGTGAGTTCCGTATAAGTAGGGCCTGGACTGCGTTATGGTAAAAATGATGGCTAAGGCCTCTTTAGAAAACGTGCAGTAATTGACTTCGCATGGTGTTAGTCCTATTGATACGTATGCTATAGGCCTGTCTTGCCCGATTTCTCCTTGGCTTAAAACTCCTGCTATAGTATAGCCCGATGCGTCGGTGGTTACGTGGAATTTTTTGTGCTCGTTGTGTATCTTCGTCCCATATAAATTCTTGATTTTTTCTTAGTAGCAGGTTGAGTGGTCTAGCTATTTTTGCGAAGTTCGGTACGAATCTTCTATAATAATTTGCTAATCCTAAAAATTGTTGTACGTTTTTAGCAGTTTTTGGTACTAGAAATTTTTTAACTGCTTCGATTTTCTTTGGATCGGGGCGTAGACTGTTTTTACTTATTATATACCCTAAATAATTGATCTCTTCCTTTAAAAATTCGCATTTATCGGGCTGCAACGTTAGGCTAGCTTTTCTAAGGCGATCCAGGAGTTTTGCGATCGATTTGAAGTGCTCGTCGAATTCGGTAGAAAAAACGCAGATGTCGTCAAAGAAAGCTACTTTCATCCTGGCTATTACCGTTGCGATGAGTGATAGGAATACTCTTGCGCTTGTCTTTAAGCCAAATGGTGACCGTTTGAATTGGAATAGGCCTAAGTCGTATTGGAACGCGGTTTTATGTCGGTCTTGCTCCTTTATTTTTATTTGGTGGTAACCGGCGGCTAAATCAAATACAGAAAAGTATTTCGCTTTTTCGACCGTGTCTAATATGTCTGCTATGTTGGGCACAGGGTGGTTATAATCCGGTATTTTCTTATTTAGTTGTCTATAGTCGATTACTAGTCTATATTATTTTTTGCCGTTGGGCTTGGGCTTCTTGGGTACGCAGAAAGCTGGCGCTATATATGCGCTCATACATGGCTCTATTATCTCCTTATCTAATAACTCTTGTACCTGTCTATTGACCTCGTCCCATAGGGTTCTCGCGTCACGCGTGTACCTAATTCTCACTGGAATTGGACACGTAAGCGATATTTCGTATTCAAGTATGGGAGCTTCCTGCCTGGTACATAAAATCTATCCGCATAGCGTTCTATTAGCCCTTCTATGGTAGCCCGCTGTTCGGGGTTGAGATGGTCGAGTTGTAAAAGAGCTTTTACTTTTATTGCTCTCGGGCTCTCTTGGTCGATTTTCTGAGCCGTTATGATGTGCGTGCTTCTACCATTCGGGTGCGGTGATAGTAACTTGATTAATTCTTGGGCTCTGTAACTTGCCTTTTCTAGTGTCCTTGCCTGATTTATTGCTTGTATCAAGCTAAATGAGGGTTCTTCTATGATAGCATAGAATTTGCTCATTTCTTTGAGTAATTTTTTAATTTTACCGTGTGAGCTGTACTCTTGATTGTTGAGTATTTCACCTATGTTGTAACAGCTAATTAGAGTGCGTTCTAATCAAGCGTCTTCTTCAATCGGAAAATTATCCGGGATCAGATGTAACTACATTGTTAGGTCGCGAAATTGGTCTTCTATCTTGCCACAAGTGTTTATGCTAGTGCCGCATATTCCTGACAACTGTAGTATTTTCTGTGTATTTACCGCGATTTCAAGTAGTTTCTTAGATTCTTTCAGCAGTGCCGGCCGTGCGCCCGTATCAAGCATCATGCAAAGCGGCTCTTTGAACTTTTTTAAGTCCATGATTACTGCTGGTGCCTTGCTGTTGATGTTTAGCAGTACTGTTTCCTTTATCAACTGAAGTAGCGCATTTTTTTCTAATACTGACGCTAATTCTAATGCATTCCCCGGTTCGCATCCTTTTCCAGGAAAACTTATCCGTTTCCCTGGTTTTGTATTTGTTTTTTGATGTTGGCTTGATTGCGTAATTCGGATTGGTCCTTCCAATGGCCTGGTTGTTTGCAATAGCGGCAGATATCATTGGCGCTATTGGGCTGTTGTGGCTGTGAAGTATTAGGAGAGTTGGAACGGCTGGAGTATTGATTTTTTCTTTCGGGTGTTTCCCATGTTTTGGGAGAATTCCAGCCGGGCCCAGGTGTATGGTCAGGGATAGGCTTTTCACTTTCGGGCATGGCCCATGACGCTCTTGCTGGTGATAGCGTTGGCGCGACGCTGCTTCCTCCATTGTTACGGAACCAACATTTTAATGCTGTGTGTCCACTTCGTTGGCAGATTTGGCAAATGTCTGGCTGCTTTGCTTCTATTATGTTTATTTGCGCCTTCTTGCTTTCCGTCATGGCGTTTTTTGTTCCGTCGTTATTTTACCACTCGAAATCCCGTTCAATATCTATAGCTCACGTAGTTGCATCTTCGAGTGTGTTTGTGCGTGTCATACGCGCTTTGATTCCGCTGTGCAATCCGCACACAAAGAATCTAATTGCGTCTAATTCTATTTCTTGTTCTAATCCTCTTCTGAATTCGCGAATTTCTAGTACTATGGCTTTGACTCTGTTGGAAAATGTGATGACGCGTTCGTTTTTGCGTTGTTTTAAGGATGCTATTTCTCCTTGTAGCTAGTGCTATAAGTTCCGAATCGACTATGAAAGTATGCGATTGCTTCTGATATGGTCTGAAATATTTTTTGATGTGCGCACTTTTGTGCTTCGCCTTGTATTCTAGTTTTAATGAATTTAGCTATTTCTGGTTCGTTATCTGTGCTCTGAGGTCGGTTGTTGCCGAATAATGTGTAGCGTGGTATACTATATTTGTTTGCTGCAGATGCGTCGTATCTGCTTTCATCTTCGGTTATCTCTGGATTCAGGTTTAGTAGCGCTGGTATTTGTTCGACGAATTTTCTGAGAGCTTCTGGTTTTGCTACTGCGGCGATGATTTCTTTGCAGCTTATGCCTCTGAATACCAGTGCCATTAGTATATCTATCATGACTCGTCATGACATACGTCTATTATGGCAGCTTCAGACGTGCTTCTGTCAGTATCGGTTGTCGATCCGCGGGTGCGAATTTGCTATCTACTTTGCTAATTTGTTTTGCTATAATTTGAAGGGCTTCCGCGTTCCTGCTTTTCGCGCCTGATATTTCTTCGAACATCGTGACTCGCAATGAGAGGTGCGTATGACGGAAAGAGTAATAGAGTAGGAGAGAAAAAAAAATTTTTGGTCGCTTTGTTAAATTGCCTTAGTTATCTCGGAGTTGGGCCCCCAATTGTAACGTCACGAATTACAATGTAAGCGAGAAGTGGGTAAGGAAGCGATTCTCGTCGTCGCGGTTTCGATAAGCGAATAATCACTTAAGCGGGGTCGCGACTCTAAGGCATTAACAAGTATAGACCGTAAGTAATCGTTACGAGAAGAAAGCAACGTGAATGTTAGTAAAATTAAGCAAATGTAGATAGATGCTGCGAGGTTACCTTGTAGAATGATGTCCTTGGCGATGTGTAGAGAGCGATGGATCCGGCAGTCGGACAAGGAACTTGGAATAGGCGTGAGTTTAAATGAACAATAGATTTAAGTAGCCTTTACTATTTCAGTTTAATCAAGATAATTGCAAGTGTCAATAAGAAGTAATTCTGATACAGACTAACGTGAACGAGTTTACAGTTAAGCTGGCTGCTGGAGGAGAGAGAGTAGACCCGGTGCGGGCCATGTATTTATACCCCTAGGGATCGCGTACGTTACAAGTATAAATGTATAAATGACCCTAGTAAGAAGAGTGGGATTAATTAGAGGAATGTTAGTGAAACAAAATTTCAGTAGACGCGTTTGATGGCTTCTAGTAACCAGGTCAACGGAAACGGCGGGAATCAGGTTTGGATAACTAACATTAAGAAGTTACGCACGTCTTTCTTTACATTCTAAAAAGAACTCAAACGTTAACATTTCCTACACTCTATAATATAATACATATGTATGTATTTGGTTAATTTTATATCTTCCTAAAAATCATATATCGCCCAATGCAATGTAGGTTATGTGCTCTTCCATTTTTTAGCTAGTAACATATAGTCATTTCATCCTAGTTTTCCTTAGATCTAAGGATTGATGGCACTTAGAAGTGTGCATGAGGGCTCAAAAGGTTTGTAGAAACCTAGTGTAACTTTCTGGAGAGGAGTTTTTTCTCCAGGGCTTCCTGTGAGATTTTCATCAAAATAAGTGTGTTTTTTATTGTGAACTGACAATATTTTTTGCTTTATTCGTTAGTGTGGATTTAATTGATTTGAATGGATTTATGGGTTGATGCTATGAATTTACGATCCATAGTACGCTGACTTTACGGCCGTGTCATGTTATTTTTTTTGCCTTTTTTTTTCTTTTTTGTTCGGGTGCTGGGGAATTCAATCGTGGACATGTCTGAGAGGGTCCCTGAGCTATAAGTGCTCCTGTATATTAACGAACAAGACCCCCACCTAGCACTAGAAAATGTTACTTTTGAGGGTCGATGTTTTGTTCTTCGTGAGGTGTTAAGCTCACGATTGCTGCGAAATATCGGGACGATAAAAAATAAATACAATAGATTATCTGTGAATGTGTTTGTTTATTAATCGTCGTTCACAGTGTATGAGTTATACTAAAGAGAGAAACGCGTATTTATGTGACTCAGAGAATACGTGGCTCTACTTATCCGATTCGGGTCTAGGTCGTCTCCGAGTCAAACGTCGGTTGAGCCGCGTGGTAGTTGTGTCGTCGAATAAGAGCCGCTGAGGTAAGAGAGCGAACGCCTCCACGCATCCCCTTTTATAGACTCTTAGTGATATGATTTCCTCCCCGTGCGATTGTCCGAGATCGCGAGAGGGATGACGCGCTGAGTCGGGAAAATCGGGCTTCGGGGCGAGTCCGTGCTGTTGCCACGCGCGGATTTGGCGACTCATGCTGGATTGCATTATAATTAGCGACGCTATATGCGTGGGACCCGTCACACGTGGCAATAGTGATAATAATAACAATAATTATAATAATGAAATTAAACAGTTATGCTGATGATTATAAAAAGTAACTAACATAATATGACAAAATATTATATTTTAATAATTCTGTGAATGTAAGTATTAAAAAAAAAATAAACAAATTTTGTGGGTAACTTTTGTCATGCTCAACACTAATCATTTGAAAAAACTCATAAAATGGTTGTTTTTAATAAAATTTACATTCCATTTTTACCTGTAACGGAGCTCACGAAAAAAATTAATTTTTCATCATATACATGCAGTCAATTATTTTGAGGGGCAGTTTACGATATTTGGAGTAGTATTATAAAAAATGCTGAAATACGTCAATCTAAATATACGATAAAATAAACGAAAATGCTTTATTTTATTTTTGCTTCCTCCTAGAGCAAGCTTTGTAATAGTAAAATTTTTGTCTTCCTCAAAAACAGGTTAGAAATCCATTTTGAGATGTTTGGAGTTTGAATCATGTGTTTTTAGAAAATGTCCATATGGATGTGTGCGTGGATGGGTGTGTGTATATATACCGTAATATTTCTGGAACTATTCTAAATTAATAATTAATAATTAAGCTATAATGTATTTGAAAGAGAATAAAATTACCTACTTTTTCCCGTTTGGTCCTCGGGATTGACTGCACCGTTTGGCAGCGAAAATGAAAAAGGTAATTTTTGACAAATTCATATCTCTGAAACTACACATCATAACCTCACGAAAAAAATCATGTTGATGGGTTACATGTCGAACTATATTGCATTAAAATTTCAAGTTATTTGACTACATATTTATTTAGTAATAAATCGAATATTGAAAAAAATGTTTTTTTTTTGTTCCTCGATCACGGACGTGAAAAGGCTTTAATGCGCTTGAGATTTTGGGGAAAAGATAGATATTTTATGTGTCTTTTCTAAGTTCTTTGTGCAGCTTTTAAAACCTTATAGTTTGTAAGAAATAGATAATTAAATTGAAAAAAAAATTTTTTTGATTCTTTACATCTTCTAAACTAAGAAGTAGACTGCTTCAACAAAAATTTGCTGTTTTATCATAGCAAAAAGTAATTACTGTTAAAATTTTAAATGATTTTGTTAATTGGTTCCTGAGTTACAAGTTAATCTCCATATGTACTATTTTGGTTTGTAACAATATATTACATATATTTAATTATTAGACTACGAATTTTTCTAAGTTTGCATAAAGAAAACATTTTTAAAAAAGTATTAACATACTACTAACAATTAAAACAGTATTTTATTTATTGGAACTATGAACTAAATTAGAGGATGCAAAGTGATAATGAATTGACAGCGGGGTTTTAAGTTCATATAATAATTAATATAGCTATTTTTAGTATGCATAGATTTGTCATCCTTTGGTGGAATTATTCATTTGCAACTTGTTTTACTGGTTGAATTAAACTGATCATTAAAATTGCCTTATTGTAGTTATACTGTAATAGAGGGACAATGATAGTGACTGGAGTTGCAGACTCACAAATGTTACGCTTATATAATAAAGAAAGATTTTAATTAGAAGGGATAGAAGGGATAGTTGAAGAAGAGTTCATCCCCTCATTAAAGCATAAATATATTTATAAATATACTTATGCTTTAATGAGGGGTTGGGGCAGGGGCGTGGAGACGGTAGGAAAACAAGACAAAGGGTCAACTTACACGTATACAATATAAAGAGATATTTCTTTTTACCTATGTCTCCTTCTTGAATTACGAGTGTGTTTGGTTTGATTACTTTAGGATACATTGCTGATACAAGAGTATTTATTTGTGACTCCTCTAAATTTCCCAAAAATTCGTTTTCTATAATGGCTGTTTTAATCTGTTGTTTGGATCTTTTTGTGACATTAAATAATAAATTTACCATTATTTAATTTTTAGCAAAACATTATTTTCATTGGCAATCAAATTATTAGAAAAAAGAAGTGAATGTATGTATACCTCTCATCCTTTAAATAAATTGGTAGAGGTTCTGATTGTAAAGATGGTGTTTTACCAATTATACCGCCCCTATGACTGCTTTCTTCATAAGAATGAGATATACCAAACAATTTCGATACATCATTAGAATTAGTTGTAGTTGTATTGCAGTCCTGATCAAAATCACCTCTTATTGAAAGCTTCTTTGGTAAGTTGCTCTGTAACAAAATTTATAATATTAATCGTATGACAAGGAACATTGTTACCTCGTCATAACTCTCCCCGCATACAATCATTATTATATTATTTCATGTAAATAAGTTACATATTACAGGTAAGCAGCGGCCGAGCAGAGAGAGAGAGAGAGAGAGAGAGAGAGAGAGAGAGAGAGAGAGAGAGAGAGAGCACACTGTGACGGCGAGTGGGGGAGAGAGAGCGAGGGCTTCGCGCGTGACATTTCGAATGCGGGCGGCAGATTGGTTCGGGCTATTCGACTAGCTTAATCTCTTATTTTCGCTACGTCGCGCTAATCCTGACTGGGAATTACTGTTGTCGACCCGATCGTGTGTAACGAGAGTGTTCAACACGGGCCAAAGGCTATTTGCGAGACCTCCTGGTGCGACACCTCCTGAACGCCACCCGACCAGCGACTACACTCACTCACTCACTCACTCACTCACTCACTCATTCAACTCCGCTACACCGGGCCCGCCTCAGTACTGGGCCCGCCATTGTGGAACATTATGTATGACGGAGTGCTGAGACTACAACTCCCGCGGGAGGCTATGGTAGTAGGATTCGCAGACGACATAGCACTTGTAGTAGTAGGGAAGGAAAAAGAAGACGTCGCTGAAATCACCAATGAAGCGATCACCACCATCCAGAGGTGGCTAAGAGAAACGGGACTTGAACTCGCTGGACACAAAACCGAGGCGATCCTGATATCTAGCAGGAAGAAAATGGAGACAATCGCCCTAATGGTAGACGGCCATGAGATAACCTCTAAATCGACTATCAAGTATTTGGGCGTTACTATAGACGAAAAGTTGACGTTTAAACAGCACCTTGAATTAGCAGGTAAAAAAGCGTCAAGAACGACTGCTGCTCTTTCTCGGCTCATGCCGAATGTCGGTGGAGCTACTCAGAAGAAAAAGAAGCTGTTAGCAAGTGTCAGTACATCGATTATGCTGTACGGGGCACCAATTTGGGCAGATGCAATGGCAATAAAAGCCTATGCGCGGAACCTGTCATCCGTGTATAGACGGAGTGCGCTAAGAGTAGCGTCTGCTTACCGCACGGTATCGGACGATGCAATAAGCGTCGTGGCAAGCATGCCACCCATCGACCTCTTAGCACTAGAGAGGAAGGCCATATACATGGCAAAACAGGAGAACAGCGATAGAACGAAGGCAGAAATCTGGAACGCTGCCAGAGAACAAACAGTAGCTGAGTGGCAGAGAAGATGGGACAGTAGCCTGAAAGGGCGCTGGACGCACCGACTTATACCAAAGATTGAAGACTGGATCACAAGAAGACACGGGGAAGTAAACTACTACCTCACGCAATTTTTGACGGGACATGGATGCTATCGAGCATACCTGTGTAGATTTAATTTAGAAGACTGTCCAGACTGCCCAGCATGTTTGGACATGTGCGAGGATGCTGAGCACGTTTTTTGCTACTGCTCGCGTTACCAGCAGGGGCGTGAAGAGTTTGAACGCTACCTCCAGACCAGAGCAACTCCTGAGTCTATTATGGTAGCTATGTTCGCCACCTCTGAGGGCTGGCACGTGGTTAGTAACTACGCCGCGGTCATCCTCAAGAAAGTGAGGGGCGACGAAGAGAGAAGAAGACGAGAGATGCTGCAAGAAGCTGACGACCGGACGATGCGGTAAGAAGTAGACGGCAGCCTATAATGAAGAAGGTACGATAGTAGATTTACTAGATATGGACGCATAAGGAATGACAATCACATCAAGGAGACAAGGGCAATGTCCCTATGCCCCCCCGCGAAGTAATACTTGACCGTGGTACCGCGGGGGAAAAAGGCACTGAAGACGGAGCTTGGCCCTCCTCACCGACAAATCGGTAAGGAGAGCGAAGAGGATTCGGGTTGCAATTGGATTCTTTATTCGGTCGCAAAACGAAGGGTTTTAGTTGGTGAGAATCCAACACACGGTGGCTCAGGCCATGTCATGGTCTATTAAGATTTTTCCCTCCAACCTCTTTCTCCAATATAAAAAAAGAAAAAAAAACTCACTCACTCACTCACTCACTCACTCACTCACTCACTCACTCAGTAACTCACTCACTCACTCACTCACTGGCGCTCTCCCGATCTCTGGTTGCGTTGCCCACCTGCGTCTCGCACACCCGCGTGTGTGCTCGTGTATCATATCTTAAGTACCGACAATATGTTCGTTTCTTTCCTAAGTGTAATATTTGAGTTCGAAGTTATTATTCAAATACTTCGATTATATTTCAAATACTTCGAGGATATTATTTCGGTGCCGCGAAATTTCGGAGCAAATCTCACGAGAAGGTGGCATACAGTACAGGTAGAGTAGATCGCTCGCTAACTATAATACTGTAGCACCTATAATAAGTAGCGAAAATTGAAGGCGAGAGCCGTCGCAGGCAACCTAGCCTACTGTGTGACGTCACACGCACAGTAGAGACTAACTCGCTCACGGTGCGAAGCCGTCCGGCGAGCAGCTGAGATACTTGCGAGCGCACACTGTAGTCGCAACAGTATATGATATATAGAAATACTCCGCATATTAGAATTTGAAGATTATAATTGTAAATTCAAATAATTGCGAATTCGCATAAGTATTTACCTAGTGTTCTGATATTTAATTTTTTTTTCTCTTTCTATATAAACAATGTATACTAAGATTAATGCACTAATAACTCCGTTTAAAATTTACGATTGTTTTTTTTTCCTTTCCCTCGTTTCTTTTTCTATTTTCTCCGGTTGAATACGAGAATAGTTTTTTTTTACTATTACTGAGACATTAGGAAACGAAGGAAAATTCTCGGAAAACTCCAGAAGAAGAGAATAGAGTTAAGAGCTCTCAGTTCTGCGGATCGCTCAATTAAACAATTAAATTGTTGCGCGGTTAATATCATAGGACATCAAAGAGTTTTCCTTATTATTTTCGTGCATTTTACGATTCGAATTGGTTTTTTTTTTGCTTTCTCCGACACTTAAATCACTAATTTACTTTGTACAAGTCAAGTACAGACTTGGTGGTGATTGTAGACTGAGATACCACTTATAAAATAAATAGAAACAATTAAATATTGTTCCTTTTCTTTCGACAAATAAGGAGTACGAATTTTTCTTCGTCGAACAAACGATTAGATTTTTTTTATCTCGCCCACGAGCAAAAAGTATATATATATATTTATATATAGATTTATTCGGATTTCGGTTAGCGTTATAACGTTTATTACAGCACATAAGCGAACATTAAAGAAGAAAATGGAGGACTCCAACATGGCACAACAAATAGCAACATGGGCATACGAAATGCCAGAAGAAAGCATAGTAGATGTCCTTGCGAATTTAGAATTAAGAATAGATAGCGATCTCGGAACATAGATAGCTTAATCAGGCGACTATGTGGCGACTACACTGCAGCAGATTTTGTAGAATCTATTGTACCAGAAGATATAGCAACCTCAAGAAGAGTAGCGAAATTGCAGAAAGCGCTGCTGACAAATAAAGTGTTCTCGCGATTGTCCACCGTGACGTAAAGTCAAATTCTTGAGCGCCAACGCCCATATCACGAGCGCAATTCCGATATGGAACATACGAATATGGCAACAGGAGCACGGTTATACCATAGCTCACCCAGACAGTGGCTAGAGAGTAATAATCCTCCTGACAACAGGGCTCAAGATGGTGACACGACAACGCCTATATCATCAATGAGTACGATAGCAGCAGCAGCAGCGATGAATATGCTGAGCGACAATCGCTGCACGTCGGCAGCGATAACCAGGAGTACGAGTACCACCTCCACAATAACAATTAATACATCGGTGATAATAACAGTGGCAGGGCAAAGAACAGATCAGGCGACAAATGTCAGTACCCAACAACAGCAGGCAGAAGTTGCAGCGGAAAATGAGAGGCTCAAGAACGGAATCAAGAATTTGGAATACCTTATACAAGAATTAGTTGAAACCAGTCAAGAGACCACCGCCTCACTACTGCAAGCGAATACGCAACCCAGCAAACAGGTGGACTTTCAGGACACATTCGATATCAGGCATATTGCTCCGAATACGCACATCACCCGTAATTTAGAAATTAATCCAGCAGCCACTGCCTTTCTACCCGCAGCAGAGACAAGAATCGATTATATGCAAACAGCGGCTCGCCAACAGCAAGAACATCTGCAGGGGGGTTCTAGAAAGTGTGACGAGGTTCGCTCGTCAGGCCAAGCACTGACTCCTCACCTCGCTCTCGTTACTTGCATCGCAACAAAACCGGGAAAATAATTCCATCTTTGTTGTTTGTAGAGGTAACGAGAGGAGGACAGAGTAGTGGACAGAGCCTTAGCCGCCTGGCAATACTCAAAGCATGCAGCAGCGAGAGAGTCGTCAGAGCGGAGAGGGGGAAGCCTCGCTGCGAGCAGCATTTGGAACCAGCGAATGCGCACGCACGCGCGGCCTATTTTAGCGGCTAGTACACGGTATCCCACACCTGTGTGATGCGCGTGTGAAAGGTGACCTGATTGTAGAATAGCGTGTAAGGAGGGGCGAAAGAAGCCTACTCCACACCGGCATTATTGTGTGGTCGGACTTAATCTTAAGAGTATAGCGATTATGTATGAGTGTGTATCGATGAATGATTGTATTCGCGGTTCGAAAGTCGCGCGCGTTATATGACTAATTGACGTTTGTCTATGACACGTCAATTAGCGGTACGCGGATAGGCCCTTCGCGACAAGGAAGCTCGCGACGCGCGACTCGTTCACTTTGCACCGGACCAGCTCGCAAGCAACACCTTGAGAGGGACGCCCACCGTGCAAACGCGAGTACCACTGAACACGTGAAGAGTTATAGGAGTTGAAATCGTGAGGACGAGGACGAAGTAGCCAGGAGTCGAAACATTGTAGTAAAGGTTGGTGTTAGTTGAGTATTGGGGATTCGTAACAATTATTGTGGTCGGTAGCTAGCTTGTGGTGCGTCGGTGTGTTGTCGAGAGCGTCGCGAAAGAAGTAGAGTCACGTGGCGTGAGTGTTGCGAGGTATAAGTCCGCGAATGAATGATTTATGTATATACTGCGAAACGAAAGAATTTGTATCTATTGGCCAGAGAGTAGTTAAATAAATACTATTTCTTTATTTGTTAAATCGAGTTGTGATCACCTCTGTTTATTTTTCCCCTCACACCTGCGTGATAGTCGGAGTTCGCCCGAAAACTCTGAAAGTTGTTGACGACGGAATCTCCTCTGAGAGAGAGTGTCTCAGCCGCGGCGTAGGTCGAATTGGTTAATCTTTGCTAACGTTGGTGATCGGGAGTTACCCCCTGGAAGTAAATTCCAGGTCGGGAACTGCCTCGGAGTGTAAAATAAATTGTGCGAGAAGATTCGACATAGTGTGTGATCGGCAAGGTGTCGCGTAGCCATTGTTAGATTAGAATCGGTTGCTGATAGTTATTGTACGACGAAAAATAGCGTGCCTCGACTAGTGCAACGTAATTTGTGTAGAATCACGTTACAGTGCGGCGATCAAAAAGGTGCAAACAATATTTGTGTGACTCGCAAAGCTAGACTTGCGCTCGCCGCGCGGTGCGAAACCTGCGACGTGGCAAGTCGCGCAAAAACTAGGGTTCACAAATGTGACTCCATGGGTTACCATCGTTTTTCGGTCTAAATCTTTTCAGAAAAATTTTTATTGTGGTGCAGTATCGGTATACAAACCGAATAAGATTTTCACACGTGATAAGAAAATTTTTCCGAGAAGGGGAGAGAATTACACTGGGGTAATGAAAATCCATTTCTCGAAGCAGGACAGACTCCAGCCTACTCTAGCAACACATTTATGATCGGATACTCTTATCTGTTTCTAGGGAATAACACCTCGCGCCGAGATATCGGAAAGATAGCTAGGGAGTGGAACATCAAATTCGATCGGCACAAGAGCAGCTGCATTGAAGAATTCATTTAACGTGTCAATGAATGCAGAATGTCATCGTATCTCAACGAAGACGATTCACTGAATGCCCTATTGCACATACTGACAGGGCCCGCATTAGTCTGGTGTAGACAGTTGCTTCGCACATGGGTCACTTGGAGTGATTTCTGTTAAGCAGCTAGAAAAAATTACGGCGTGGACCAAGATATACAGATGCAACTACTGACGGAAGCGCAAGCTCGCACTCAAGGAAAAAAGGAAGAGGTCAGGGACCACATCTTTGCTGTACTAACCATTTTAAGCCATCTAGACGTGCAACCGAGAGAGGAAGTCCAGCTCAGCATGATTTACAATAATATGCTGGGTGAGATCAAAATGCTCGTGCCAAAATCGAAGGTAATTAATTTAGATGCACTGATCACGCACAGCAGAGCAGCGGAGAAACTGATCCACGATATAGATCACTATAATGCGCCACCGCGCCCAGAAGTATGTTTGATGCCCCAAGTGGCTTACAAAGAAGAAGCAGACGCACTGAGGCAGAAGGTCCCGCCAAAGGGTGCTTCAGCAGTCTCCGAAGTGGCAGAAATCCCTGCAGTGGCCACGTACTTCGCTACGGCTTTCAAAGAAGCGCTAGCGCAACTTAGCATTCCGGGTAATGCGAGTTCCCAAGGCTCACAATCCCAACTGGCGGTAAAAGCCGGAGGTAGCAAACGGGATGACAAGAAAAGTCGGCCGAAAAATACCTCTTCGATTTCTGTGGAGGAAGTACCAGGCAAAAGAAAGCCGCGAAGGGAGCCCACGAGTAACCACGACGTGGATCAAGTAAGCCATGGTCCAGCCAAGCCCCCGATCAAGTGTTATGGCTATGGTTGACCCGGCTATTATAAAAAGTTCTGCCCAGAATGTTCGCTCAAGACAGGAAAAGGTCGGGAGAAACAGTAGACGGGGTCTCTACATTTCCCGAGGACACCCGAAGGACCTCAAACCCATCTCTAGGACAGACAGGAGGCAACGAAGTCATGCCATTAAAAGGAGACCCCTCTCCTGACATAGACTGTCGTCGTTGGTGGAACCAAGTGGGAATTGGTGGATTTCTACTGCGCGTTCTTTGCGACTCAGGGGCCGCCCGCATCGTTATTGGCCCTATTTGTATACAAATCGCTTCTGCTTGTGGCCAATCGATAACTCCGTATAAGGAACAAGGTGCGAAACTCGCGAATAGACAGCTAGTACCAATTTACGATGACGTAGAGCTACCATTTGATCTCCTTGGGCAACGCCGCTATCTAAAAGTCATGATTATGAGTCAGTTGGACTCAGAATGTATCCTAGGCACTGACTTTATGCGGGCGATCAACGCAATACTCCTGCCTAGAGAGAAACGATTAAGGATTGAGGGAATCAAGGACTCGGTCCCTCTAGAACTGTTTACTCTAACGGATGAAGTGGCCAATTCCCTCACGGCCATTGGTTTGGCCGATGTCACCCCTTCACAGCGTACTTGCTTAGAAAGAAGCCAATTGGCTTCCCGAAGGGGAAAGTATATTGGGCTGCACAACTCTAATACAGCATGCTATTGATGTCGGGTCCGCAAGGCCCATCAAGCAGCGATACTACCCAATATCAAGGAAATTAGATGAGAAAATGTACGCCCAAGTGTTCATAATGTTAGGAGCCGGGATAATATGGCGATCAAATAGTGACTGGTCGAGTCCAGTAGTTATGGTACGGAAATCCAATGGTACCTATAGATTCTGTATCGACTACTGGAAACTCAATGCGGTCTCTAAAGCAAGTGCGTACCCGCTTCCATACATGGATGCCATCCTTAGTAAGCTACGGCATGCTCGCTATATTTCGACCATCGACGAAGGAAGAAGACATGCACCTAACTGCTTTCACAGTACCTGGTTTAGGTCTGTTTGAATTTACTAGGATGCCGTATAGGGTAGTCGGTGGACCAGCGACCTTCCAACAACTAGCCGATAAAGTCATAGGGCCGGAGTTGGAGCCGCATGCTTTCTACTACTTGGACGACATAATAATCACGACAGACAGCTTCAAAGAGCACCTGTATTGGCTTGATGTGGTACTCAAGAGAATTCGAGAGGCAGGTCTTACCATCAACAGAAAGAAGAGTAAATTCTGTTGCAGTGAAGTCAAATATCTGGGTGTCGTCGTTAATCGCGATGGTTTTCACCCCGACCCCAGTAAAATTGAATCTATCATAGCGTACCCGGCACCCAAGAATCTCAAGCAGCTACGCCGATTCCTCAGGATGGCTTCATGGAATCAGAAATTTTTTGATAATTTTGCGACTATCGCCGACCCGCTGACCTCATTGACGAAGAAAGGCGTCAAGTATCATTGGGACGACTCGCAAAAAGTAGCGTTCGGACAGATAAAAGCGCTAATCGCTTCTGCTCCCGTACTACAATATCCATCTTTTGATGACTTGTTTGTCATCCAAACTGACGCGAGTGACACAGGCATTGGGGCTGTGCTGACTCAGACCATTGGTGGGGACGAGAGGATCGTGAGTTTTGTAAGCCGCACGCTATCGAAAGCAGAGCGCAATTACTTTGTTACTGAGCGTGAGTACCTAGCTGTCATATAGGCAATCCGGAAATTTCGTCCTTATATGGAAGGTTATCACTTCCAAGTCATCACAGACCATAGTAGTCTCAAATGGCTGTGCAACATGCGCAACCCGAATGGACGTCTTGCGAGATGGGCTCTCGAGCTCCAAGCGTACGACTATGACATAATTCATAGAAAGGGCTCACTCAACTGCGTTCCGGACGCAATATCAAGGATGTATGAGGATGAAGAAAGCGGCGAAACGCCCTTGTCCTCAATTCAGCCCAATAGCTTGAATGGTAAAGACGACTGGTACGATACACTGATGGCTCAAGTCTTAGAAAAACCGACAGAGCATCCGTATTATTAGGTTGTAGCAGGCCAGCTATACCATTATCGCACTGACCCAACGCTCAGAAACATTATAGACGACCAAGATGCTTGGAAAATGGTCCTACGAGCGGATAAGGTTCCACTGGTTTTGCAAGAATCGTATTGTGAGCCCACGGCGGGACACTTAGGGCAACGCAAAACTTATGAGCGGATCGCGAGGTATTATTACTGGAAGAACGTGTACAGAGATGTCAGTAATTTTGTTTGCGCCTGTGCAGTCTGCCAACAATGTAAGGTAGAACATATGTTACCAGCTGGACTCATGGGGAAACGGAAGGTCCCTGGGCCATGGGAAGTTGCAGCTGGCGATATCATGGGTTTATTCCCGCGTTTTACCAAAGGATATTGCTATATTCTTATTTTTATGGACACGTTCACAGGGTGGATTGAACCCCTATACGCAAAGCTGATGGTATTACCATTAAGAATGAACTCAACGAAAGAGTCTTTTTACGCTTTGGTGTACCCGACATATTTTTGTCCGATAATAGTACTGAATTCCGTAATACACTGATCGATCAGTTTCTCAAAGAGCACGGCACGAAACATCACACTATACCTCCGTACCACTCTCAGGCGAACCCAGTAGACCGTGTTAATCGCACTTTCAAGACAATGGTGACGTCTTTCATCGAGAATGAACATAAGAATGGGGATAAATTTATACCCGAGTTAACCTTCGCATATAACACGGTGACTCAAGAGTCTACTGGCGTCAGCCCTGCTTTCCTTAATACGGGACGACACCCGACTCCGCCACACAATACTAAACGAGCAGAAAAGCAAGCCGTTCGAGAAGCAGCCAAACAGCTTGCGCTGAACAAGTGGGGAGAGCGAATGCGCCAACTTTTCGACTTACGGCTCGTCACCGCAAAAAGAGCTGAGCGTGCGTCAGAACGGCAATCAAAGTACTATAAGGCGAGACGCAGACAAGTCGAATTCAAGATCAACGACCTGGTCTGGAAGTGAAATCGGATTTTGTCATCAGCTGTTCAAGGCATCAATGCCAAGTTAGCTATGAAATCTGCAGGGCCATTTAAAATCACTACTCGTCTAGGTCACGATGTCTACACACTCGAAAATAAGGCTGGAGAAGTGTTTCCTATGTCTGCTAGAGTCACGCGCGCGAAGAAAGCTAGCAGCTCGCCGACGCACACTAGGGCCGAATGAAAAAAAAATGGACAAAATTCGTGCTTGAAGTGCAGTTACATTTAAAATAACTTTTTTTCGGTAAATTGGTTCCTTTTATATCATATTTTATGAATCCGTTTCCCTCGTAAGTATACCGATTGTTAATAAAAAGTTTTAAATAAACGAAAACGACAATAAATTTTAGAATTCTTGACAATGTGTGCTTGAAGTGTAGTTACATTTAAAATAACTTCATTTTTCGGTAAATATTTTCCTTTTCTATCATATTTTATGAATCCGTTTCCCTCGTAATTATACCGATTGTTAATAAAAAGTTTTAAATAAACGAAAACGACAATAAATTTTAGAATTCTTGACAATTTGTGCTTGAAGTGTAGTTACATTTAAAATAACTTTATTTTTCGGTAAATATTTTCCTTTTCTATCATATTTTATGAATCCGTTGCCCTCGTAATTATATCGATTGTTAGCCATTACTTATTTTTTTTTTATTCACTCAATTTATGTTATTCTGTTTTCTTCACTTCCTCATTATTACTCATGAAATTGCATGCTAGTGAGAGATGTTTGGAGAGCTGATACGCCTTTTGGCTACTCAGCGTCTGGAAGGAGGGAATATGACAAGGGACGTTGTTAACTCGTCATAACTCTCCCTGCGTACAATGATTATTATATTATTTAATGAAAACAAATTACATGTTACAGGTAAGCAGCGACCGAGCAGAGAGAGAGCGAGGGTTTCGCGCGCGACACTTCGAACGCGGGCGACAGATTGGTTCGGGCTATTCGACTAGCTTAATCTCTTACTTTCACTACGTCACGCTACCCCTGACTGGGAATTACCGTTGTTGACTCGATCGTGTGTAACGAGTGTGTTCAACACAGGCCAGAGGCTATTTGCAAGACCTCCTGGTGTGACACCTCCTGAACGCCACCTGACCAGCGACTACGCCGACTCGCCTGCGAAGGAGACGTCCTGGGTTCGAGACTTTGTCTGCGTCTCGTACACTAGCGTGTGTGCTCGTGTATCACATGTTAAGTTCCGACAATATATTCGTTTCTTTCCTAAGTGTAACCTTTGAGTTCGAAGTTATTTCTGCGGGTCCGCTTCCCGTCTCCTCTAAACTCCGTTCCCTGCCGCCTCCGCGGGCACTCGTATCGCTTCACAATACCTGTGCATGTAAGCTGTAGCTAACCCAACGCAACCTTGGCCGGCCCACTACGTGCCTCGAGGATACCCCGAGGAAACGAGACCTTGTCTCGATTATTTCGAGGTGATTCCTACGACAGCAGTTACATTGTACGCAGCTAATGCCTGCGCGATTACTGTCGAAAGCTTCACTCCGTTATAATCGTTAAAATTATGGCGCTTCCTGTACATGAATACCAAAGAGAAAAAAAAATTAGACTACTTGTAGTCTCGCAAACTCAAGGGGTAAATGTGGCCTATACCTTAGGAGCTCAAAATAGGCGAGCGTAGCTCTGCGCTAGTCCTACTACGTGGCGGACCTGCTCCTAGATGAGGAGCTGCCGTTCTCCTGACTGCTTACGCAGTCCCGCAAATAGAAGAAATCGATAGGCGTGAATTTATTGCTCAAATTAGGCTACAATGATAAAAAGGTAGACTATAGCTGCATGGAGCTCGCTAGATTCTCTAGTTTATTATAAATGACGTATTTCGACATGCTTTCAATATTTTTAAACTCCAGATATTTCAATTATTTAAGAATCAATTTTAAACGCACGTGCATGTCGGTTATCGCTTCTGCACGATACTTATCGCGAACTGCACGATACTTATCGCGAACTGCACGATACTTATCGCGAACTGCACGATAAGCTTCACCCGCGATGGGCCTCCAAACATAAGAGTATTTTGCCATGTACAGTCGGGAAATCGCAAGAGTCGAAAATTTGGAGCATCGGCCACAGATTTCTCGCGATTTTCTGGATTGCTGGACTCTAGCCGAGATGCAGGCGCAGTTTGCCAGAGCGATAAGGCCAGAATAGGACGAGAAATGTGCAGCGGCAGTTCCTAATGCTCAACTCTTGCGATTTCAAGAATGTACATGGCAAAATACTCTTATGTTTGGAGGCCCATCGCTGATGGAGCTCCTCATGTATTTCGCCCGAGGGATAAGGCCAGAAAAGCGGGAGAAATCTGTGGCAGATGCTGCGAATTTTTGGCTCTCGCGATTTCCCGACTGTACATGGCAAAATACTCTTATATTTGGAGGCCCATCGCGGGTGAAGCTTATCGTGCCGTTTCGCCATAGCGATAACAGAAATGCACGTGTAGTTTGCCAGAGTGATACAGCGAGAAAAGCGCGAGAAATTTGCAGCGGCCGCTCCTAATGCTCAGCTCTTGCGATTTCCCAAATGTACATGGCAAAATACACTTATGTTCTGAGGCCCATCGCTGGTGGAGCTCCTTGTGTATTTCGCCAGAGCGATAGGACTAGAAAAGCGCGAGAAATCAGCAACCAACAATCAAAGAAAGCGTAGTAGGTTTCACTACAGATTTCCCAATTGTTTTGATAAAATAGTCTTATTCTTTTACAGTTGAGGCTCATGTTCAATTGGCCATCATTGTGATATTGACATGTACATATCAGCTGTTCGCGAGAAGCGATCGGCCGCCGAAAATGCTTTGAATGCCCAGCACCGCGAACTCATTTAAATAACCTGGAAATAGTTGACGTCTCGAAATCTAAGGTGCTACGTATCTTTGAAATTAATTTCTTCATTTTGCTTCTTTCGAATGAAAGTTTTTAGCGCAAGCTGATCGTCAGACGTTCGGTAATATTTGCGCTCGCCGCTCGCTTCGGCTCCCCGTTCCCCTCCGTCCACTGCCACCGACCTCCTTAGCAACGGCTTACCCCTCTTTTCCTTATGCCGTGGCCGCCGCACTCACTTCCCCTCATGCGCTTCTCCGCCGGGCGCTGTGGTGGGGAGATTTTCCTTTGCTAACTGGGAAGCTGAAAAATGGATGAAAATTTTCCGGCCCAATTCCCTTAGACTCAGTTTTTGACGCTGATAGCGATGGTATATAAATGTTCTATTGTTTCTGAATCACCCTGTATATATATATATATACAGGGTGATTCAGAATATATATATATATATATATATATATGGACATAGGCCTGACCTCAAGTTGCAGTGCAAAAAAAACCATGAACGCAGAAATGATGAGTTGCGTTGAGTGCGATGTACCGCTGACCAGAAGTCCCCTGGACCAGAAGTCCCCTCTGGACTCTCGATACATGCGGTGAAAATTATAGGTTATGTTGTCGGTACTTCGCGGAAAATTCCCTCCAGGCTCATAAAAAAACACCAACAGTGTGATTTTTAAGCGTCAGCATGAGAGCCAATGGGGGGGGGGGCCCTTTCCGCTGTAAGAAAAAACTCCGAGGAGTGAAAAGAATATTAGTAATGCGCAAAGAAAGTATAGCGATAGATTAGTGCTTCCTCGCTTACCAGTACGACGACACACATTTAAGTGAAAAGCGCGGCGCTACGAGTCGCGCGACGTGTAGTTTGTCGGAGATTTTTTTCGTATAGTTTTCTAAGGTGAAAATGAAAAGTTTTGGAAAAACTGTCTACATCGCTGAAAAGCTAAGAAAAACATACATCGAACACAATTATTAAAGAATTATTTTAGTTACATTATAGTAGCGCTAACAAAAGTTAGTATTAACGAGTCTTCGTGCCGCTTGCTTATAGTCAGATTCATGGACACTCTGGGACCATCTAACGCTTGCTCTCTCTCCCCGACCGCTCGCTTATCAAAGCTTGCGCTCTTCCGCTCACTCTCCTGCCGACTACCGAATAAACAACAGCTCCATCGCCCGTCGTCCGAGATCCGAAGTACAAAGAATACTTTTTCTTCGATCCATTTTTCTTTCGGGAGTGTATTGTATTACCGCATCGATATTCGAATTTAGAGTTCCGATAATCAAAATAGAAACAAAACAGATCGAGCACGCTCGGATTTTTTCTCAGATGTCGTATTATCATTCTTTTTCTTTTTTTGTGCACGGGAAGATATTGTTTAAATAGTGACATCAGAGAAAAATGAATCTATTGATAACTCAGAGTTTTTCAAGCAATTTTTTATCGTATTCTCATACGAACTCGAATAAATATGAAAAATACTTCTCGACAGAAATTTCAGTGAAACGGTACTGCAGTGAATTTAAATTTCTATAATAATAATAAGATTTAAAAATTGTACGAAGACGATTACACTGGTTTTAGTGTTTTCTTTGGCGAAATACGCGTGTGAGATCGACCCTCACGGACTATTGAGTAAATTTCGTTCCTTTACTCAGATTGGGAGGGAGCACGTGTGTGACGTTCGAGTGACGTGTGGCTGATATTCAAGTTTTGTTTTGAATTGCAGTGCGGTCTAGCTCAGCAAGAAATCAAATTAATCCATCCGAGGAAGTATTCAATTTTTTTTCTTCTTAATGATTTTAAAAAAAGTCAAAGAAAATGTCAGAAGAAAGACAAAGGGATATAATCAGAGAAAATTGTTTATACCTAGACTCAAATTAATAAGATTACATTCCCCGAGCCCTCTGGGTACAAACAGAAGGACAATGGACCATACTCATTTTCAACTCGAAATGAGAATGAGAATATTGCAGAAAGCGTTCGAGAGTCAATCAAACATCATTGACCAGCATGCCGAAATAATAAAAATTCAGATGGAAGCAATTTTAGACCTGAAATATTCAACTGACAGCATGAACAACAAATTTAAGGAAACAGCTGATCAACTAAAAAATCTAACTTCAGAGGTAAATAACCACCCCATTAATTCCACTGTCAGAGACACAGACGACACAAATAACAGAATAGGAAGTTCATCAGACGATAGGACGGTGTTAGGTGAACTAAGTCAAACCTTCGGAGACATCAGACGATTTTTTAACATAAGTGGGATTAACCCAAAACTAAATGTAAAGAGAGATTACAAATTGACAAAACAAACATCACTAAACACTTGGTTAGACAACTTACACACAAAACTAATAACAAATGACATTTTAAACGTAATTAACGAAACATGTAGAACAGACACACTTGACACAAAAGAAGAATTGCAAGAAAAGAAAGACCTAGGAAGAGACATTATAAGCTACTTAAATACTTATTATCATAATAACATTTTACAAATTAAGGGGTCAAACCTGGGTTAAAAACTGAAAAATATTTTTATTTTAAAAATTTTTTCTTTTTATTATGTATAAACGAAATTTTTTTAATTGAAATATATATACTATACACCAACGAAAATGATTACCAAGACTTGATTACCTCAAATTTTGGCGGGAACTTCTAAATGTATATCTGTTTGGACTGATCGGAAGACATTACTGAAAAATAACAATTTTCTATAATTAGTCACACGTATGTTGATTATATTAGTAATTATAGTGGACTCTTCGGACGTACACTTCGGACTTATCTTTCTTAATTCTACTGAAAGATAGTAATGCCTTGATCAGTTATGGAAAGAAAATCAGTTCACTGATTTTATCTGATTAAATCTGATACCTCAACCACAAGCTTCGCAAGCCAGAAATTCTTGTGATCCTGGAAAAAGAAAAGAAATGTCTAATATCCTATATTTTATAGAACGAGCTACTACTCATTTTGATTTTAATTTTTGTTTAGATCTTGATACAGGAATTTCTGGTTGTGCAAACTGTGTTGGTGCAGTGGATGTTAAAGCTTGTCTGGTGGCTCTTGCAGTTTACGTACTGCATTCTGAAAAAAGCACATCAGGCATGGTTCTTGTCCTGCTTATTGTTGTTCCGATTGGCATAGATGGTTGTCGAGAGCACTCTGTTGATAATTGTGCCGATGGGTTGGATGTTGACGATGTGACTTGATTTTAATTTTTTGTATAAAACATTTTTGCTTTGTTCTTTCGTCTGCCAAATCTTCTCTTCTCCTTTACAAATAATCCTGGCACTCTATTCCTTGAGTCTGGGATCATCTTGACAGATTAAACTTCCAACTTATTTGTAAATTTTTCAAACCATTAATGATATAATATTAAAACATAATGCAATATTTGCCACAAGTATCAGAAACATTGCTTTGTAATCGAATATTATTCCACCTCATCCTTTTACAATTTCTCTGAATCCGACTTACATGATTGGGAATGTATGGTGATGTGTCGAAACTACCAAAATACCATTGAACACCGCTGTCAGTCGCATATATAGCTAGCCAGTTCATACCACGTCTCCTATGACTCTCCGTATCGGGCATAAACCCACACGGTTTTACCCACGTTATCGGAATTCGATCTGCTGAATAAACGCTAACCGCATGAAATTACATTTTTGGCAATTTTGTTTGTCCTTTAACATATATCTTGCAAACTTTCATAACATTTCTTTAACGAGACGTCATTCTCGTATCAATCCAGGCCAAGATAGTTCTACGTCAACCAATTATTCTCTTTTAAAATATCTTTCTTTAAAAATCTTGCATTGGAAGTAGGTGTCAGAATCCAATGTACCGTAATTTCTTTATTAAGCATACCCACGATCGATTGTGAAATTATTCCCTTCACCACTAAAAGTTTTTCTCCTCCTGCATTTTCAGGGCGTAAATTATTGTCGATCTAAGCAGCACACACTATTCACCGTGTAGATAGAAATTTTGGAGAACTTCCGTGGTAAATTGACACGTAATATTTTTCGGGAAAACATATCTACTGCTACTGCTAGACAAAACCATGTTAAATTCACCCATCTTCATTGTTATTATTGTCGGGACGTATATTTACAAGCTATTTAGCGACTACCCAAGAATGAAATTTTTTGGTATACCTCTTCCAACTCACAGAATATTCCTTTCTCTTACCTCTAGCCCTACTGCGTAATACATCGTCGATTTAAAAACGTCATCAGATAAATCTTTGCGCACCCTGCTCAGCTGTTCCTCGAAAAATGATCGTCAATTTTTTTGCCAGCCAAATCCTCAATTGTGTAGACTGGGGGCTGCCTCGACGTGTCAACTTTTACAATCCTAAATAATTCCAGTGTTCATCCAGCTTCATATGCTTTTCGAAGGGCTGTCCGAGCACGACTAACACAGGTCTTGAACATTGTATTTATAATGACGAGACGATCGCTGTTTAATACTGTCGCTAAATTTTCAGGAGCTTCGACTGCAATATAAATATTAACACTAGATGGCGTTATTTTAATTACACTATGACATGAATTATTGTTAGACTGTACAATATTCTCCCATACATTGCTACAAAAGTGAGGTAAAGTTGTTTTCTTCCTTGTAAACTCTGTTTCATCCTATATCTATGTAAGAACGGCGTACGTACGTGCGTGTGTTGTGTAAAAGTGTGTGTAAACAGGACGTAACTATTAACACAGCGTAGCTCTTATAGTACATATTACAAAGTTATTATCCCACGAAATTAACGGACTAATAGTTTCGGAGATATCGACGATCGATTGATTGAAGTATCGTTTTTCATTGATATCTCGGAAACGGTGAGAGCTATGCATAAACGGACAAAATTTTGGGGGCTTCCTAAAAGGGGACCATTCTGGGGGTCTACCCGTAGTAGGATACCAGGAGACCAAGGAGATTTACTAGATTTTTTTTCAAAGGCCATTGTGTCGTGGTGAGAGAAAAAACGCCATTACTTCGCTTGAGTAGAAGACGTATTCATTCACACTGAATTAGGTTACCTCTTATTGCTTATAGAGTGCGTAGAGTAGCAGTGATAAGGATTGCCTCGCTGCAGCTGCAATTATAAGCTATCCATCTTCTCTCTCGCTCCGCCTTAGAAATATAAGCTTGTACCTTCTTGACATGTATGCTCTCCTAATACAACCTGACCCGTTTTACTTGTTTTTGATTGATTTAAAATAAGTAATCAATTCTATTGTTGAGTGAGTGTTCTGTACTTTGTATTTATGTAATACAATCTTTCCATTTGGCTTGTTTTTAATCGATTTAAAATAGGTAATCGATTGTATTATTGAATCAGGGCTCTGTACTTTCTATGTGCGTACTAGTTATAGAATAAAAATTATAAAAAAAAAAGAATATAGTGAGAGAAAGAGAGAAAGACAGATGTGTGCTGATATTCATTCTCCAGAATATATATACTTGTGCAAAAATGCATCTGAGTATCATGGCTGTTTCGTTCAGAGGACAAAGCCACATGCCCGGCCGCCTCGATTGCGGAAGCGCGGGCGTTATCCAAGGTATAAAGAGAATCACTATTTGAGCAGGAATTAGACAATTTGGGCGACAAAATGGGCGAGATTAACTTAGACGGGGGAATTCGCAATGGGGACGAGACATTCGGCCCGTAGCGAATAAATACCCTTCGGCGTGAAGCAGTGGCAAATATCGACAACAAGTACGTGGAGGGGATTAAAATGTATCACGACATAAAAAGAGCAGTCTGGCAGAATCCGAACGAGTGCGAAAGGTTTTGGGAAAATCGTGCGTTTAGGATAGAGCGATACGAGCAGAAATTCATTGGTGCGAACTCGCAAAACCGGGTGCTAAAGCCAATGACCAGGAGGCGACCTGTCGAATAGCACGCAAAGTTCAGCAGTACAGGTCGGGGCTCTAAATTCGACCATTTACGGCAGTCCGCACCCTGGAAGTGCCCAGGTCACATATGGCATGCGGAACACCGAAATTGCCACATCGAGAGCGAACCGTCGAAACGTAACCCGCGCGTAAAAACCCTAGTAGAGCCGCGCGTAAGTTCAAATAGTGGTAGTGAAACCAATGGTTTCAGTAGAAGCCCACCCTCCGAACAAAGGGCGCTTGTGGTCGAGAGTAATCATTTCGACTAGCCCACGGTAACGATTAGCTTAGATCAGCTGAAGGCGTTCGACCGGCAGCCACAACAGCCGCAGACACAGTAGGAACGACCAGGACCGCATACGGCGAAGTAGAACTAGAGATAAACGCGTGGACGATTCCGAGACGAGGCTGGCAGCGTTTTTAAGGCATGCACCCGAAGTGCATCAGCGCGAAAGGCGAACAAGGACCAAGAGAACGGCAGATCCCGAGAAAGTCGGTGAGCCGCGATAAACTTCACCGATCCGCCCGAACCGAGCCACCGAGAAAACGAAATCAAGTTCGAGCCCTCGCAGACCAACGCAGCCCTCCCCCTTCCCCCATAGAACCGTTAGCGTAGGAAAGCAAGCCTGATCGGATACAAAGTTCGAGCACGAGTTCGGCAGCGAGTTCGACAACGCGTCCGATCGCGACTCTTTCGCGACACTCAGCACTGGATCAAGTACCAAAACTAGCTACGAGTCGGAATCCGAAGTAGGAAACTGAGCCAAGTATATCATCGAAAGGAAATTAAGCGGCAGCTCCATTAGAAGAACGCCTGCAATCGTCGTCCAGACTACTGGCAAATGGAAAGACTATCACTTGCAGCGAAGACGCGATACATGTTCTAATCTTGCCGAGGGCGAAAGAACGCTCATGCCCGGATCGAGGCATGTGACTTCGCCGGCAAAGAATAAACGTATTTGTGGCGATAAAGGAACATTGAACGGTGATGACAAAAGCACAAGGGATAATGGTAATAAAGACAAGGAAAGAGGCAGCGAAGCCGACACGGCGAGAGCCACCTAGCCGCGAGCCGTCGGATGGCGATAAGCAACACCCGTCGGATGATGGATCGCATAAAAAAAGGAATTACCCGTCGAATGATGAGTCGGATAATAGACAAAGTCGCCGAGCCAAATTACAGCCTCACGAAGCACCCACGGAACGCGTAACTATGCTCTGGTCAGGAAATAAGGCCTACGAGTCAAAAATGCTGTGCCATCAAACGGACACCTTTGTCCCTTATTTTAACGGCGATTCCGATAACCTCAATATATTTAGCAATGCGATCTGCGACGTCATGAGCCTATACGGTCAAAGCCACGAGAAATATATGCTTTTGCATATCGCAAATAGACTGAAGGGCAAAACGATAGCGCTATCGCGCGAGAATATCCAACTATACGTCGGTAGAAAAGCTTCTCCACCATCTTATGCTATACTTTGCTAAAATCGGTATCGTGGACCAGATTCATGGGCAAATAAGATCCATCAATAAAAATCCCTCCAAACCAGTACGGACGATTACGGTTTAGGGGTAGAGAAACTATACAATCGATACATGACGATTGTAAATTCTGTCCCGATCTAACCCTTGCGGATAGAGAAGCTAGGATACGCCACGCGAGCGAAGACGTACTAGCACAATTCCTGTTCGAGCTGACGGCACGCTAGATCACTTGGTGCATAGTAGATCTTTGAAAGACCTAGGCACCGTAATAAGGACGGCCATCGAGTTTGAGGGGAAACAGAGTGGCCAAAACGCGAGCCGTACTGTACCCCTGTCAGTAAAGCCATCTGCACAGCAGCGTAGAGCTACGGCAGAGGAGGTTGACGCTAGGAAAAATCAGCAACACGAGATAAACTCGGGAGATTCGGTGAGGGGAGGGGGGTGCAATCTCAAGACTAATCGCGAACCCGGATAAGATAGATAGCGGGGAATTAGATAATAAAAAATCGGGTTCCGTTGATGGACTTACACTCGAACCGATTATTCGGGAACTTTGTATCTAGAAATATCAACGGCCGGATCATCACAGAGTGTATTAATATTGGTGACTCGGACGTGCCTATCCCGACAGCTGTGGTAGAATTGATCAAATGCAAAATAGTCGTAGAAAATAACCTATTTTAAGCCGATGAGGACGGCTCCGCTGAAAATGTCGCACATTTTTCTGTAAATTTAAGCCGAATGTTAGAATCTAATCTCTACAGAAGAACGTCGACGCCAGGCACGTTCGAGACGATAAAATCATAGGATTGGCGGACCTCGAATAAATATGCGGGAATACTCGGGCTAGATGGCGAACCATTTCCCGGGACCCATTTGTTGCAACACAAAATAGTGTTAAAATCCAACAAGCTGAATAGAAATCATAGATTCCGTTTGCCCCTGCGTAAAAAGGGCACATGCTCCGCGAATTAGCTAAGGTAAAAGAGCAGGGCATCGTGGTATATTTGAATTCGAATTACTCATCATCACTCTGAATACTTTCGGAAAAACCGGATGCGAACGGGAGTAAAAGGTTCCGCTTAGTTACCGATTTTCGGGCCCTTAACGAGAAAACCGAGAGCAGCTGCGATCCGCTGCTCTTCACGAGCGATATTCTTGAATACGTAGCCGCGACTAACTATATTACATTAATGGAGCTTAAGCAAAATTATTATCAAATCTATGCTCCTGAGGAAAACCATGATAATCAGCTGCTGCAATTCAGCACAATGGCCATGAGTCTCAAGGAGGCAAAGATAACGTTCACGAGAGCGATGTCACTGGCAATGGCCAGTCTGCAAGGCGACGAAATCGAGATTTACCTCGCCGACTTGATGGTTTTTAGTGAGACTCTCGATGAGCATAGAGATACTTATATGCAAACATGACGGTAGAGCCCAAAAAATGTCAATTTTTAAATAAAGAAGCTAACGTGCTCGGATACATAGTCGGCGGGGTATACATAAAAACGAACCCGGCTAAAACACACGCAATGGCGAATTAGCCGATGCTCACGAACGAGAGAAAACTAGCAAGCCTTAGGCTTATTTAGCTATTAGAGGCGTTTTATTCTGAATTGTTTGAAAATCGCGTACCCGCCATTTAGGCGGTTACAGAAAGACGTGGAGTTTATCTGGGGCGATACGAAACGCATGGCTTCCCATGCGCGTAGATTAATGTCGGAAAAGCCGGCGTTAAAAGCTCCCGATTTATCTCAACCGTTCATCTTAACTACGGATGCCAGTGATTTCGCCCTAGGGGCAATTCTAACCTAGGAGAAAAAAGGGTCGGACTAACCATGCACGTACACCTCGCGCTATCTGCAGGGCAACGAGCTTAAATATCCGACATTGAGCTTCTCGCAATTATATTCGTAAAAGAGCAGTTTCGATACTACCTCTTCGGGAGAAAATTCATATGGATCACGAAGCCTTAAAATACTTCCATATAGAAATCGGATCTGCGTTTCAGCCGTCTAAACGCAGTGCTTGCGGGGTACCAATTCGACGTCATATATCGTCCCGGCATTAAGAACGTGAATGCAAACCCACTTTCTCGGAATCTGTGAATGAAGCCGGTGCACTGCCGGACCGGATAAGGGCAAGGCATCGACGGTAACGAGAAAACGCTTTGGGAAGCATCTAGCTCGGAAAGCTCAACAAGTCGCATACGAGCGAAAAAGCATTGTGGAAAAAACTCGTTAGCTTACAGGCGCAGGAATTCCTAACCGTGAAAAACGAATTTGACTACTTCTACATATGCCCATTGTTACACGAACTTAATCACGGAGACGAGAGAAAACCATGTACTACCGTGATACAGCTTGGTTTAACTGCGTGCAGACTAACGTTACGTTGAGGACGGCAAATAAAAATAGATACTTCCTCGACAGAGCAAAAAGCGCGTAAATTAAGAAAATATTAAATGCTTCAATAGATTTTTATGCCGACGTCTCCACAATGGAGCCATCCTCACCATGCCCGAATCGTACTGGGATGACGAACACCGACTAATCCATGCGGTGAAATCCGCGCTCTCTGTGCAAGTGAGGAAGTCCGCAGTTCCAGCGTGCACGGGGACCAACATCCCAAAAATTCTATGAACCCAGCGGCACTAGTAGCAAGGATGAGTGCCGTCGCATTCCTCCATCGGGCAAGGTGGATAGCAATCTGAAGCCACTCAAAACGTTCAGTTTCCCATTCGGGCACTTAACGTAAAACGTGGTTTCTTCACATCCGGCGCAGCACCCCCGTTCGCCAAATGCCCAGCCAGCTGCTAAAAATCCTTCTTCCCCCGCTACGTACGCAAACATAGTAGCTAGTCCGAAGTCGCGCGCGCACTCGCCGAGAAAATAATTTATGTTTTCGGGCCCCCAGCCGCGAACGTGACTGGTCAGGGATAAAACAATTTTGTACGACAGCGTATCATCCGCAAGCGAATAGCTCCGCTGAACGGATGCATCACACGCTCACGAAGTAGCTGCGGAAACACGTTAAGAATACCGACAAATGGGATAGCTGGACCACGATTTGCCAGCACGCATACAACCTCACGGAACATGACACAAATTCATTCCGCAGTATACTTTGGCTCTACTTTTATCATTATTGCTAAAATGAGGAAAATCATCAAGTATCTATTGACATAATTTCTAAAGTAAAAGCTCATCATCTAGATAACAAAGTGTCAGTTAAAGGATCTGAATATCAGTAAAGCGCCTACTAATTAAATAAATCGCATTAATTAGAAGATGATCAATACGGGAATATTCATGACTTTGATCGAAGATGAGCGAAGTGACTTACTTCTTTTAAAGGATATTTTTTGTACTTTTACCTGCCAACCCCACCTTAAAAAAGAAATGCATTATCATTATTTTCCATTCAAAAAATCAAAGTATGATTTTTAAAAATGATATACTTTTACATGTCAAGCTCGTCTCATTAGAACAACTTTTAAAACAATACGCGTATTGGAGGGTGATGTTTTAATCTATATAGTCGATAAATTTTGCAATATTTTTAAATAAGAAATAACTGAATGGTGGTTCTCAAAAAAGGATACCGATTACAGATGTTAAGTTGAAAATCAGAATGACAACTACGATAATAGCTTAGGGTTGTTGCAAAAATACAGAAACTAATACAAAAATATATGAATTAACGAAGATACGATTATGAATGAATTTAAAGATTTATTTCCTGCATGAACATATTAATTGCACGAAATCTGAATTATAAGTAGAATGAATTATCAAACTTAAAACTATTCCAAGCTTCTCTCTCATTACTGGAAAATTTCTCGAAGAAATATATGAAGGCATCACTTGCTAATACTGTTAAGACTAAAACATGTAATATTGAATAACAAGACGTTACTTAATAAAGAGAACTCAAATTAGAATTTATTTAATAAATCGTGTAAAACGTGTATCCTTCACAATGAGCTGATAGATCAGGACTTGGTAAACAAATCTTAAACGTCGATGATCTCGTTGCTAGAGGCGATTCTCAATATTCTTTGACTAGCTATTTTAATAAGCCCAGTTTATTATTTAAAGGAGGAAGGATTATTTTATGATTAGGAATGAGACTCTCTTTAAGAATGTTTTTAAATCTTGGAGTTAACACGCGCCGGAGAAGCCAAAACTTTTTTATATAATATTGATCCCGGGCGCGACAGTCCACTCATAAAGATAATATGGAAACTTAGTGTTTCCGCTTTGATGACCCAATAAAACACTGGTTATTTTAAAATCTTCAACTAATTGTCATTTACGTGTATCGTAATTTAATTTTTCAAGTAGAAAAATTAGATTATTGTATTCTTCTTCAAGGGTTTTTGAGTGACTCTGAAATTTTCCATACTTTCAGAAACTGAGGTTCAACAGAAATCGATTTTAATGATTTGACCTTCATTTAACTTTGACTCAGACGTGGTATGGTCGTACGAACACCACAATCGTGATCAGCATCCCCGAAAATCTGTTTTGAGACATAGTGTTTACTGTAAAGCTAGTCTAAAGCCTCAAAACAAACATTCGACCTTCAAATGACCTATAAATGACCTCCAGGGTTCACTTTAACAAAAGGTAAACGCATATGTGAACGTGAAATTTTCCGTACTTTCAGAATTTCAGGTCCAAAAATCCATATAAATTGATTTTAAAGATTAGACCTTCATTTAATATTGAATTTGATGTGCTAGGATAAAACACATCCCGGGATAATAATCAGTGACTCCAAAAAAATAAATATCCGTTGAGGGCAGAAATGCTCCACTACACTTCCCTTTTGTGGTCCTGCGTAATTTTTATATTTTTCAACGACACTGTGAATATCCCTCTTATCTAACCTATCTAACCTATCTTTGCCCAGTTTGATATATCTATTGAATGTATAAGTTCTTTTACTTACCAAGATAATATTATGTTTTTTCAAAGTGTATTATTGTTATTATTGATTAGTTTATAAAAGGGGAAGCAAGCTACATTTGTCTTATGAAAGTTATTGTTGAAATCATTGTTAGGATCATTATTATTAGTATGAGCTTAAATACTTATATGGTAGGTGCGTTTTTTAATAAATTTATCAATATTGGAAGAGGATAATCATTCGCCAAGAAAAATGTTTTGATTATTGAAATATTAAACTGGTAAAAGGACGGACGAGACAAGAGTATGGTTTTATTAACTAAGTTATAATTAATAGCTATATTTGTGAATAAGTATCATGAGATTGAAAATTAAAATGTATCTACCTGGGATATCCTTCTATACCAATTGATAAGCGAATGAGGATCTATTATAGGGTGATTTCTGGGTCTAAAAAACTGATTTTACTATGTGTTTATTTTCTTTACAAATAAATTGTAGCTGATTCTTATAATTATTCAAAATAGATAGAGTTTCGTCTATTTTGTCTTCTTTTAAAACTAGCATGCAGGTACCAAAATATCTATGGAATTGAAAACATTTATAGTTTAGTTATTTGCACACTACTCTAACTTTTCAAAAGCCCATAGGCGCACCCATAATCTTCTTATAAAATTGTCCATTGAATTGAAGGTTTATGCAGTCTAACAAGGTACTAAAACGTTTTAAGAATTCTATCCTATTGTTAGAAAGTTTAATCTTATTCAGATTGAAGTACTTGATTGAAGTATTGTTTGTTATATCTGATCAAGGTAACGGAATTAATTTTTTTTCAAAATGATTCTATTACTCATTTGGTGTAGTTTGAAATTATGAAGTAAATAATCACTACGATTAGAAATTCCATGTTTTTTAACCGTATATGTATAAGTACATCGTCAAAATATGGTTGTTTAATAGAAAGAGAAGGTGCAGGAGAAAATCGTTAAGTGTCGTGGACTGAGGTGTTGATAATACCTTTGTCGTTTGGACACAAATCGGATTAAGTCTCCGAAACGTCGTCAAAAAAAAGACTATATGTCTATTCATAGGAATTAATTTTTTTTAGAAAGCAAAGAAATACTTTGATCGAATGGATAAACGATACTGTTGATAGTCGAAAATATTATTGAAGAAGCTATTGCATTCCAAAACACCTCCTGCACTTTATTTTCATGTATACAGTTCTCATCACTAATTGTGAGAGCTTCCTCAAAGTTTTGTACATAGGCTTCATACTAGATAGCTACTGCCTCGTTACTCGACGTTTCGGCCACTAAAGTAGCCCTCATAAGGAAAGTATTAAAGTTGTATTTATTTAGAAACGATGTTTATATGTACTAAAATTTCTTCTGCCAGTATACAAATTAATTGGCAACAGTTTTATTTATAATATATGTGTAACGGTTGCGTTTCCCTCGCACCGGGTTTTGTCAGTCGGGACCAGGATTCGGAGAGGGAAGTTAGGTTAAAAATAACTCTGTTTGGTTTTAGTTTAAGTAATTATATATATTTAATGGTCAATATGGCGCGCTGTCATTCGCCACCTGTAACATAACCAAACAAAAGTACGCTATTTAAAAAGACTTGTCTCTTATATAAGTTCTTAATATCTAGGCGGTGCTTAACGTCTACTCGGTGCGGTTACGGTGCTTAACATCTACTCGGTGCGGTTACGGTACTTAACATCTAATCGGCGCGGTTACGGTACTTAACATCTACTCGGTGTGGTTTCGGTACTTAACATCTACTCGGTGCGGTTATAAATACTCCGTCGCTTACATATAAATCGTGTACGCTAGGCCTGGAGCACGGCGGTTCGGTTATTCCCCTGTCCTGTATGCGTACAGCAACAGCAGGAATGGCGAAGCACCCAGGTGTGTGTTTGATGTCGCGGAGTCCTTGCAAGAACGTGTGCGCACGATCTTGTGCGGGCTCCGGATGTCCGTAGTTCTTCTAGTGCCCTCCTAGCGGTGTCGTGTGCTCACGGCAACGCTTGGATCGGGAGCTCTAATCGAACTGCCCGCTGTGTTGTCGCGGCTGGGCTTATATAGACCCAGTCGCCGGCGCCAACGCCCTCTGGTGGTGAGTGGGTCGAGTATTGTGTGTGTATTCGTGTAATGTTTTTCGTGCTCTTTTCGGTGGTGTGTGTTAGGTGGTTTGCGCCCGTCGTCGGTTTCACTCGCGACTGTGTTTGCATCGCTCGAGCACGTGTTGCTGTACATGAGCATTCGGCTTGTGCTCGTGTTGTTGACGTGCGGGTTCGCCCTTTGCTCGCTTATGTATGTGGCCGTTTGTGTGTATTTTGCACGAGACTGACGTCTCGTTGCATATGTAATACTTTTTCATTTGTACAACTTATTTTCTAATATACATAATGAAAACTCACCGCATATTGTCCATGTACGTAAGAAATATTTTTATCATGAGTCTTTGGCTTTATATTAACACTTCCTTTTTGCCCAAAAATGTTGAATTTCGAAATACAGGAAAACATTATTGTCTAATATTTATAAACATAATACTCGTTCTCAGTCTGAAAAGATTGATAAATAACGAATAGCATAATTATCAAAAATACAACTATAAAATATATTTATAATAAATTATGTTTCCTTTCAAAATACTTAATTATTAGCTTCATATTAAATTATTATAAATATACCGTAATTCCAACACATCCATGTTATGGCCAGAAAATTAAACAGCAATTGCAACTGTGAAATTTTAAGGTATATTTGTGTTTCTATGCGCAGCATGAAATCTTTGCTGGTAACTACCACGTCTGCATTTACAACTTTCAATCGTATGCTCATCGGCCTTAACTATTTAGCCAAATAGCGCATGATTTTCAGATACAAGCAGTTCCGAAAAAGTTAACGAACAATTTAGAGAATGTATTTACTTTTCTAAAAAACTTGTAGATTCCCATGTTACGAGTTCTCGGAAAGTCTCGTTACGTGTTTATAGTACATTGCCCATTAAGGGGAGATGCTCCTTCAATCAAAGGTGAGGTAATCAGCACGAGTCGGAGTTGAACTTGACAAAGGCGCCCAAGACAGTGACGAATACTGAAAAAAAAACCTCACCTTTGTCTGAAACATTTAATTGTCTGAAACACATTTATCTGAAAGCATATTTTCTCTCCATAAGATTCTGGAACACCTCCCTTCTCAAAGTGTTCCAGTACGCGCAATGGGAAGTTATAGGAAATGTCCCCCTTATCTGCTTCACGTGATGCTGATACCCTGTGGGGATCTATACTTTTTTGAAGATAGAGAGGGAAAAAAGAGACCCCAACAGCATCTCAAAGTGTTCTAGTACCCAAGTGGAAAAGGCCTTCTTATCTCGTTCAGGTGATTAAGGGAGGGAAGAAGAATGTCTTGATTTTATAGACTACTTCTTCTCTCTTATTAGTAATAATAATCACCTAATCTAATTTTATTTAGAGAAAAGCGTGGTGGAAAGTGTATAGAGGCATCCTACCGGGATGGATTTAGGAATGATAATTTAGCTGAAAGAAAAGTAAATAGCCGACTTGCGCGCAGAAAATTTATAGTATAGCAATGTGTGTCTTAGCGGAAAAAGATTATCTGAAATTTACATAGGGATAAGACGAGTATATATATATATATATATATATATCATAGAAAAAATAATAATATCTAATTTTGTATGTTTTTTTCATATGAAGCAGACAATGTCAATAAAAAAGCAGACAGAGTCATAATAGCTTATCTCAACAAGCGCCTCCGTCAACACAAGAAGCTATGACATATTTTTACATTTCAATTTAAACAAACATTAATATTTTGATACATAATATCCTTTTATTTCTCTTTGAAGATAAAAATAAAAATGAGAGAGAACGTCGCTTGTCTCTCAAATTAAAAAAAATACCTCAACAACATCAAGAAGATCCACAACAGCCATAATAACAACAACAACAACCACAACAACAACATCATCAGCAGCATCAATAACAACTGCCGCAACAGCAAACAGCGGCAGCAACAGCTCAGCATCAACAACAGCAGCATGACCATCATCAATAAGAAGAACAACAACAAGAACAACATTAACAACAACGCCGAAAACCATTTGTAAAAGAGGATATACTGCTTAATGAACCATACGTTGTCTATCAGAATTTATTGCGTAAATAAAATGTGTATGTTATATTTTTTTTAATAATAACTTTTACATTTTATATTTATTGTACTTCTATAAATAATTTTTTCAATAAATTTTAATAAAAATATTTTCCGCAATACATTTTCTTTTCATCTTATTTTCCCATTGATTTCTTTTTCTAGTATTTAAGCTACCTTAAATAAATAATCATAACTAACAATTAAAATCAGAATCATAAAGAATGTGCCTATGGCACTGAAGAAGTTTCGATTAGTTGGATTCACGAATGAGAAAATAGATCTTCTCTGACGAAAAGATGTTTTTTCATATGGTTTCGTAGATGGATTAGATAATCTAGCAACTATAAAACTATCAGAAAAGAGCGAGTTTTTCAATACACTAACCGACTCTCGTATTGCTGAAGCACACTACATAATATAAGGTAAGAGCTTTGGAAGAGTATTCAGATCTATATTTCAAACAGATGTTCTACTATTGGCTGACATCTTCGAAAGTTTTCGAGAGACTTCTCTTAAAGCCTATGATTTTTATTCTGCACATTTTTATAAGACTCCAGATCTGATATTTTCAGCAGCTCTTGAAATGACAAACGTAGAATTAGAGCTACTTACAGATATTGACATGCCAATGTTTATCGAGGCAGGCAGTCGGGGGAGAATGATTCAATGCTGTAATCGCTATGCCAAGGCAAATAATTCATAAATGGGTCCTTTATATAATGAGAGACAGATAACGAAGACACTCTTATATTTTGACATTAATCATCTTTATAGATGGACAATGGTGCAGCATTTACCAGTTAGAAAATTTAAATGGATAGAATATGAGGTAAATCCTAACTTCTTCAGTGCTTCACCAGACCAGACTTTGCTTAAGGGGACACGCCACCTTTGAAACTCGAAAAAATAATTATTTTTAATTTCATACAGATAAGTTGGATTGATTTGAATTTTTTTTTATACATACGTAACACAACTTTATCTTTATTTGTGAATTTTTTGGGCCCATTTAGTCCTAATGTACACTAATGAAAAATCAAATACCGAAAAGCACTGTCCAAATGATTCCAGGACAATGTACGGCCCAATCGGGCTGCAATTTTTTTGACATACTCATAACAGCACTAGTTTTGGTATGAATGAAGAAAATTTAATATAAATGAATAGAAAATTTAAAAATAAAATGAGTCAAAAATAATGAAAAATAAGCTACAACAACTAAATTTTTGACTTGTTTTATTTTTAAAAAGTTTTCTACTCACTTAAATTAAATTTCCTCCATTCATACCAAAATTAATGCTTTTAAGAGTATGTCAAAAAAATTGCAGCCCGATTGGGCCGTACATTGTCCTGGAATCGTGTGGACAGTGCGTTTTGGTGTTGTATTTTTCGTTGTATTTTTTAAGTTGTGTTACGTATGTATAAAAAATAATTATTTTTTCGAGTTTTAAAGGCGGCGATTCCCCTTAAGTAGACTTAGAGTATCCAGAAGAAATTCATGATGATTACTGAGATTTACCTTTCTGCGCAAAGTATCTTGCACCGTGTGTCTCAAAACAGAAGAAACTTCTCATTACCTTGAATGACAAGAAAAGATGTTATTCATTATCGAGCACTTAAACAGGTGTTAGATAATGGTCTTTGATTAATTAAGTTGCATAGAATTAAGACTCTTCCATTTGCAAAATCATTACCTTCTAATCAGTCATGGGTAGCTTTAGTCTGACAGTGAGTCTCTCAGGAAAGTCCTCTGTCTTAAAAGCGCGATATTTTCCTTCGATTATACTACCACAACATAAGAGTTTTGTCTTGGGTGTAGCTGAACTTTTAACATACAACTCTATTTCCAATGTTCACTATTCAAATAATACACTTCAATTGAACGGTGATATTATTACTATATCTACTGACAGTTACGAGATTGATGCTATTAATCAATATTTAGAAGAAATTTTCTTTGAAAGCTAACAATAATAGCTGTTAGAAGTGAACTTATCTGTAGTCATCCAATAGATTGTAAACTTTGCGATTCCATCGGCCGTCTCCTTGGCTTTGCTCGGCAAATTCTCAAAGAAAACGTTTAATAGAGCTCTGATTTACCTGCAAAAATATTGAGAATCACCGCACTCAGAGTTTAGTGCAACATTACATCTGGTGCGTATATTAATAAGAAAAAAGTTCATACAATCCATCAGTTATTTTCCAGAGTACCTTGAGAATATAAAATTATAGAAGTTCCGTCTCATGTCATATATTTACCAGTCAGTATCAAGTGTATAGATCATCTTCAAATCCGAATCGTATATCAGGATGGAAATTTAGTGAATTTTCTACGAGAAGAAATTACTATTAGACTTCACATCAAATCGGTATAATGGGCATCGTTTACAATTCTACAGTATATAAGTCAGCCATCATGGCAAGCAAGCATCAGTCGAGTAAAGAAACTCAAACCGCCAGAGTATTCAGTTTCTGAAAAGTCTAGGACTAAAAGTTCGTGGAAAAAATTAACATATATAATTCTCTGCTGCCTCCAGAAAAATAGACGAAATACTAAGCATTCAATCAGGTGTTGTATTCAATAAGCCAATTGCTCATTACGAGTTTCACGCGCATCAACCATGGTCAGCATAAACGATTGTAGGATAATTAATAAAAAATATAAGAACTATAAAAAATGAAACGACTAGAGAATTGGATAACCGGAGAAAAATTGATCGTGCTTAGTATTATGTTATTGTCCCCAGGGACGATGTCCAGGTGTCAGGATGACCTCCAGATCGAAGGGACACCTACTACAAGAAGGGGTCCTCCACCAAAATATAAGATCTCTAAAAAATGAAACGACCGGAGAAACGGAGAAAAATTGATTGTGCTTAATATTATGTTAGATTAGATTGTGACGTTTTAAAATCATATTAGTAATACATTTTTATACAAATTTTGTTAAACTTTTATGAAATATTGTCGTTAATGTTACAGTCTATCCGCAACTCATTAGCTTCGTTCTCACTTTCATCACTCTAATCACTATCACCTGTATTTATTATTAAAGGATGAATGGAATCTGTTAACCATGATTTGCTTGCTCTATACTAGCTCTATACTCTCTACTCGCTACTATTCTTCCACTTTTTTTACATGTCGTTTACAATTTGCATGTTCACATATTACTGGGAACAGTATTCATTACTTTGAGACCAAATTTATATACATCATTTACTTTAAAGGTTGTTTTTCTGTAACTCTTTTTTTACATATGCCCACACAAGCTCGTTTAATTAAGAGTAAAAGATGATATTAGATGTCAGCGCAATATTTCTTTTAATTACCCAAGCAATTATTTAACTTTCGTCCTGTTATTGGATTGCAAAATTCATGATCAAACAGTGTGAAATGGTGCTTGATCAATTGCTATGACTGATTTTGATGATAATAGTAAGAAAATTTTTCTGATCGATTCCTGATAATGTCTGCATTCATTTCATCTTAAAAATCTGATAAAGATTTCTTTCCAATAAAGCAATCAAGACCATTATCCAGTTTACGTCGATCCTTTGATCCGAGCAGACGTGTTGATCATAGCCTCTAATACTAGGAGCCCGATTGAGATGTCCTCAACTGCTCCAGTTCCCTCTAAGAATCAAGCCATAATCCTGACGACTATCTTGATGGAATTAAGGAGATGATTGATTTAACCAATGTTAGATTAATTACTATAATTTCTGGTAATCGTGTATGTATTTATCTGAGTAATAAACTACTCGTAGACAAACTGGTGCAAGAAAAAGTAACTATGAATCATAACGTATTAAGTGCACGCCCATATATAGAAACAAGTAAACGTGTAGTTATTTCTTATGTTTGTCCACACATTCCTCACAATGTCATTCTGGAAAATCTAGCTCTGAAAGGTATAAAAGATTTTTCGAAAATGCATCACATTAAGTCTTCCTCATGTAAGGCTGGTCGTGCCCACATTATATCTTCTAGAAGACAGGTATATTAAGGAAGAGGGCGAACACTTATTACCGGAATCTCTGCAAATCACACACACGACAACCCTACCCATTGGATCTTTCTCAGCACAGAAACGGCTAACTGCTTTATTTGCTATGCACATTGCCCAGGTTTGTCCCTCAGCAGTCACTATAAGCTCTAGCGATAATCACAACAGCAGAAATAGGCATGAGATATCCAGCTGTGTTGTCGTTGACTTCCCAGAGTAGAAATTCCACTAAATCGATAAATAAAGAAATTAATTTTGACTCGAAAAGTGAAGCTACCGGTACCTTAAAAACCAAAAGCCTAGCGGTATGAGTAGACAGTAGAAATGTACACTGTAAAAAATACATCCAACCAACAACAAAAAGAAAGTGCCGATATTTCTAAAAACTCACATTCTCAACTTAAAGCTATACTAGATGCCCGTGATGATAACATGAAAAAAGTTCTAATAGATCTCAATGCCTTTGTTCAATTTTTAGAGGATACTTGTGGTAAAGACGACGTTTCAGGAATTACTACTTTTTACACTAGCGACATTGATGACCTTACAGAAACGCTTGACGCAAGCTGTTCGGTAACTATTGAAAACAAGTTAAAATCTAGAATTGCACGAATTAAGAAAATAATTCTAAAGACTTCAATGAACGATATATTTAAATATTTATATTAAATCAAAGAAATACGAAGAAAATAAGACATCAAACAATTCCTTAAGAGTGTTCTGTATCCTAGAAGCACCCTCTATTCTACATTTTCGCTTATTTGCATAAACTTTTAATATTCACGGTCCTTAAAAATATAAAAACAAAGTTTTCTCACGTGCACTGACAATTTAAGATTATGTTTAAAAAAAAATTATTCGGCTATTTGCAATAATAAAATTATAAGACGTGGAGAAAAATTGTAAGTTTGGTGATGGGTTAAAAAAATCGGCCACCAAACTTACAATTTTTCTCGACGTCTTATAATTTTATTATTGCAAATATCCGAATAATTTTTTTTTAACTTAATCTTAAATTGTCAGTACACATGGGGAAACTTTGTTTTTATGATTTTAAGGATCGTGAATATTAAAAATGTATGCAAATAAGCGAAAATGTAGAATAGAGGGTGCTTCTAGGATACAGAACACTCTTAAGGAATTGTTTGATGTCTTATTTTCTTCGTAAATAAGCAAAATTGTAGACTAGATGGCAGCACTAGGGTATACAGCACTCTTAACAATCATGTTCTGGAAGACAAGGAGTATTATGAGTAAACAAACAGAAGACTTATTTATCAGGACTATAAATATCCATGGTATAGCAGACGCAAGCATACAAGAGCCTACATCGTTGTTGTAAACAGGTGTAGAGATAATCACTATCGACTGTTAATCCTTACATCGAACAGTCATATTTGACACAAATATAAATATCCTAACGAGGATATTAATCATGTTCTCTGACAGTGCCAACTTTATGAGGATAACAGAAAGGAGCTCATTCATAAACCAGCTCAGAGAAAAATATTCCTGCCTTATTCAGCAGACTTTCTGTTGTCCTCTTCTAACAGTTCTGCTAGTAGAAAATGTTCGATTACCTAAATAAATGTAATTTAAATATATAAGATGAAGTTCGATTGTATCGGAAAGGTCCTCAGGTGTCTGTGGCCGACTTCGATAATATTATAATACATTGTAGTACATTAAAAAATAAGTGACAAGTATTTGTTTTTATGGGCGGAATACCACTTTTAAGGGATGAAAACCACCCATAAAGTTTTCCCTCAAAAATCGATTTTTATTATTATTACGAAAACTAATAAAGATATCCAAATGAACTGCCCTATTTTCATACTGAAGGGTTGCATCCTCTATTTTTTATAAGGGTGAATATATTTCTTTTTACATTTTTTCTTACAGAACTTATTAAATCAGCTGAATTCAATTAACTATTGTACTATTATTAGAAATATTAAAAATGAAAGTTCACATGTTTCAGGATTTTTCACAAAAATTCGTTGCAAGGGGTGAGTTACCCCTGCAGTTAACTTTTTCAGTGACGCAATTAAGAAAAATACCAATCAATGTAAAAATGCGATACTTTACGTTTTTGGGGTCGCTGATTATGTATCCGATGTTAAAATTGTAGAATTAATTGTTTGAACAATTGTTTAAAAAAATTCTTGCATAATTATTATTTTTGTATAATTTGTGTGCTGGCATTCAATTCTAAGGTAATAATTACGTAATAACGTGATTCTTCAAATTATATTAATAATCTAATTTTGGCATAAACAAATTAAATCTAAAAAAAACTTTTTTTTTTTAAATTAAACAAATATAATTTGAGAACGAAGTATGAGCAGCGTGAAAAGAGTGAGTATTTTCATCGCACAATGTTATTTTAATCTCTCGAGCCGGATTTTGTAAACAACGGAGGAACAGTATTGCCGACCTCGAAATGCGTAATCACAGCAGTTTGATTGCGAGGTTTGACGAGAGCACATCGTACAAGCGTTTAGTAATATTCGCGGATCGCGAGCTCGTCATAGAGAGACATCAAAGTTTCACAATTAATAAAAGAAGTTTCAAAATTGGACCTTCCTGTATTTCCTGTGGTTGTTTTAATCCTTTTTTCAACAGCTTTCAAAGAACAGCAAATTTAGTAGTAGTAAAATCAAAATAGTTGCGAGGAATTTGGTCAAGCATACAGACGGCGAGACGTAATGCGAACCCTATCGCCCCACTACGGCCGTAACGCTAAACAAAACAAGGAGACATCACCCGACGCCGAGAAAAAAAAACTCCTTGGCAGGCCGTCGACCTCGGCGGGAAGCCGGCAAGCCAGACATCCTAGACAAGAAAGAGGACCTTTCGCCAGTTGCTTGGTGCTCGCGGAGGTAAGACCAGGAATAAAGGTGTAACGGTTGCGTTTCCCCTGTGCCGAATGTCTCAGTCGAAACCGGGATTCGGAGTGGGGAAATGGAAAATAATAAGGCTTATCTGTAGTAAATGATCGTATATTTATAGAACTTATTCTACATATGGAGTTTAGGTGTTCTCTCCGATCTGAAACAGATAAACCAACGCGAGTGGTTTAGAAAGATTTCATTTACAATATGGTTACAGAGTCTCGGTACGAAATAGCGTTACAATATTGTCGGTACTGTACGGTGCGGTGCGAGTGCGAGTGTGTGTGACGGTTTGGCGTTTCATTCGTCAGTGGCGCAGGCGTGTGCGCATGTCTACGCAGCTTCTAGATGCCTTCGGTGCTATGGTTCCTGACCACCCTGTGTGCGCACAGTGGTGGCTGGTACAGTAGGTGGTGGTTGTGTGTTGTCAGTTGGTGTGGAGACGTGTGCTCACGACTACATACCCCTTATTTCTGGTGGGCTCCGTATTTCCTTTGTCCTGTGCATACAATGAGAAAGAGGCTTACGATGTAGTGTGAGTGGCAGTGTCTCACCAAGACATGTGCCCACGACTTGGTGCGACTCCTAGCTTCTTTGACTCTTAGTCTTCCTTACCCTGTGTGCTCACAGAGGCAAGGCAAACTACGGTACGGTATAGTGCTACGTACGGTCGGTAAGATCTAGAAACGGCGTCCACGTGTGCTCACGAGGAGGTCGTCTCTCTGTCTCCTGGGTTTCCTGGTTACCCCGTGTGCATACGGTAGTAATCAGGAGTACGGGCGGTCGCCGTAGGATCACGTAGGTCTACGGTTTGTTCTTGCTGGGTTCCTCTCTGTAGTGCCGTGTGCGCACGGTTCTACCCAGATTGAACCCTTCGTCGATTAAACAGCGCTGAGTCGTTCGGCGTGTTAAATGAACATCAAGCCTTGTGCCGATTTACGGCGTACCGTAATTACTGTACACTGACTGACGAACGCTCTTGACGACATTTTTTTACCGACAAGCTATCGTTCTCACTATCGTTTACACACCAGTTAAATCTTACTACACCGACGCTACCGCTTTCACACTATGACGTTAGACTAGACAAGACTTTACACACAGATTATCGTTTTCACTCTGGAATGCATATCTATCGTGAAAGTGACTTTCAAGCTATCGCTCTCGTTTCACGACAATGACAAAAACCAAACTTACACTAACAAGCTATCGTCCTCGCTCTCGTATATAACACAACCATGACCTACACGACAGGCACACGGTCACGACTATCGCTAGCTCTAGCCCGTGCGTTATTTTATGTTAGATTAAGACTTAGTATTAGATTAGGTTAAAAACAGAATGTAATTTAAGTATGGTAGTCGGGACAGCGGTCCCGTTAAGTTAAGTATGGCGGTATAAAGTGGGTGAGTGGTCGCGTCAAAGTTCGGGCGAAGTCACCGGCGCGGCAACGGCGGGCACGCCTGGGGACCTGCGTACGTCGGGAGAGAATGGTTATCGTCGGGGCGGGAAACAATGGTCTCGTGAGGGCAGACTGCGATGGACGCTACGATCGTTGGCACCGGTAGACGATCGGAAGGGCGAGGCAGCTGTTCCCGTCCGCGTAGGGTAAGCCGTCCGGCAGCGTGTTGACGAACACGTCGCGGCTAGGGGGTTACACCGGCGGGCACGAGCGGTTTCGGCGCCGGACCAGTGATTAGGATTTCGAGACGACCGGATACGCGCTCAGGGCGTGCGTCGGCATTTCCACGCTCGAACCTCGGTGCGGTGAGATGCGAGTCACAGTGTGAGTGTGAGTGAAATCGACGGAATGTCGTAGTTTGGAAAATTACGCGACTGGAGGTCGCCGGAATGTAGATTAATAACGAATAAAGATTGTTAAAAGAAATACTGAGAGGGTCAACGTTAACACGTAACCATTCATTTTGTACTTGTAACCACGACCTTTGTGATTGTCTCATTTTCATGTGAGTTGTTCGAATACTGGCTAGCCAAGCGGGTGGATGAAGTGGTGTTTCGACATGGGGCGGTGCCTCAAGGTAAGGGTGTCGCGGGATCCCTGGCACTCCGGTGCCTGGTGCCCAGGTCCGCGGCAGCCCGCCTCGATCCTCGGTTCCGGCCTGGTCCTCGGTTCTATAGTCAAATGGCTGCCATCCGCATTGACTTCTCTCCCGTGTCCCGATAGCCGCAGCAACGAAAATTCGGATACATCGTGTTTGTCACGCATAAAATTTGTCGATTTAAGTAGAAATATTAAGGTAAGTGAAATTTTACGTTATACTAGCCGATTATTTTTTTACATTTTTCAAATCTGAGTGATTGACGGCTAAAAGAAAAAAAACGTGGTCGTGAATTGGGTTAGGATAGCTGTCGATATACGTCGATTGCGAGATTAAACATTTCGTTGTTAAATAAATTTCATTAACAAATTCTGAGTCGTGAGAATTGTACACGTGACCATGGCTTTTTGGTTATTTTTTGATTAGAAAATAGTTTTGATACATGGTCTGTTGTAATGGTTGTAAAAGTATTAGTTATATAATGATTTTGTATTAAATTATATAAATATAAATATGATAATATACAATATTAATATGCGACTAGAGATAAATTTTACTAGAAAATACGTTTAATCAGACAAAATGACTCTTTGTTTATAAAACTCACTCCGGATAAGACTGATCTGCTTAAGGATAAGAAGACTGATCTTCTTAAGGACAAGATTGATCGTACACCAAACACTGCTAAGGGTCAAACAAATTCTGAGGACAAATCTTCAACTACGCAAATGAACGACACTACATCTTCTACGAATGGATCTATGACCTCGAGTCAAGATCAAGATAATGTATACTCTGCGGATAAACTCTTTGAGATGTTTACTCCTGACGAAGACTTTGCCAATCTCACTGATGGGACACAACTACGTCAGTATACAATAGCTGAATCAAATTTATTATACTAACAATCATGTATAAATAATGTATTTATCATATTTTAATCTATACAAATTCATCATCTCATACGTACTTTCTCTTATTTTTGTTATAACAGCGAGCTTATAGGAACCGTTTTTGACATCAAAGCCCCAGAGAAAGTAAAAAGTAAGACAGGCAAGGAGTACACTTTATTCAAATTTATCATAAGCAATGCCAGAAATTGCCGTGTTATGTGCCATATGTGGGATGAAGAGATGATAGCCAAATATCAGAATAAAATGACCATCAATCGAGTAACTTTCTTTTTACATATTATACATATATACATCCGCATATAATCCGCATATAAATAAACAAAAATTTAAATTACAATTTTTTCGTAGGTAATCCACATAGATGGAGGGTCTACGAAAGCAGCCATTAAAAATCAAGAAAAAATATCACTTGATGCTTTGCCCTTTGAGGTGACTCTTCAAAAGAGCACCGAAATCAACTTTCTTGGCACATACTGCGACTCTGAACGTATTGTCAATTTACCAGCTGTATTCGAAGTGGTGCCTTTTGAATCTATCAAGAATCACATTGATGAGAAAATATGTAAGTTATTATTATATATTATTATACTTTTTCTAACTTTTATTCTTCAATATTGTACTACCTAATTGTGTTACTACCTAATTGTGTAATCTCAAACGCAAAGCTGAGCAGGTATTGTGTTCTTGGGTTATTGGGTTATGTACTGAGCAGGTATTTGATAAAATAATGACACTGAATGTACAGAACGAGGTAGGGGAGGAAGAGGTACAAAAAGAAGGTCTAAGTATAAGAAGTCACAGACGGCCCAAAATGCACAGTCAGATTCACCTCACTCGATGTGGATCCGAAAGAAATAAGACGAAGAAGAAGAGCAAGAAGAATAAGAAGAAGTCAGTAGCTAATGATATTTTTCGTGGTTAAAGGCGTCCTCTTAAATAACATACTGCCCACCACCACCACCACCAAGAAACATGGTTTTCTACACACAGAATCGTATGTTTCGCTAAAGTCGGAGTTGTTGCTTTTTGAACTGCACCAATACATACTGTAATTGCAAATTCTCATTGAGTAAAGTATAAACCAATCTCTTCGCTGACCGACTTTGGTAAATTTGCTGAGCAAGCTACAATACCGCTTTAATTCGACCAGCAGAATACTATCTGTATACTGTAACATTATATCCAGAATACTGTGAAGGATGTATATAGCGAGTAGAATGTCAACATAACCAAAAACCAATACACTTGGTGTAATGTGTTGATCAAGTGCCTCTTTTGTGCAGAGATTTTTGTAATGAACTCTATGTGTTTGCACTCCCAGATAGCTAGCAATGAGCTCTGGGAGTGATCTGCAAAATTTTTCAAGAAAGTGTAAGTTTTAGTGAGATTTGACCAAAATTTTTTTCATAAAATTATGAGCTTTCTATAGCAGTCAGACATCTCATATTATACTCAAAAAGGTGTAAAATCAAGTGAAATGCTGCTGCAATATCAGTTTTTAATTATCTGGTTTGATTCGCACCCCCAGAGTCGAGTCGAGTCAAGGGCTTGGCGCCTTAAAATTCTTCTATAGATACTGATGAGGTGCATGAAAATTGATAGATTTATTTAAAGTTAATTGTAATTTCTTCATGTACAGGTTGAAAGAAACTTTCCTGTAAAGTGTCAGCTGTCTAGCTCAAATAGCCATCGAGCAATCCTCATTACAAATTTGAAAAACATTGTATCGTTGAATAAACATAGATTTATAAATCTTGAAAATGAAAATAAAAATCCGACACATGAACAATTGTTTTTTGTCGATCAAGATGAAGCTATCGACTTTAAAGTAAATCAGGATCCATTAATTGATAAAAGAACAATAAACATTTTAGATAATATTATTAGAGATAACAATGCGTTTGCAAAATCTTATGCTATGATGAAACAAGAATTGGAAAATCAACGTTATTATTATCAAATCCAGGAGCAAATGAACCGAAATTACAACTGTTATTTTCTTTAAAACCAGACACTGATAAACGAAGGTATAATTTTCAACGTACAAATGAGGTAGCTGCTATTTTTTCGACAACAGCAGATGGAGAAATTCCTGAAACGTTTGTTGCGATCAGAAACACGCATACTAAATAATTATAATGTGTTAGTTCAATTGATCCAAATGTTGAACCATGGATATACCCTATTTTTTACCCTTATGGAACGTTGGGATGGCCTCGAAATTTAGAATGTATTAATACGAATGGCAATGAAAATAACTGGCGAGTAACGTGAATGGCTTATACAAAATACAAAATTGCTATTAGAGATTCTGAATTTAATCCTTTACTTTTAGGACGAAGGTTATTTCAGCAATGGGTTATTGATTCGTATGTAAAAATTGAAAAAGATAGAATTCAATTTTGTAAAGATCATCAAAAAGAAAATAAAGCAGATAATGATATCAATGGACATATTGGAAAAACTATTGTTCTACGATCTACATTTATCGGTTTTCCTCGCCATATGCAACAATGTTATTAGGATGCAATGGCTATAGTAAACGCTAAAGGTAAACCAGATATTTTCCTTACTATGACATGTAATCCTAAATGGCCAGAAATGGAGGAAAATTTGTTATCTGGGCAACAACCATGTGATAGACCAGATATTGTAGCTCGCGTATTTCATCTTAAAAAAGATCATTTGCTTGACTTTATTATTAAAAAAAAAATATTTTTGTGAAGTAGAATGTTATGTCTATGTTATAGAGTTTCAGAAAAGAGAATTTCCACACATGCATTTATTGATCACATTGACAAACGCATATAAAATAACTACTCCTAATGTAGTAGATAAATTATATCTGCTGAAATTTCAGACATCACAAAAAATCCTAGATTGCACGAAATTGTTATAAAAAATATGATTCATGGACCGTGTGGTAATTGGTGATATAATAATGAAACGAATATGGATGAAAATGGTTACCCAAATTATCGAAGAAGAAGTGATATTACATACGAATTACCAAATGACCGCATAATAGATAATAGATGGGTTGTTCCATATTATCCAACATTACTGGAAATATTTAATTGTCACATTAATGTTGAAATAGTGACCTGTATTCGATCAGTCAAATACTTATATAAATATGTATATAAAGGACATGATGCTGCTAATGTTATTATCAGAGAACGTATTGAAGGAAACATTATAAATTATGATGAAATCAAAGATTTTATTGAAACTCGATATGTTGGACCTGTTGAAGTATGCTATTGCATACTTAATGTTGCAAGATAAAAGTTATGCAATTATTCGATTAGTATTGCATTTGCCCAATCTACATAATGTGATTATTTCTAATAATCTTCCGAAAAATTTATCACAATGGAGTAGTATGTTACTAGATTATTGTAAATTATACTTAGAAAATTATGAAGCGCGATAATATTTGTATAAATGTATACCATTATTTTTTATTTTTAAAAACACTAGAGTTAATGGTGTTACTGTAACCAAATGGGAGAAACGCAAAAAAACATTTTAATTGCATTGGTCGTCTTTATTCTGTGAGCCCGACCCAATTGGAATTATTTCATTTGCGATTATTATTATTTAAGAACAATCAATGGCAGCCTTCAACCTACATTTACTGCAGCCTTTTTAGCATTAGAATTAATAAAAGATGATGAAGAATGGTCAAGTGCAATAGAAGAAGCCACTGTTTGGATGATGCCAAGACGACTACGTCAATTATTTGTTAGAATTTTAATACACTGCAATCCCATTAAACTTGAGGAACTATGGAATAAAAATAAAAATGCAATGTCTGAAGATTTTTCACGCACTCATACTATTGATATAAGTAATCAACTTGCCTATGCTCATATTAATACTTTGTTATTTAATGAAGGTCAAAATTTATCTGATTTTCCTACTATGGACCAAACAGTTATAGAAGATACTAATACATTACCTGAAACCAACAACATCGAATTAGAAAATATGTTAATTCTGGGTCAACAAAATTATAGACAATTAAATGAGCAACAAAAGCAAATAGTTGACAATATTTTGCATGCTGCTAATGCTGACAATTCCGCAATCAATAATTGCATTTATATTAATGGACCGGAAGGTTCTGGAAAAACATCAGCTAATAATATTACAGTTTGTTCAATGGCATGTACAGGTATTGCTGCTACTTTACTACCAAATGGTAGAACAGTGCATAAAACTTTTGGTCTTCCAGTTCCATTGTATAATGATTCATCATCAAGTATTAAAATACAGTCTAAAGAAGGAATTTATCTGCGAGAAACTAAATTTTTTATATGGGACGAGGCACCTATGACTCCCAGATATGCTTTAGAAATAGCTGATAGAACGTTAAAATCTATCATGAATAATAATTTACCATTTGGCGGAAAAATTATGATTTTAGGTGGTGATTTTAGACAACTTCATCCTGTTAATGTCGGAAGAACAAGAAGTGAAACAGTAAGTCTTTCAATTAAATACAGCAGTTTGTGGAAACATTTTACAACTTATAATCTCACTGCTAATATGAGAGTTTTACCAAACGAAGTCGAATTTGCAAATTTTCTACTATCAGTTGGTAATGGAACGTTAAACGATACAAATAACAACATAAATTTACCACAACAATGCATTATGAGACCTAATACTGACATAGCTCATGATGTATTTGGTAAGTTTATCGCAGAAAAAGAATTCGAACAAATGAGTAAATTTGCTATTTTATCTGCCCGGAATATTGACGTTGATATAATCAATAAACAAGTTACTGATCTTCTCGATATCGATATGGAACATGTTTATACTAATATTGATAGTACTGAAAATTGTAATAATGGAGAGTTAGATGAAGTAATTTTACCAGAATATTTGAATTCCTTAAATCCATCTAATTTACCACCCTATGAACTGCGTTTACGCCAAAATTGTATTATTATGCTTATTAGAAATATAAGTATCAATGAAGGGTTGTGAAATGGTACTCGATTGCGAGTAATTGACTTTGCTAACCACTTATTAAAATGTAAAATTTTGACAGGAGATAAAGCTAATGATATTGTATTTTTAAATCGTATTACATTGTACTGCGAAAATCAATATCCATTTTCTTTTAAAAGAAGACAATTTTCTGTCAGGTTAGCTTTTGCAATGACCATTAACAAATCTCACAGACAAACATTTGAACAAATTGCTATAGACTAGAGTTCGATCTTGGGATTCATTAACAATTTACTTAGGTGATCATATAAGAGAAAACCTACAGGTTAAAAACTACGTTTACAAAGAATTATATTTATAACGAATTTCATTTATTTTCGTCAGATGTAATCCATTCTTGAGAGATTGTTTCAAATTTCGATAATGAAGAACTTGGCGTGACTTTGCATCAAGAGTTGTCAAGAGTTTTTCCAATTTCGAGCCTGGTGGTTGCTTGTGCTCAGGGCAGAACGGTAAATCTTTGTAAAAATCATGCAAGTGCTGTGGATATTCAAAGTCAACTTCGAGAATATAACCGAATTCTGAATTATCTGGCATATTGAAATCGGTATTTGCATCAAACTATTGAAAATCTACTGTTACGAGTGAAGAGTGCAACGTAAAAGTGACGGACCTCGGTCTTGCACCAAGAACCTCTAGCTTGCAAGGCAGACCCTCAGACCTCGCGCCAAAGCCGCCACCCACACTACCCTCTTCTACTCGTCTTCTTATAGTAATTACGACCATACCCATGACGTGTGTACACACGTGATACTACATAAGGTAATGGTTGTCGAAGAGCCCATCCATAACGGTTATTAATATGGAAATACATAAAATATTACGATTCTTTTTCCGAATCATAATCAGTAATATACCTATTATTTTTATGGGCATAGCGATTGGAGCAATGACTCACGTCACCTCTTATGTCGCGCACAATAAACATTACCTTATCAATATAAATTATCAATTCAAGATAAATTTTCGTGAACTTAAGCATAGCATCCCACGTTAATCTAGGCGTAGTATAATAATATGCTGGATCTATACCACACACTGAAAGACAAGAGTTTCAAAAATTCTGGAAAACTTCAGCCATAGTAACACATTTGTTTTCAGATATAAATCATAATATTGCCCAAAATTTAAAATGTTGAATGTTTCTCAAATATTTTTTGCATGCTCGTAATCTTCTCACAGCGGGTGCACTGTATGCTTGTCAGCGGCTGACTTGACTGCGCTACAGCCTGCATTCTAGAATACTCTAGTGCTGCTGTTGCTGCCTTTGTCCTCCAGCGGACTCCTGGGTACAGATGCTGCCCGGAGTTTACACCCCCCTCCCAGCAGTTGACTCCTGGTGCTAGGAGTATACTTTCCGAAGTATACATCTTCCTGCCAATAGCCGACTCCTGTTGCAAGCTCCTTATGCAGATGAACACCTGGTGTTGTGTTTTACCGACTGAGTCTTACAGGTATGATGATGACGTCACGACTCATCTGTCGGTAGGCTTCTAGAACATTCAATGTGGGCGATGCCTTTTCTCACTTGCACACTTCGAGCATATACTACTGGAGGTAGCCCCCAAGCGGCCGCGCGCGTGACCGGGCGTAGAGAGAGACAGCTGCTCCAAGGTACGTGCTATCTCTCTCTAACTGCGCTCTGATTAGTTGCTCACTATCCCCTCCAATAACAAAGACGGTAGCGAAAGTAAAGCGCCAGTTACTTAATTTTTCGACTTTATATATTGAATATATATCACTGTAATCAATAATTATCTACAAACTATATAAATAAAATGATACAAACCAACAATTAAATCACAAACAATTCCTGGGGGGCTAAAACTGAAATACAAGTTGAAGTACTAAACAACAGAGGTATGATTAGCGCAATCGGTTAAAGCGCGCGTAATTTTTTATGATGCGGTAGGTGGAAGTTCAAAACCCACTACCTTTTTTTTTAGTATAAGTTAATGAATGTTTGTAAAATGTTAATCACATGGTAGACGATCTTGGTTGTATTGCAGAAGTTTCTGTCGAAGGGGAGTAGCGCGCAACCAATCAGAGCGCAGTTAGAGAGAGATAGCACGTACCTTGGAGCAGCTGTCTCTCTCTAAGCCTGGTCACGCGCGCAACCTCTTGGGGGCTACCTCCAGTAGTATATGCTCGAAGCTTGCACAGGTGAGTCGAACGGTCGAGTGGTGGGGGTAGACGGACCCGGCCTTGTTTGGCTACTCCATACGACGCATTATCTCAACAATGGGTTCACCTACCTACTTATTATCAAAATATTTTTATCAAATTTTACAAAACAATATAAAAAAGCTCGCTTTATATATCAAAAATATTTATGATTTCATAGAAAAAATAAAAAACTAAACGTTTCACCAAACCATTATCTAATCAGCGTTGATATGAATTCACTAGACAAATATTGACAAGATAATAGTTAAGAGCATCATAAACAGTCATACAGAAATTGTACGAAAATTTTAAATACCACTTAGCGAAATTTTGTCCGCATGCAAACTGCTTAATGAAAATACGTTTTTTTTAAACAATGGAAAATTTTATAAACAATTATTCGGTATACTTTTGGGCTCTCCAGTTTCGAGATTATTTGCTGACATCGTTATGGATGATCTCGAAACGGACTGTTTATCAGAACTATCGTTCAAACCAATTTTTTTTTCCAGTATGTCGATGATATTATCACATGTATTCCGAATATTAAAGTAGATGAAATTCTAAATCATTCAATTCTTGCAACAATATATTACAATTTACACATGAGACCAAGATCAACGACTCGATATGCTTTTTAGATGTTCTGTTGATAAAAGACAAACACAAACTAATGACCGTTTGGTACACTAAACCGACGTTCATTGGTAAATTTTAAAATTATAAGTCACAACATTCTTTATGACAAAAATCCCCATGATGTACAATCTTAGGCAGAGCAACAAAATTGTTTGACAAAAGATTCCATAACAAGAACATATGTATTATCAAAGAATTACTACATAATAATAATTATGCCGCCTATTTTGTTAATAAATATGTGCGAAAAATTGTCTGCATTAAAATCCAATATTCTTCCAAAACAACCAACGAACACCAATGTAATACGGAATATTGATAGTGTACTATACATCAATGAAAATAAGCAGTAAAATACAAAACATTATTATAAAAGGTAAATAAAAAAAAGGAAATCTTGGAAATAATGTATTTTACAATCTTATATGCAATGACTGTTATGCTACGTACGTGAGCCAAACAACAACAAAGATGTATATCCGTATATCGACGAACATAGAAAATCTAATAATAATGTAATTTTCGACCACAAAATTTCCAAATAAAAAACAGAGAAATTAATTTCGCACTGTATTTAATCACGGTATACAACATCTGATATACAAGCTTAGACGACATCGAACATGAGTCATAGCTCTGACATCAGAAACAAAAAAATATCAACTAACTTATCAACTAACTGCTCGACTCACTGCCTAGCGCTTATATATATAAGCCCAGCGATTTTCGCGCTCACGCAAACTCCGAATTTAACAGTCGTGCGAGATACAGCTTACCTACTTCTCCCTTGCCGTTCGGTGGGAAAGCGGATTTTTCGAACGATCTACTGCTGTTATTTCCATAACTGTAAGCTTTTAATAAGTATTAATATTATTTTATTGTCATTCACATAATTCTCTTATCTAATAAAAATTCTATATTAATATCCTGATCAATAATTAATCTTTATTTCTTGTTTTATTTGTTATGTATCAGTTTTAGTTTTTTCCTTTTTTTTTAAATGAAAAAATTAACCACCTGCCTTGGGAATAACGATGAATTCAAAAAAATATTTTTGAATTACCAGCGAACGATAGAGTCATATATAGAAAATTGTTTGTGGCGTGCATGCTTTTGGCAAATGCGGGGTTTTCCCATTTCCGTACGAGGATTATATTAGACTCGGGTTTTTCGACAGCCTAGCGGTCCCTCGGTTTATTGAGCCTCACCTTAGTAAAACGATTCACCGCGTGCACTCGAAAATCTTTGTCGCGATCCAGCGGTACATCTTTTATTGCACTCATGGCAGTGAAATGATTTTCCGTGCGCGATCGATAATCGTCTCAGTTACCAAGCGGCTCATCGTTTATTACACTCACCGTAATGAACCGATTTGCCGCGCGCGGCCGATAATCCCTCTGTTTGAGGAAAAGCACGTACGCCACTGACCCTCTCGATTGCCCCAGCTATCCCTTCCCTTCAGACCTTGTGGGTGGGACCCATGTTGTTCCTCCGAGATCTGAGGGTGTTTGTCACTCTCGCTCTGACTAGAGACACGACCTGATCTCGGCCTGCTCGCCCGATCTGTTGTCTACGTTGCCGAGTCTGTAGCATTGTGTATTTGGAAGTGTACCACAATAAATCTACTTCTACGCAAACCACGCATCATCATTCTTGTTACACCCGTTTCCCTTCCGTACTGTATAACTACATATTTTTCTCCGCAACATAGTTTATTAATTATTATATTATAGTAATTCGATATTAATATCCTGATCAATAATTAATCTTTATTTCTTGTTTTATTTGTTATGTTAGAGTTGATTGAGTTAAGCGAAATTGTAGACATACCATATAACGGAGGGCAACTAACTCATGGTTTTTCGTAATTTTACTTTATTAATTTTTAAAAGTAAATGAATTATTTTTTCGTCTGCTACTTTGTTGCGCGAAATTTGAATTTTTAATTGACTTTCAGACCCCCTGTATCTACCGTCTATGAATTTAGCAATTTCATATACTAAAGGCTTTTCAACATTATTATCATTAGGATCAAATTTTTCAATTTTGCAAAAGGCTCTGTGTCCTGCTTTATGTAAAAAATCAAAAATTTATTTCATACATTCATTGGATCGATGCACAATATTCGACATTTATATGACATATATACTTTTTACAACAAAAAAACGGTTATATGGAACAAGCATAGAATTATCAACTGGAATTTTAAGATAACCTTTTCGTATTGGATAAATAAAATTATTAGAGACGTTGTTTCGTCTACGACATACTGGATAACCATTTTCTTCAAAAATTGTAACGTCTTGAAAACGCTTAGAAATTTTTTTTTACAAATAGTTTCATTTTTGTCAAAACATGGTGATTTATTTGTATTTTCTTTACAAATAGTTTCATTTTCATCAGAACCTTTTTCGTCATACGCTCAGGGATTAGCTACCGTCTCGGAGGGACAGCGACGGTGACGATGTCTTCGCTGTCTTTTCCTGGAGAGATACCGCTACCGAGGTTGGCTACCGTGTCCTGAAGACAGCTCCCGTGTCCGTACGCTACCGTAACGTTTAGGATAAGTGCTTAGGTTAATTTTAGGATAGGTTCTCCCGTTTTTCTCACGTCGGTTAAGTAAGGAATTAGGATTCAGTTAGAATTGGTAGGTTTAGGAAGCGGTGACCCGGCGACCAAATGGGGAGCCAAGTACGCGCAGAATCGGGCGACATGGTGACGATTGGGAGGTCGGAGCGTCCATGCCTCGTGGAGGCGCGCGGCAGCAGGCGCACCGGAGTGCCAGAGTCGACAAGCATCGGAGAGACGGGGTCGGCGTCGATCCGCACTGGGTGGACCCCCGGTGGTCCGCTGACGAGGGGATTGCGGTAGGAGGCCACGTCGGTGGGCGCGAGGGGGCGATCCGATGGTTGGCAGAATGGAGGATGACCTCACGAGTAGGAGCCGACTGCGCCGCTCCCCGTTCACGTCGCCGAGGTCGCGCGCCAAAGTACGGCAGGCGCGCCGTTGCGTAGTTTTAAGTCGCAAATGTAATGTCGGGATAATGACTGTGGTTTTGCGATGACAGAGTGCCGTCATGGTCAATGTTGTAATTTGACGAAATGAAGACTAGTAGAAATAAAGAAAAGATAAACGCACTCATGTGTTTGGCTCAGTGTGGCCCCCTCCCGAACCCACGATCCTGTGCTATGCTCCCCAACCTTCACAGCTAGCCGGGAAGGAAGCGGTCGGATCGACGCGCGGCATGGCAGTTTTCAGGAAGGAGATCGAGGGATCTCCGACACCTCGGTGCCTGGCGCCCCGGGCTTCGGTAGCCCTGAGCCCATGCCGCGTGCACGAAAAACCCACCGTTTCAATATATATATATATATATATATATATATATATATATATATATATATATATATATATATATATATATATATAGGTGTGTGTGTGTGTGTGTGTGTGTGTGTGTATACAGGGTGTCCCATTTAAATTTACCACCCCCTAAAACTGATTAATAATTTGCTCTGAGAAAAAAATGTTTCAAATAAAATTTGTTGGGTTCGAAGGGGGGCATCTTTTGGCTATTTTAGCTGCGACCTTGAACATGACCCTCAAGGTCATTTGAAAGTCAAGACCAAATTTTCATATGAAATGTGCATATTTTTATGGCGGATTCGGATTCTACTAAAAAAGAGAAACACTTTTTGTCCGAATCATATTTTGAAAAAATCCTAAATTTTTGTTGTAAACGGCTTTAAAAAAGTTGAAAAAATTACTAATATCTCTTATTGCCCCACCCTTTAAAAGAAGTTAAAAATTTGCTCCGAGAAAAAAATGTTTCAAATAAAATTTGTTGGGTTAGAAGGGGGGCATCTTTTGGCTATTCCAGCTGTGACCTTGAACATGACCTTCAAGGTCATTTGAATAAGATTTATCACAGATTCGGGTTCTACTAAAAAAGTAACACTTTTTGTCTTAACCATTTTTTGATCATCAATAGGTAGCTCTCCCTTTAACTGAAAAGAGAATTTGTCCTAGAAATAAGCTGTTTTAGATGAATGTTACTAGCTTCAAACAAAGACAGAGGTATCCTTTGGATCACTTAAAGCAAGACCTTCACGTCCAGCCAAGGCAAGACCCCTTCGTTCAGCTAGTCATGGAAATTTCAACGTCTCAAGTGCTCTATCAATTGCCCATTTTGTTGAATGCACATTTGTATTCTCTGCCGAAAACTTCTTTGGACATCTATTAATGTTTGTGGGGTGAACGCCCGGAATGCTGCAACAATTCTCTCCATCATATTTTGTGCCGTCGTCGGGGCTTCCGCGTAAACTCTCTGCTTCACGGCCCCCCACAGAAAGAAAGTCCAATGGGGTCAAATCTGGCGATCGCGCAGGGAATTCACAGATTGGACTACCAATTCCAATCCAACTATTTGGGTATGTCGCGTTCAGAAATCTCCTGACAAGTAGTCTACAATGAGTGGGAGCACCATCTTGCTGGAACCACATGTCTCGCCTTATTTCTAGCGGAATGTTTTCTAGAAGAGGTGGAATTTGGTTCTCGAGAATATCTAAATAAAGCTCGCCGTTTAAATTACGGTCATAAAAAATTGGACCCACAACGTATTCCCCAACTATGCCCGCCCAAACATTAATTGACCACCGTCTTTGTGTACGATGATCTCGCTGCCAATGTGGATTTTCTTCTGCATAATAATGCGCGTTATGAAGATTAATTCCTCCCATATTGTCGAACTTTGCCTCGTCTGTAAAGAGAGTCCGATCAAAGAAAAATGGATCTATGCGCATTCGTGTTTCCGCCCATTGACAGAATCTAAGTCGCCTGGCAGGATCACCAGGCTCAATGGCATGTGTAAGCTGCAAGTGATATGGATGAAATCTAAAATGACGCAATACACGGGAAACTGTTGATCTGGGTACTCCATGCATTCGCTGAATTTGTCGCGTCGAAATATGAGGATCCTCGGCAATTACAGCACGAACCCCAAGCGCAATATGCTCTCTTGGGCCCGTCCGTCGCCTCTTCCTTCTTAAGTTACCTCCTTGAGCTCTTATCGTTAGAAGTTTAATATTCCTCTTACTAGGATGACGAGCGTCCGGATACCTTTCAGCGTACAGACTCGCTGCAGCCTTGTAATAGTCGTGACATTCTCCCAGAATCTTGCTCATGTTGACTATCTCTACTGACGTGTAGTCAGCCATTATCTGTTGTAGGTAGATTTTTTAGGGAATATTTAATCTTACTAGAAATAATTTATTATAAGTATTTTTCTGCTCTGAAATTCAGAAAGTCAATGAAAACCTAATGATGAGAAGCTTTGAGGAGCTGTAAGAATTTACAAGCTTTACCAATAGAACGATAACGAAGCAAAAAAATGTCTTTTAGCGAGAAATAAAGCATTTACGAGAAAAATATTTCTTAAAAAGATGCGTACTTTATCAGAGAATCTGAATATGATTTAAAATATGTACAATTTTACTTTATAAGAGAATCTGTATATGATTTAAAATATGTACAATTTTCATTAAAAAAACTAAGCTTGATTTTGATTCTCAGTTGAAAACATGCCCCTTACTGCTCAAACATACCCCCAAGATTGCAAACTTCCCCCATGTGATAAAAAATGAATCAGATTAGCGTTCTAATGAACTTTGGTTCTGTTGATAAATTTTTTGGTAATTTCATTTCTTTGAAAAAGAGAGTATTTTCCATTAAAGTGATGGTTCTTTCTTAAAATGAATTTAAGGTTCGAGGTCAAGGTCATAGCCAAGCTTCAATTGCCGGAATAAAAATCGAGGATTACCGTTAAATAAATTGACTGACCTTCGAATGACCTTGTTGGTTAAGGACAAGTTCATGGCTAAGGTCATACTTGGACTTAAATTTGTAAAATTGTGTACGTTTCTAATTCCTCGGATAAAATGTAAAATTTTTAACTTCTTTTAAAGGGTGGGGCAATAAGAAATATCTAGTGATTTTTTCAACTTTTTTAAAGCCGTTTACAACAAAAATTTGGGATTTTTTCAAAAAATGATTCGAACAAAAAGGGTTTCTCTTTTTTAGTAGAATCCGAATCCGCCATAAAAATATGCACATTTCATATGAAAATTTGGTTTTGACTTTCAAATGACCTTGAAGGTCATGTTCAAGGTCGCAGCTAAAATAGCCAAAAGATGCCCCCCTTCGAACCCAACAAATTTTATTTGAAACATTTTTTGATCAGAGCAAATTATTAACCAGTTTTAGGGGGTGGTAAATTAAAATGGGACACCCTGTATATGTATATATATAATATGGTTCTGTGTTATAAAATAGTTTCACTTATTGCTTATAATATACTTCGAAGTATTTTCTCTGTATATCTTGAATTAAATTTAAGTAACTGTTATAAGCTCCACCCCAGAAATTATACCATAGATTACTATATTTTGATAGAAAGCATAATATAATAATAATATAATAACATTAGCATTTTAGTATCCATAAATTTCTTTAGTTTCGAAAATAAATATTAAATCTATTATTAATCTTAAATATTTATAATTGTCTACTCTATTTATTACATTATCACCAACTTTGGTATTTGCGGTAGGCACACTATCACAGTAATTACCATATGCAATATATACGGTTTTGCTTACATTGAGAGATAATTTATATAGGTTTAGCTATATTGCAATCTTTAGAAGATATTCATTTAATCTTTCTTGAGTAAGAGTGCCATACTGTACACTTCTTATTAAATTTACTGAAATTCCTGTCGTTTATGTCCTCTTAAATTTTTATTTTCTAGGGTCTCAAAATTATTTATTCCAACTACTTTTACCTTTGGATTCTCTATTTTTTCTTTTACAATATCACAACTTTCATTACATTTTTTCTTTAATATATTATATGCTTTTCTTGCACTTTCTTCTGTTAGACAATCTACTATTATTTCACTCTTTTTTTTTATTAGTTTGTTTGCCTGTAAACACTTATCTTTAATGAGATAGTGTGCAACCACATCATTTATCTTATCAGTAGAATATTCTTTAATATCTTTATTTTTAACTATAATTTTTGAGATTCATTTTGGCTAGTTTCTAAGCATGGCACTTGAAATTACTTAAACATAGGTTTTGTTTTTTGAACTACTAGTGACATTTTGCGCGCTCCGCGCGAGCAACTACTTTTATTTGTATGCCTTTTGGACACGTCATAAGTTTTGAGGTTAGAATTTCTCAAGCAATTTATTATATCATAAAATTTATTAATTAATGTATTAATTGTTTTATAGCACAGTGTGACCTAAGTCCGCACTTAGGTCACCCCTATCCGTGTCCTAAGTAGTCCTTTTTTGCACCATGTTTATCACACTCGCTACGCTCGTGCGCTAACCTCACGGTGCACAATAGGACTGCTTATGACGCGGATAGGCGTGACAGCGGGCTTAGGTAAGCTGTGCTATAGAAAAGTATACGATACACGCATCTTAAGCGATATTTTGAGACCCCGTGCCAGAAAGTGCCCCATTGGACACTTGTATCGTAATGTACTATCATTATTTATTCAATTTGCTTTTATATCATAAATAACTTTGTAAAAATAAAATCTATTTAATTCGTAAATACTTTCTAGATTTTGTAATTTCGCGCCCTTTCAAAAGTAACCAATCAGATCTCTTTTTAGTCGGCCTCACTTTTCTCGTATCTCTTTTTTAAGAAGGGATTTACTTCGCTTTTCTGCTTATCGAGTGATTCTGTCAACTTAGATTTTCACACCTGTATTTGGCGGCGAGTCTGCACCACGATGTAGGCGGTTTAAAGAAAAACACCAATGGCTTGAGATATGAGTTGAGTGCAACTATGGCAAGTTCCTTCACGATAAACTCGTTTACAGGCTTTTTGAAACCTTGTACATCGAGCACGTATTCCATTTTGACTAACTGGCTACCACGAGCTGCTGCTCATTTTATACCATCTTATCTGCCACCCTTTAAACGAGTTTTCGTACATCCCCTCTCATGGGATTGTACTCGTCTATACTCGGATAGTATGCAGAGGTATTCAGTGAAAAATTTGCTCGAGTCTCAAACTTGTGACGTACATCCACCGAAGGTTGCTTCAGTGACTTATTTTGTTTCGAGCAATCAATGACAACAAGATGAGCATACGCTAGATAGTCGATCTTGTTCAGTATTGGCTCAGCCTCTTTGTTGTAGTAGGCATTTTGAAAATTAGCATACATGTCTTATAGAACAGCGTACTGATTATTCGTAACAGTGAGATTGAGGTTTCCATAAGGATAGTGTTGAGAATTGAGAAAGAGTATGGCATTGCTTATATTGCAAGGATCAAAGCGACTGGTATTAACCGTTTTTCGCCCTCTGCGATATGTCTGGAAGGCGAGAATAACGAAGCGAAGCGTCTCAGCTGGCTAGCAGTCTTTACAGTCCACATATGTTTCAATTTACTGGGCAGTAACGGATACTCATATAGTTCCCAGCTACGAAAACTCATAGTGACAGGTCTATTCTTTTCCAGCTAGTTGAGGAATTTAATTTTATGCTTATCCTCAGTAAAGCCTAGGTACTAACTAGCATACTAAGTGCAATTGATACGTCAAAGTTGCCATTATTGTCTATCAATTACTGGTGAGTCTCTGCAATATCGAGCCAGCCAGAATTTTCAATAACTAAGCTCTGACTAGGGCTCAACGATACGAATCCTTTCATAAGACTTGTCAAGCCCACATTCTTACATCGACCAATCGCGATGGCGTTGAGTTCATAACGAATTTCTTCAAACAGATGACATATGGCGTTGTTTACGAACGTTATACCTGTGACGGTAGTGCCATCTGCTTTTTGCAATTTTACACATATATGCAATGAACTACGTGCTGGCAGCACACACAGATCTTGATGTTGTATACCTATACGTATTTCATCGCTGTTGTTGAAATATGACAAAGTATAAGGCTTATGCGCACGAATCTCATAATACACAACAGATTCATCAAATACGACAGGTGAGTGTATGCACCTCCTCCATTTCGTTGAAAACCGCAAAATAGTATACAGCTTAATTTTGTACGACCCTTAGACCCAGGCTTTTTAGAACTGTATGTTTTGACACCGCGAAAATTAAGTAAATGTCCGCCTTGATCGACGAGGTGCAGCTGCAAGTTATCTATAGTCTTATCAGTAACTGGTAGGTAAATAATGGGCGATGGGACTTCGATAACCTTATAGCCTGGAGAAACAGCTGGGAAGAATTCGTGTATGGTGTACATATTAAGGGGACAAACCATCTTTGAATCTTCAAAAAAAGGAATTTTTATTTATTTCTTATTTTGATAGAAAATTCTTCGTAGAATACGATTCTGAAGTCAAATTTTTCAAAAAAAAACTTTTTGGTAAAGTTTTAAACAAAATTTATATACCACCTTTTTACTGAATTTTAATAAAATTTGGTCTTTTCCTATTTTATATTTCTATTATTTTTTTTCTTTATTAAGACCAAATGTGAAATAAATTTTGTTAAATAATATAAAAAGTAGCCTATTTTTTTTATTTATAACACAGTAGTTTGTATATAATTTTATTCAATTTTAAAACATATTATGTACGTTCAAATACTTAGAATTTTATGTAAACGTTTTATGACGATCATGATACGTTCGAATAAAATAGGAATTGATTCGAAAGTTGACCTCGACGCGCCATCACTTTATTGGCGGATATTGGAACTCGCATGCAGGTGAGGTCAAAACGAATTTTCGAACTACCTTCAAGTAGCTCAAATTCGACTCTGTTCACACAGCTTATTGATACGTGTTGATAAACACAGCTGATATTTACACGCTGATATTGCTAAAAAAAATTTGAAATTACACGATATTTGTTTGTTTTAATAGAGACAAGTTTAAACAAATTCGTTTTTCAAATTCATTTGTGTGTTTTCTTTTGCTCCCTCCTAGAGGAAGCTTTGTAATAGTAAAATTTTCAGTTTCGTTAAAACTTCATAGAAACATGTTTTTAGATGTTAGAAGTTCGAATTACGTGTTTTTAGAAAATGTCCATATGGATGTGTATGTGTGTGTGCGTGTGTATGTATACCGTCATATTTATGAAACTACTCAGTCAATATCAATCAAATTTAACATGCATATCTATTTGTGGATTCTGAATTCGGGAAAAACATTTATTTTTTAATTATTTCAATTCATTTTTCTTATGGTCATTTTTTAATTTTCGAAAAACATTATTTTCCTTTTTTTCAATCATCCCATTGTTACAAACAATTCAGCTAAAATGCATTTAAAAGATAATAAAATGACCTATTTTTCCCCGTTTGGTCGGGATTGACCGCTCCGTTCGTCAGATAAAATGAAAAAGGTGATTTTTTTTAAATTCATATCTCTGAAACTAAACATCATAACCTCACGATAAAAACTATATGTTAATGGGTTACGTGTCAAACTATATTCCATTAAAATTTCAAGTGATTTGACTAGTTATTGTTTTAGTAATAGATCGAAAACTGATAAAAATGAGTTTTTTTTGAGTCTCGATTAGGGGCGTAGAAAAGCCTTATTGCACTTGACATTTTGGGAAAAGATAAATCTTTTGATTATCTCGGCTAAGTTCTTTTCGCAGCTTATGAAAACGATTAGTTAAAAAGATATTAAAATACAAATTCTTTGTCTCTCATCCTGTATACCATGTATAACTGAAAATTATTATTTTTGTTAAACCTTATAACTCACTAACGAAAACTCAGAATGTTTTGACAAAATTCATGGTTTTATGAGGTTATGAGGTCTATTTGTGATATAAATTGTGATTCATTTTATTAAGAAGATCCGGAGAAAAAGAAATGCATTATTAAATTGATATACTTGAACGATACATATGAATAAGGAACAATAGATTAGTTTGGAGGAAGCTACGTACCAATGAATTGGCAGCGGTTTTTTTGTCATAACTTGTGTATGTATGTGTGTGTAGTGCAGCGAAATCTGTTCAAAATGTCTTCAAGGGATAAGAAGGAAAGTCTTCAAAGTACTCATCCTGACAATAAGTATTCTCGAGGGAGACCTAAGAAGAGGCCAAGAGAATTTTTGACGAAGAAGGAAAATCAATCGAAAAGACCAACACCCTCTACCAGTGCAAAGAAACTTAAAAATGCAGCAGTGGTCAAAGACTCTATTGGTGACACAAGAAATAGGATTATTGACATCAGTATTCTATTCCCTGCACTTCAGAATATTTTAGTATGCAATCAGTGCAACGGCAAAGTGACATTTAGTGAGTCTGGTGTACAAGGCTTCGGGTTCAAAGTTGATATTTTGTGTATAAAGTGTAAGCAAATTTCTTCAATCAATTCAAGTGAATCACGGAAACGCTGGTCTTTCAACTTTTTCTGGCATCATGGACTTATTAAAGCTAGTTGCTCAATCTGCTTTTGGCGAAATCAACAAGCAGTTGAGCGAAGTTTGCCAGGAGGTCGCAGAAGATTCTATGAAGAAAGCAGTACTTGAGGAGAAAGAAGGTACACCACCAAACAGTGCTGGACTGGACATTTCTGGTGATGGATCGTGGAGGAAGAAAGGTTTTTCATCGCTACAAGGACTTGCTTTACATAAGAAATAGGACTGGCAAGGTTTTAGATGTTGCAATAAAAAATAGTTATTGCAAATAGTGTTTTAAGTGAGAAGGCAAGAAGGAATCGGAAGAATATCTGGAGTGGAGGAAGAGCATGAAGCATCGTGCACTGCCAAGCACCAAGGTAGTGCAGGAAAAATGGAAGTGGATGGAATATGTGAAAGTTTCGAACGTTCAGAACCTTATGGTGTTAAATACCACCACTACATTGGCGATGGTGACTCAAAAGATTTTAAATCAGTGAGTGAAAAAAACTATATGGTAATGAATTTGTGGTTGAGAAGAGAGAGTGTATAGCTCATGTGCAGAAGAGGATGGGTAGGCGTCTGAGAAACCTCAAGAAATCTCTCTCTGGAAAGAAGCTTGCTGATGAAAAAGCAATTGGAGGCAGAGGCAGATTAACGGCTCAAGTAATTTACAAGCTTTCTGCTTATTATGGCAAGGCCATAAGAAAGTATCCAGATTCCGTTGAAGAAATGAATAGAGAAATCTGGGCAACTTTCTTCTACATCTAATCAACCGATGAGAAGCCACAACATGATTTTTGCCTAACAGAGTCAAAGAGTTGGTGCCAATGACAAAAATCAAGAACTACAGGAACTACGTTCAGTCACAAGAACGTCATTCCATCTATTGTGAGGGAACAAGTGCGACTAATTTAACAAAGACAGAACTTTTAGAAAGCTGCCTTGGAGGTTTTACGCAAAACTCCAATGAAAGTTTTAATAACTCTGTGTGGAAGTTAGCACCCAAAGACAACTTTCAGTGGCTTGCTGGTCCTCAAGATTGGTGTATTTACATAGCTGTGACCTATTTCAATGATGGATGCACAGGATTTCAGAATATTATGAGGAAGTTTGACATCAGTTCAGGATGTGCAGCAGTGGATTGGTCCAATACGAGCAATGACGCCAGACTCTTTCATGCAGAAACGAAAACATTAAGTAGTACGATAGAGGCCCGGACTATCCGAAGAAGAACACGAGAAGGAATCCTAGAGGAATCATATGCAGCAGGAGCCCAATAAGGTTATTACTATAAATGTATATATTATAAATGTTAATTTTACCCAAGTATTATATTTTTATGGCCACTAACTTGTATTTATTATTTAATTTCTGTAAGAGGGTCTTTACTAATAAAATTAACTTTACTACCCGCTTATCTAATAAAATAAATAAATAAATATAATTTAGTTCCCTCTAAAATGCAAATTTATTTTATTCTTTGCAGAGCTGGCATGAACCGTCTCTGTTAACAGCGACAGGTGAGGTTATGGATGTGTAGCAGACTGAAAGAACGACGACAATGCTTTGTCTATGTGAAAAGAAAATTAGCATTATTAACTGAGTTGAGTGTGATAAGTACAGTGTACTTAAATATCTAATTTTTGTGTTTTTTTGCATTTCAGCTCATACAACAACCATATAGAGCAGTTCGACTCAAGCTAACCATGGAATATCGGTGCCAACTAGAGGATACGCTTATCTACTGCATTGGAAAAAGGAGATAAGATCTGGAATATATTAGATAACTATTAATACAACTAACATAATTGCAATCTTAATTATTAAATATCTGATAATATTGTTTTTCTGAATTTTAGCTTACTGTCCGTAGGATTCCAAGGAAACGCATGATTGGATTGGGCTCAAATTTTGTGAAAATACTTTTTAGAGGAGTACTTTCAGTATCAATGGAGGGAACTTGAACTGAACGAGTAGAATTTATTTATATTAACACCAATAAAAGTGATAAAATTATTGAAAAATAGGTGTAATATTGCAATAATTTAAACAAAAATATACTTTTACTAGCTCAAATGAAAATCCCTCTGTTCATATTAGAAGTACACGTATAAAGAGTATCCCCACAAAATTTGAGCCCAATCCAACCATGCGTACACTTGGGATCTTTTTTTAATTGAAATTGAAATTGAAAGACTCTTTTTTAATTATATTTTAAAATTAAAATCTAATGTTGAATTTTGTTTCAGATTTTAAAGGTGGTTTGTCCCCTTATCTTATTGATGTATTCCCCAGAAATAATATTACATTCAATGCGTAAAGCGTTAACTTTCAGTATGGCTACTAGCAAATCAGATTTGTGATTAACATTTGGCGATAGTACGCGACTTGTGAAGTGGAAGAAGCTTTGATCACTTTGGTCAACAAAATAGAAGTCTTCTTCTTCTTCATCTTCATTTGCCATTTAAGAAATATTCCAAACTTGGATTTGGCCTTCCTGGTGCCTGCTATGGCGAGAGCAGCTGCTTTTTCTCCAAGACCCGCGTTTGTCGCCCGGACTCTCCTCCAAGCTTTTGCAGACAAAATATTATCTGCAGTGTTTCTTGTTCCGAAGTTTTCTCGATTTTGTGAGTAGGCAATATCATGCTCTTTACAGGCTGCGACGTGGGAAATTTCCGACCAATTCGGCAAGTCTAAGCCTGCACGTAAACAGTGCGAGAGCCAGACGGTTTTCCGTGAAGCGGCACTGGGCTAGCTCGTTGTCGTTGCCTGCTGCGCGATTTCTGAGAAATCGGCGTAGCAAGGAGATGCACGAGCGCGGGATAGCGTGGACAATTGGTGTCACCGCCATCACCAGGACTTTCCTTGTTCCCGTTGGCGAGTGCGTCTCCAACGGCTCACAAGGTACAGCGAGAAGAGAGAGCGAGACAAGACGACCAGGGCCAGCCAGGATCATCTAGAAGCGGGAGCTTCTATGTCCTCGCCAGCCCAGGCACCAGAGAGGGAGGGAGAGAGAGAGAGAGAGAGAGAGAGAGAGAGAGAGAGAGAGAGAGAGAGAGAGAGTACGGCAGGCGGCAGCGAGCTACACGGTCTTGCCCTACGCTATATCGACGGCGTGCCGTGCGAGGCAGAGGGCCTGTAGAGAGAGAGTGTAGAGAGAGGTGGCTGGCTGCTTACTCGGTGCTTACGCACCGGGAGAGCGCCGAGCCTGCGCTTAGTGGCCAGAGCGAGAAGGCCCTGCGCGGCCGTCCAACGCGTGGGTGGCTTGTTTAGCCACCACGTTGTAGGGAGGGGCTGGGTGAAATATAACATTATTTCTATTAAATTCGTTGTCGTTAGTCCCCCTCCTCTTTCCCCGCTCTCCCAAGCGAATGTGATATCGTCGAATCTCTCGACATAAAAATAAATCGAGCGCATTAGAAGCGCAAGAATTGCGTGCGCGCTGTTTGGAGGCAGCACGTCGCAAGGCTCTATCAAGAGCAATGATTCCAGGATCTCTACGTGCTAGTCGTTCTGCTAGTTTAGTTATAGGTCCATAGTACTGATATTCTGTAAGATGCAGCTCTACTGGAAGCTTGTTGATAAATGTATTCAATACACCACAGCCTTTGCGTCGTTTCTGCTTGTGTACGATCATGATGCATGAGAGGACAGCTCTTGATTGATCTTGACTCATTATAAACGTGCTTTTTGTAGCTAAAGTGACAGTTGCTCTTAGGTTGATAAAGCGTTCACATGGATTTCCGACAACAAAAAATCAAGCTGCCAATATCGAATTTCGATACTCTAGTAGAGCAGCAGAAGAAAAAGCGAAAACGTCATGTAGAACTACTGCCTGACAATATTCGAGCAATATTCTATGGACCAACAAATTGTGGCAAAACCAATACATTGCTCGCTCTCATAACACAGCCCAATAGTTTCAAGTTTCAAAACGTGTACATCTATTCAAATCACTGAAACAGCCCAAATATAAGTTTCTCAAGCAGCTTTTACAACCTTTTCCCGGTATACTATATATTCCCTTTCAGTAAGCATGATGCAGTTGTGGCACCTAATGACATACTCCCTAATTCAATCATGGTTTTCGACGACATCGCCTGCGAGAGTTAGGACAACGTCAGAGCCTTCTTTTGCATGGGGACACAAAAATGTAGACTGTTTCTATCTCTGTCAGCCGTACGCTCACATTCCAAAACATTTATTACGTCATAACGTAAATGGGCTCGTAGTTTTTCGGCAAGATGATGTAAATATTAAACATATATACGATGATCATGTGAATTCTAATATGACATTTACAAACTTCAAAGATTTATGCATGCTGGAATGTTGGTAAAATTGGATTTCTTTTTATCGACAAGGAGCGAGCACTCAACGATGGACGTTACAGAAAAGGCTTTGATTGCTATTATAGCAAGGCAAAGCTAGCATAGAAAAAGCTCTTGCTGAAACTTTTAAGCCTATAGTAGATCCGCTGGAGAAGCTAGTGAAAGTGAAACAAGAGATCAAACGAGAAGTTCAGAAAGAAGAAATTTTTTATGGTAAACTTAATGAGGAACGTGATGATAAAAATGATAAACTTGATTAGAAACGTGATGATTTCGATGATACACTACTCAATGAAACAGCTGATGCTTCATTCAGAAGTGCCAAAACTGATAGCGAGGAAGAGGATGAGTATATCTAGCTGCTCAAACAAAATAAGCAACAACAATAGAAATCCACAATAAAAATGTTAGCGTTTTAGATAGAAACGGGAGTTTGTTAAAGTATGCAAAAACTGAAGGTCTTCAAGAACTGCTTTTTAAACTAAACCCAGATATGTAATTGATTCAGCTTGATGATTTGCAAAATTATAAGGAAATTCTCGAAACTATAAACGCACATAAAAAATGTTATAGTTTCGTTCAGACTATACGTCAGCAAAACAGCAATAAATATAATACCATAATTGTCCCTCTATTTAAGTTGCAAAACCCTGTAAAGTCTGATCGTGGACTCTTTTCTCGATATAAAATTGCAAGAAAGTGTAATCTTACGGACTATGTATATTGGGACGATCCTAACGAACTAGTTGATCGTCTATGTTTTCTCATGGCTGAAAGATTAACTGGTAATAATAGTCACGTAAATGAGATTCATTCCATTATCGAAGAATTGCGTGAATCCAAAATCATATATTAATTGCTATAATCAACCATTTCAAGTCAGTAACAAGCGTTGAGGTGCTTAGACGTCAATTAAATCGCTCCAAAGGTCATCGTAGTCCTCCTGGTGTTGGCTATAAGCTCACTGACGACGGTCACTTCGATATTGGAAGCAAAAAATCATCTAGGATGAGAATGCAGAGAAACTGAGAAAGATAAATTTGGTTATTAGTGAACTAAACGAAATATTGTTTGTATCTGCTCAGAATAATGGCACATCATAAGGCTAGACTAGTAGAGGAACTTCATAAACCAGCTCAGCGTAATTATCAGCGATGAAGGTTTATAATGCGTGGTTTGGATGATATCTAGAAAGCTTATTTACTATTGCCAAATTTCCATCTAGTATGGTGCGACTGCGAAAATTAGGTTGAGCAAAAAGAACTTCAGCACTGTATCTGCCGTCCCATTTAGTTACAATTTTGAGGTCAACCCGCTTTCTCACATTTTCCATAGTTTTGCCAAAAATTGCAATATTCATTAACTTGTAAAGATTTTTTTCAAATTCATTTTTTGCTTCCTTTCGCATGCTACTATTCAAATCTATATACGTTTTTAGCCATGGTTTTTTATTAAACTGTAAGACTATGTATTTGTTAAAGTTGTAATCCATTAGCCAGGGCTTGCTTTAAATTTCGATAATGCAGAATATATCGCTCTTTTGAAAGTAATGTCGTCATGAGTTTCGAGTACGTTGAAGCTAGTGGCTTCATGTGCTGAGGACATAGAGGCAAGTCTCTATGATCGTCGTGAAGTTGCTCTGGATACTGCTAAGTCCAATTCGAGTATGTAGCCAATATGTGAATCATCATCTACCCTTAAAAAATCGGTTTGACTGATTTCAGTCTCAGTCATCCACTTGAAGCCACCATATAGTAATGATTGTTGTATCGCCCATCCATACAGATTATTAACATCATAATACATTAAATATTTAGTATCTTTATCACTATCATAGTCGGTACCCATATAAACGTTATTTCCTTGAGAATAACAATTGCAGCATTGAATTATCCTTCCTCTTCGTTGCGTTCAATAAATATCACTTAACAATGTTAGTGAGTAGGTCTAGTTCAATCTTTGTATACTTGAATATTGCTTCCCAAGCTAGGCCTGGTGTCGTATAATAGTGCGCTGGTGAAACACTCTCGCCTTTATAATTATTTTTGTTGGTCCGGGATGCCGGGTATTGAATTGAAACTAATTGATTTATTAAGGTTTTTGTATGTTGAAAATTATATGTGTTTCATCATTTATTGCCATAATGCATTAAATGATACGCCATACCTGATATATATTGTAACGGGGTGGTTTCTAGACGGCTAAATGCCTATGAACCCCATACAAATGCAAAGTCCTCCTGCACTTTGCTTTTGCGAGATGCTGTACTCGCTCGTGTGGTCGCCTACCTGCGACGATGCCCCGGTGCTCAGTATGCACTACACTCCTGTGTAGTGCCCGTGGAGGCGGCGGTATTCGGCGGTTTGAATAGGAAGAAGGATCGGGACGACAATCAAATGAACACACTACCGATTCTAATAAAAAGGCGTTTATTCAATTAAGCAATCCGTCGTCCGTGTTGTGCGTATTCGCGTCGCGAGAAGGCCACAAAATATACCGGCTCAACGACTGGGGCCAATTGCCTCGCCAGTCGATCGCGCATAAATAAAAGGAAATAAGATCCTACTTTTTGTCGCGGTTATCTCCGTTGTCCTCTGGCCACGGAGTCTCCTGCTCGACCTTGCCGTGTCGCTGTGCCGTGGTAGCTCTGGTTGCTGCGGTTGCTGCTGTTGCTGCATTCGTTGCTGCTATTGCTGCTCACGATGCTGCTGTTGCTGCTAGGACTGCTGTCTTTGCTGCTGCTGTGATCGTTATATCTTTTGGCGCGCGTCGTCACTACTGCTCGCGAGTGCGGTCAAAAGTTAACTGTCTCGAATTTTCCTCTGATTGCGAAATCTCTACCGGCCTTCCCGCGCTTAGGCTCCCCGCGCCGACGTGCGCGTCTCACCGCCCGTTACAATATATATATATATATATATATATATTGTAACGAGGTTCAAGTCCTCGCTATGCCGGTAATTAGAGCAGGAATCAGAGTGATGGAATACGGCGGCATTGGCTCAATGGCTAGAGCGTGCGCCTAGAGATCTCGGGAGCGCAGGATCGATTCTCGGTCCCGGCGTCTACTTTTGTAATTTTCTCCTTAATATTAAATTAAGGAGACATATGGATATTTCGTCTTGAGAAGTTCTTCCTTGTAGAATCCTCCGGCTATTGGCTTGTCTTGATAATCCTTGAGATGATAAGTGTAGGGCTTTGTAGGTGAAACTTGCGTTCTTGTAAAGACTTCAGTTGACCAATTGGGTGTATAGCCTTTATCGAAAACCTCCTTGTTTATGCTTACGCGTACTGTATCTCTAACTTTAAATTTAGCTCCTTTAAACAGATTTATGTTTGGCTTTCTAATTCGATCAAGTATATGATTAACTTTGTCTCGATTCACTTCTGCAAGTTTCATTCTTATTGCCCGATGTCGACTATTATTATACTGTAAAGTTAAATTTTGTAAAATGTCTAACCATTTGTAGGTACCACGTAGGGTAAATAACTTCCACATCTTGCCTTTCAGAGTGCGATTGAAACGCTCACAAATTGATGCTTTAAGATTACTATAAGTAGAGTAAGGATGAATTTTATAACTTTTCATTAGTTTATCAAAATCTTTATTGTAAAATTCTTTTTCACGATCTGTTTGCAAATCCTTAGGTACTCTTTTTTGCACTAGTATTGATTTTATAGCTTGAGCTACACATTTTCTAGTTTTTTGTTTTACCGGAACAGTCCAAGCATACTTTGAAAGTGCGTTAATGACAGTGAGCAGGTACTTGAAACCTTTGTTTTGCTTAGTATACGGAATCAAAGAAAACTATGATTGCCACCATTCCAGCACATTGAAGAAATATCTTTGAAACGTTGTAAACATGTTTCTAATTCATATCATCTAGACGAAAAATTACCAACAAATTATAATATAATAAGCCGGTGTTTCGGCACTTGCCCATACGACTGACACAAATAGCAATCTACACTTTTATGTCTACCCATGCAGTAAAAAGCTTTGACATTATCCTGCTTTTCACAAGCAATATCGTCAAAAACAAAAATTGAATTTGGTTGAGCTTCATCGGGTGATACGACAAGATCGTGTTCACTAAAGGGTAAGTACTTAATTCCCTCCAAAAGCTCGATAAGTTGCTCCAAAAATGTATATTTTGGTTGATTTAGAGATTTCGAGTATACGTAGATTTTTTCAAATGTTAGACCATTAGGATGAATGATCAGAGATAAGAGAGCATTTGTTTTACCACAATTAGATGAACCCCAAAATACTGCTCTTATACTGCTGGGTAATAATTTTCCATGACGATTTTGCTGTTTCTTCTGCTGCTGCGTCAAAATATCAAAATTAATCACTGGCAATTTCGCTGGTTGCTTTTGAAGTTCCATCATGCTTCTATTTCATATCACGACTGACTCCAGCTACTATAAATGCAAGCATTTATAGTTTTTCTCAGTTAGTATAGCATGAGATTGCTAAGAGCTTGCATAATGCAGAAAAAAAGAGGTTCAGGCATAGTGAATAAATTGATCAACAAGTTACCTATTGAACTTCATGTTCCTGGTTATCAGTACTGTGGTCCAGGAACTAAACTTATCAAACCTTTGCAAGGAACACGACATTGCCTACTTGAAGAATCCTGACAATATTCAAGAGAGAAACGCAGCTGATAAAATTTATCAGAGGAGGCGTGGAAAAGAGTAAAATCTAGAGACGCTGCACAGTGGGCGGAAAAGCAGAAAAAGTTATCAAAATCCTTGATTCACTCGAATTTACGGTCAAAATGACTCTATAAAGGCTCATTTTGTTCGTTGTGTGATAGGGAACCAAAAAACGTGTTTCATGCAGGGTGGCAACAAACACAGATATGTTCCATCGCTTATTTTTTAATTCTGACCCTTACCTTTCGCTATCAGACTTCGTAAAAAACAAAAAAAAAGCTCAAAGACTCAGGAGATGAAAAATCTATTACCAGATTATACAGAGTCAGCAGATGATGACAACACAGACAATTCAGACAATGAATATATATACGATATAATCTACGTTTCATATTTTCACCCTCTTGCCCCTGACTTTCATGCTTAAAGTAAGGGATGGTAACGAAAAACAACAAATAAAGTTGATAAAATCATTGTCATAATCATTTTCAGCGTCCACGAAAACCCTTGGCAGCATTTTCCGGCGACTTTCCATTTTTTCTCCCTCAAGCCCCCCCCCCCCAATCTCACCCATAGAGTGAGCGATGCTGATAAAATTATTGTCATAATCGTTTTCAGCGTCCCCGAAAACCCTTTGCAGCATTTTTCGGCGATTTTACATGTTTTCAGCCTCCAACCCCCATCAATTTCACCTCTAGAGTGGGTGATGGATGCTGAAAGTGAGGGCTGTTAATAAAATCATTGTCATAATCGTTTTCAGCGTCCCCGAAAACCCTTAGAGTATTTTTTTGCAATTTTCCATGTATTCACGCTCTAACCCCCCAATCTCACCCCCTCAGTGGGGGATGATAGCATTTTCAATAATTTTCCCTCGATTGGTATGACCTACGGTTGAATTTAGAAAAATACCAGATCGATATCCCCATTTATTTTTAAGATATGAGGTTTGGAAAAAGCGATATTATTGGTATAAGAGAAAGTGTGATATATTCATCAATATTACACATGTATATATTGTATAGACAATTAATCGAAACACGTTTTTTGGTTCCCTATCACACAACGAACAAAATGAGCCTTTATAGAGTCATTTTGACCGTAAATTCGAGTGAATCAAGGATTTTGATAACTTTTTCTGCTTTTCCGCCCACTGTGCGCTGGTTTGAAAGAGAGAGCAACAGCTTTTGCCGTAGCAAATACTATGAAATTAAAATCTAAGCTCGGTATGGGTGTTGAAGGAGGAGGGGGAGGACGAGGTAGACCTCTCAAACCCAAGAAAACGAAGATTACGCTAAAAAGATTGATCAAGTCAGTAGAAAAATCTATCATTCCTGGCAAAGATTCTCGGTCTATGATTAAGTCAGCGTTGAAGACTGCTCGATAACATGTGAAAAAATAGGTATAAAAAGTAAAGTTAGTGTTTCACGTATATTGTCTGTTGCTAGCAAAGTAGGTGGCTTTCTTCCAGCACTTATTCCACTTTTTGCTGGTCTTAGTGCAGTCGGTTCACTTGCTGGAGTAGCTGCTGGAATCGCTAAAGCAATAAATAAGGCGAACACTTCTAAGAAGCAAATGGAAGAGTAGAAAAGATAGGATGAAAAAATGGAAACGTTCACACTTGGTAAGAGACTGTTTCTGAAACCTCATCGCAAAGGTTTCGGTATCTTTCTCAAACAAAACAAAAAGAAGCAATGTAGGAAAATAGACTTCGATGAAATAAGATTCCCAAAACGTGCACTCACTGACTATGATCTACTCAAGTATGCAAAATTAATGAAAATAACAAATTTTCGTGCAGTTTTTATGCGAAATGCCTTACCTTCAAATGGCTATCGAGCTAAAGAATCAGTAATCATAAATCTAGATGATGCGAGTGGATCTGGCACGCACTGGGAAGCTTGTCGAAAAACTGGTAACAAAGCTATTTACTTTGATAGTTTCGGTGATTTACAACTACCTCGAGATCTTATGAACTACTGGAAAGTATCTCAAGTCTAGTACAATTATCAGAGATATCAGGGATTCTCCACTTTCATCTGCGGTCATCTCTGTCTCAAATTTCTCTGCAATCAACTTAATCGTAAGGAACAGTTCTGTCTATATAAAAAGAAATCACACGAGTGATATGAATTAGTCTACTCAAGATGGTTGTTGAATCGATGACTCTTAGCCTTTCTGGCACCTCCTCAAACCTCGAGACGCATTATTTTCCTCCCATAGAGCTGGATCCGGATAAACAGTACATTGTTGGACTTGTCGCTTCCAATTCCAATTCCATACCAAACGTTGATATAAAATGCAATAAGTTTTACGTAGGACAAGAAATAGTTGAACTTCCTACAGGCAGTTATGAGATTAAGGATATTGAACGAACTCTACAAGGTAACCTCTATACGCGAGGCATAAAAGTTAGTATCAAGCCAAATAATAACACATTGCGCAGTATTATAGAATGCAGCCATGAAATCGATTTTCGTCCAAGTGACTCGATTGCGCGTCTATTGGGATTCCCTCCAAGACTCTTGAAACCCTGTATAAACCATGACTCAGATTTACCAGTAGCTATTCTCAAAGTTAACGCTCTACAAGTCAAGATGGAGGCAATTCTTAACGTACAATCTCCGGTTGTCTTTGACGAATCTGTCTCGCATTATGAGATTCATGCACATCAACCCTAAACTAGAATTCAAATAGCTATTCAGCACCAAGATTTATGTGTTTTACCATCTAAAAGTTCTCTACACATTTGTGGTAAGATTACTAAAGTGGATGGTACTGCTGTATAACATAAACATAATTTATTTGTATTTGTTTACATATCATTCTTATTTATCCAACTATTGTGAGTATTGTCAAAACTTAACCATTTTACATAAACTCTATTACCACTTTTTTTCAAAACTTTCTCAATTAAATAGACATCTGGATATTTCGTCTTGAGAAGTTCTTCTTTGTAGAATCATCAGAATCGCATTATGAGATTCATGCACATCAACCCTACACTCGAATTCGAATAGCTATTCAGCATCAAGATTTATGTGTTTTACCATCCAAAAGTTCTCTACACATTTGTGGTAAAATTACTAAAGTGGATGGTACTGCTGTACAACATAGTAGTTTCGTGAACAATGATATCAGTCATCTCTTTGAAGAAATTCGATATGAGATCGATGCCATAGAAATTGATCGATGCAAAAATGTTGCTGCAACAACCTTGATGGAAGACTATACTTCTTTCTCGCCCAGTCAGCTAAAGTATTTTGAAAATTCTAGCTGGATGCCTATTACCGGAAATATAACTGACAAAAATGGAAACTTTGATGTGACAGTTCCTCTATCAATGATCTTTGGTTTCGCTGACGATTATCGAAAAATCGTTGTAAACGTTAAGCATGAACTCATTCTCACAAGATCGAGAAATGATTTAAACGCAGTTTTACAAGAGGCTACAATGGTAGATGGAAGACATACATACAAAGACTTTAAAATTGAGATCACTCGTATAGAGTGGCTTATGCCCTACCTCGTACTATCAGACCGTCGAAAAATACAACTATTTAATTATATTTAAAAAGATACACCGATTGCTATGAGTTCTCGTTCATGGGAATTGTATGAGTATCCAGTACTTCCAACAAACACACATGTATGGACAGTAAAAACATCGAATCAACTGGAAAAGCCTCGTTTTATCATTCTAGGCTTTCAAACAGCGAGAAAAGGAGTGCGAAGACAAAAAGCTAGTTATTTTGATCACTGCGATATTGGTAATGTAAAACTTTTCCTCAACTTGCAGAGTTACCCATACGGTAATCTCAATGTTGATATTACAAACAATCAGTATACCATACTCTATGATATGCATGCAAATTTCCAAAATGTATATTATTCTGACAGAATTGTAATAGATTATCTTCTAAGTAAAGAAGAATTTATTCAACATGCACCTCTCATAGTCATAGACTGTTCAAAACAAAACGAGTCGCTTAAACTGGCAGCTGTAGTTGTACGTCTTGAATTTGATTGTAAGAATAATATGCCTGCAAACACAATTGCGTATTGTCTAATTTTACATGATCGCATTGTTAAATATAATCCTATAAGCGGTGATGTTAAGAAACTTGTATAAAACTATATAAAGCTATATCAATTAGTCAGTTTGCTGTAAACCATCAATCAAGATAGATCTCAAAAATGAATCGGGATAATGTTTCGTACACTCCTCTCAAGGAGGATAAAAGCGCTAGAATAGGGCAAGATGATAAACAATGTAATACGTATCGCGGAGAACCTTGTTCTACTCCTACTAATAAAAGCGGACAGTGGAAAAATTGTTGAACAAATATTCCACTAACACAAATTCCATGCCAAGATATCAAGGTTATAAGAAGTTCTGATATAATATACATGTATTTACAAATAATTTACTTATCTTTTTTTGAAAAAACTAAAAATAAAAAGGAATATTCTGATTTATTTATTAATCCCAACCTACAAATCCTACAAATCCTGATTATTCATCACTGTTGATATAATAGTAATAGCCGATCACATCTCAGGTCGGTTAAGTAGACTACCAATGTCGATAAAGTAGATTCGACCTATGCTCACTCTATCGATAAAGTAGACTGGAGGGTAATGGTGGGCCGCGGGCTGCACGGTAGGTATGCTCTGCCGGTAAAACAGGGGCCTACTAATATGAGTTACCATTGGTCGGTATTTGGTGGCGCAGGAGTTGCATGGCGCAGTAGGAGTTATGTCCCTACTACTTATGCTAAAAGCTTCATGCTGCTGATAAGCATTTCCATCTTTTATATCTTTAAGGATGCACTCAAAATCAGCGTAAACCGCAAGTGGTACTTTTTCTTTATTACGGAAATTTTTAAATTGTAGAATTGAATTTTTGGAATTTGGTAAGTCTACTCGACATTTATTTAGTTGTGAACAGTCACGTTCATGCGCCTGTAATTGTGATTTAACGTGTAGTTTAACGTGTTGTCTTGATAATTGTCTAGATACCAAACGGGATAAATCTATGATCCATACGTAATGATAAACTATAAGTTGGTCATGAGCCTCCTCTTTCTCGTCTGTATAATGATTTTGTATGAGTAAAAGGTTAACGTGAGTTTCTCTTTTACATGATGTTAAGTGCGTTGGTACCAATTTGAAGGTTCGTCCACTTTTTTTTTTAAGTGTAAACATTAACCGAAATACCACTTCGTTTTTCAATTTTAGGTATATCTTTTGGCAGCATGATCTTTAAAAATCAGGTCGTTTTCATAAGCAGCTCATCAAGAAACGTGATTGTTGATAGAAATGTTTGCTTTTTAGGAGCACATGCAGCACTTTGAAGCAATTGTCTTAAACGCCTTAAATTCGTATTATTAAGCTTGATCCACTTATCCACTTTTTAGCAACGTTTTTAGAACTTTGAGCTATAATCCCATATGCTTTTAGCATAATATTCACAAGCTCTTTGCAATCGTACGCAGACATGATGATCACTCTCTAAATGACACTAATAAAATGAAAAGCAATGAAGTTGCATTCCTTTTATAAAGGCTGTCCCCTTTGATCTTTCGAAGCATGTATTATTCTGGAAGGTAGTGTCTTATTTTAAGTAAATAAGTTTTACGCACTTATTATTCAAAAAAATAATTCGTAGAAAACGAATCATCTGAAAAACAAGTGAGGATGTTTATGAAATGTACGCATGAGTATTTTAGAGTATACACAATCTGACACCCTCAACTGACATTGCCAACCAATATGTAGCTGCGTATTTAATATACGCAATAATTTATATTGTCATGAAAATTAAGCGTGAAACCAGAAATCCTTTGCTGGTTGCCGCTATGGTATACAATCATCAAGCTAATTCGTAGAAAATCAATGCATACATGCTCTAGAAAATTCGCTTCATGACGAAATACTTTGGCTGTAAACAAGTTCCAAGAAAGCTGATGTAAATAGGCATCTAGTGGTTTTAGAAGCCAGTGAATAACAGCAAATACGCCACAAAGATGTGATGCGCGGCAGCTGATATCAACGCGCTGCCCAAACATTGTGAATTAACCGTATAAATGATTTGTATATACGTGCCGTGACAGCATGACAGCATGAGAGAGAGAGAGAGAGAGAGAGAGAGAGAGAGAGAGAGAGAGAGAGAGAGAGAGAGAGAGAGAGAGAGAGAGAGAGAGAGAGAGAGAGAGAGAGAGAGAGAGAGAGAGAGAGAGAGAGAGAGAGAGAGAGAGAGAGAGAGAGAGAGAGAGAGAGAGAGAGAGAGAGAGAGAGAGAGAGAGAGAGAGAGAGAGAGAGAGAGAGAGAGAGAGAGAGAGAGAGAGAGAGAGAGAGAGAGAGAGAGAGAGAGAGAGAGAGAGAGAGAGAGAGAGAGAGAGAGAGAGAGAGAGAGAGAGAGAGAGAGAGAGAGAGAGAGAGAGAGAGAGAGAGAGAGAGAGAGAGAGAGAGAGAGAGAGAGAGAGAGAGAGAGAGAGAGAGAGAGAGAGAGAGAGAGAGAGAGAGAGAGAGAGAGAGAGAGAGAGAGAGAGAGAGAGAGAGAGAGAGAGAGAGAGAGAGAGAGAGAGAGAGAGAGAGAGAGAGAGAGAGAGAGAGAGAGAGAGAGAGAGAGAGAGAGTTCGATAATACACAGCAGCTTCGTATTATAGTCGAAGAAGATACGTATATGCTATCGTATATATATCGCGGTTAAGCGAGCACTCTCTGCTCCCGCAGGGGCATCGGGTTTATCTCTCAGTGTAACTTCCCCGGAGAAGGTCTCATATTTCAGAGACCAGCTTCTCGTCAGTAAGGCCAGCAGTCTCAGCCTAATGCATTGGGTTGGTTACCTGCGTATCTACATTACCTACAGAGTCCCTACGACTGTTTCGCATTTGTCCAGCTTACGTCGTGAAGCAGAGAAATTCCGAAATCATACTGAAGAAAAATCTGGGGAAAAACCTGCCTCGAAACAGCCGATGTCTTGGGTACGTTTTTCATTGAAACCAACTCGGAAAAATATCAAGTGACTTGACCGGGAATCCCGCGTGAAAATATTATATAAGATCTCATATATATCTAATGTACATTGCATATCGATCTCATATAGATCTTATATGTACATCTCATACGGATCTCATATAGATCTCATGTACATCTCATGGATCCCATATAGATCTTATATGTACATCTCATACGGATCTCATATAGATCTCATTTAGATTTCTGTTATGTGACAATTTTCCTCTAATTATATTCGAAGAATTACTTCGAATATAAAATCGGGAAAGTTCTACACATAAAAGGTACAGCGAGACTCAAGGCCACAAAAGTATCAGGTAGCCAAGAATCTCGCTGACCTTAACAATTTCCCCTCTACTGCGCAATACTGCACGTGCAAAGCCACGCTGCAGTTTAAACACTTGCACCGCTGCCAGGTCCTGTAAGGCCTAATGAGTGCAACAAGTCTAGACGCAGTGACGTCAGCGTGTGGAAATAGAATTTGGAGACGCGTGGGAGGTCAGGAAATACTTCCGAGCGTCTCCAAGCCACGCTACCTCATTTTTACTAAGTTCAATTTTCCTAATTTTATTTTGTTTGGCTGAATAACAATTGTAAATTTTAATTTCATTTATTATTTTGAATCGAATAGTTGTTGAATAAAGTCCGTAATCCAGAATATTTAGGCGTTATTTTAAATTGGTTCCGCAAAATCAAGTTCGAAAAAAACCAAACAGGGTCTTAAAGGACACTTTAATAAGAAACAAGAAAAGAGTTCTAAGGACAAGAAGAGAAATCATCCTTTTGACCACCTACGACAACGTAAAGCGAAATTTTATTTTTGATGTGAGAGTGTGATAGAGAGAAAGAGAGAAAGCAATTGACATTGACAATCAGGAGAGACTAAGTGAGTCTAATCTTGAGATCTCAGGAGTCTTCCATGGATGTATAGCTGTGCGCGTGCGTATGAACTCACAGAATTATTATTATGAAAGTGACAAAACGTCACTTAACAATTTCATCTAGCATTGATTTTATAAATAAAAATAATAAAAAGTGTATGATATAGATTGGCATATGATAAACAATTGGCCAAGACCTGGGCTTGAACCCAGGATTTTTGGATTAGTAGACCAATGAATTGACCACTCAGCCATTTCATCACTTATTTTATACGTATATTATAAATCTCGTAACTTGACATAAAGGCATCTATATAAGTGACTAGAGGTAGCTAAGATGGTCGATGACAATGTTCAAGCAGCTCGCTCAGTAGCGATTATCTGCTGTATAGACGCTGTTAGTCGTAGTGCAGATCTAGCAAAAAACTACGGATTTATCTACCAAGACCTTGTCATCGGCCGTAGCCACGTAGACACAGTCATGATACGAAGTTTAAGTACCTACTCTGAATACAAAAAAATTATCTCGACCTTGTCATCGGGAATCCGGCCGTAGCCACCTAAATATAATTATCTGTGTATGTCACGTTATGAGACTTATAATGTATGTAATAAATGATGAAATGGCTGAGTGGTCACCCTGTTGGAAAAAATTGATAGAAGTCGATTAGATCACTTATTAACTTGAATAGTGAATCTTAATTCCACTTTTTGCATTAGAACTTGATTAAACTTAATATGAAAAATTACAATTAAACCCGATAGACCATGATCTTCTTTAAATTCTAATAATTGTAATTGTAATTTTGCATATTAAGTTTAATCGATTTTTATCGATTTTTATCGTATTTTATCGCGTTTTATCAAGTTCTAATGCAAACAGCGGAATTAAGATTCACTATTCAAGTTAATTGATATCTTATCGACTTCAAGGCCAGGTCTCGGCGACTTCTTTTACTTTTTTTTTATGCTACATTTTTAAATGGAATAATGGCCTCTATTCTGCAACAACTTAATCTATAATCCGTAATATTTTTATTATTTTTATTTATAAAACCAATGCTAGATGAGATCTCAATGAGATCTACAGAAGATCTAAATGAGATGTATATGAGATGTATATAAGATCGACATGAGATCTATATGAGATGTATATGAGATGTATATAAGATCTACATGAGATCTATATGAGATGTATATGAGATGTATATAAGATCTACATGAGATCTATATGAGATGTATATGAGATGTATATAAGATCTACATAAGATCTATATGGTATCTCACATGAGCTCTTATGCGAGACATCATATAATATTTTCACGCGGGATCGAGCCCACGACCACTTGAGCGAGCGTGTTTCGGCCGGCCAAGGCGTGCGCTTTAGTCAGCTGAGCCACGGACGCTATATTACAGAAATTATCTTAATATTGCTATAACTAAAGTTCGGTAGTCTTAATTTCTATGAAAAAAATCTCAATATTCTTATGTAACAATACTTTCAAAATGGGCCTAGTGCGATATTGAGGGATGTGCATTTAGGAAGTGCATTAACGCAAGTTATATATATCTATAGAACTGTCCCTCTAATCAGAAATGAGTTAATTGGGATTCCAAAAAAATCGTACAGTATTCTATAGAAAATTTATGAACACAAATGTATATCTAAAATGCTTCTATCATGCCTAAAAAAATGATTTAAGTTAATGATTTAAAAACGTCAAAAAATCTTAAATCTCATATTTATATACATATATATATTATAACGGGCGGTGAGACGCGCATGCCACGGGTAGCCAAAACGCGGGAAGGCCTATAGAGGGGACTCGCAATTAGAGGGAAAATTCGAGTTCAGTTAACTTTGATTCGCGAGAGAAAGTAGGAGTGTTTTCCTCGAGTGGTCCAAAGGAGTGAGCAGCAGCAACAGCTACAGCAACCACAGCAGCAGAGCAGCAACGGCAACCTCAGCAGCAGAGAGCAGCAAAGGCAGAGCAGCATCTGCATCATAAGCACAGCATCAACCGCGAGGTCGAGAAAGGAACTCCCTGGCCAGTGCAAAGGACAAGAATCATCGCATCGTAAAAGTAGGGACATACTATGTAATTACGCGCGATCGACTGGCGAGGCATTCGGCCCCAGTTGCAGATCCGGGCTTGATTTTACGGCCTTCTCGCGACGCGAAATCGCGCAACGCGGACGACAAATTCATTATTGAATAAACGCCTTTTTATTAGAAACGGTAGTGTGTTCATTTGATTATCATCCCGATCCCTCTTCCTATTCAAAGCGGCGAATATCGCCGCCTCCGCGGGCACTACCCAGAGGTGTAGTGCATATTGAGCAGAGATTAGTAGACTAATCTCTGTATTGAGCACCGCAGCATCGTCGCAGGTAAGCGACCACACGAGGTCAGCATATTGCAGAAGCAAAGTGCAGGAGCACTTTGCGTTTGTACGGTGGCCATAGGCATTTATCCGCCTAGAAACAGCCCCGTTACAATATATATATATACGCGCATAACCTAGATAATCTTGTGTCAACATTTGTGCTCTACAAACTCTAATTCAGTTTCAGATGCGTTATGCTGTTGCTTTACTCTTTAGTAAGTAAATAGTCATTTAACAAATTTTTTGCATTATTTAATCTATATGTAAGAATTCCGATAAACTCCAAATATTGGCATTATATTTTTACTTTTTAATTGTTTTTACAGTTATTGTTTTGCTCGCTCAGTCTCTCATTTATGATATGTGAAGATGTCTTTTGAATTCTGTTTAAGTTTAATTATTCGATAACTATTACTTATATTGCATTCATTGTTTTGAAAACTGATAAATTTCTATTTTCTTTATGCATGAATTTGGATGGGAAATATTATTTCAATGTTTTATTATATCTGTTTATTAAAAAAATATAGATTAAAAGGCGCCTGCAACATGAAACAAGGAACAATTTTATATTGCTGCCCATATGATTTTACTCAGGTAAAATTCAGTCTTGTTTAATAATAGGTACAATTACATTAGAATGAATAATATATATATATATATATATATATGTATATATACCTTTTGTTAACTTCTCACATGACTTGCTGCCTATTTTTTTTACAATTATGCTTTCTAATTAGTAGTTTAAGTTTTTCTGTTACAATATGACTGCTTTATTCTGACACAGAACGGAAAAAGAAAGAAATATCGTAAATGAGCAAACGAATGTAAGAAGTCTGACTCACACACACATACATACCAGCGTTTAGCTTCATTCTCATGACATACAATTATATTCTACAAAAACCCTTAGCAATTTAAAGAAAAGAACAAAAAGTAAAAAAGTCATAAAAGAGGCAGCTAAAAAGAGTGACAAAGATGTCTGCAAAATCTTGGCAAAGGAGGTTATTCAGGCTAGGAATGCTTGTAATACACTAGCTTGTAAGAATTAGCTAGCAATGATTAAAGGTACTAAATAAGTACCTTTAATCATCAAGTCTCAATATCAGTTGAAATTATGCAGGCAATGCAAGTATTCATAAAAATGTCATGAATAAAATGGAAAAGACAGCAGATACAGAGTTTCACAAAGTATGTATATACAAAATGTGTATTAATAATTGAAAGTGTAAGGCGTATATTATGTTAACATTAAATCATCCATATCAAGTTCTAGATTCCATGGGGAGTCCCTGCTAAGCAAATGGGAAGTGTTTCTGAAATTGTAACCGATTCTCTAGGAGCATCTACATGTAAAGAAGAGGAAATGATATTCATTACATAAAACGCACCTTCACTACAATTTAAGCCCAATCAATAAGTTGATGACACAGCTTTTGTATGTATGTATTTTGTACATTACTGTAACATTACTCTACAGCAACTTTTTTAGTTAAAAACATAACTATAAATATTGTACGTAAACTGGATTTTCCATAGCAAATAAGAATGATATATAATAATTACTTTAAATATTTATTCAACTTTGAAATGAGTTTATAAATTAATAAATAAATAAAAAAGCATTAAAATTTTAATCGAAACTAGAATTTGATTTGGATGATTTAATTATCCATAATACACATTTTGTATAAATACTTTGTCAAACTCTGTATTTCTTATCATGTGATGTGGGGGAAGTAGAATGCTGCTTTCAAATTGTGATGAAAAAAATCGGAGTAATCACATAAATATTAGAAACTATATTTTAGCTAATCTAATCTAATATTTGATCAAAATGTCTAAATATGTGTTTTTCATTTCAGCTTATTCAAATATCTATGAGCTTGGTCATGAAATTCATATAAGCGTATGTAAACTGCTGGGTATGTTCATCTAGTAGGCTGTGATACAGAAAAAATAATCCTAATGGATAAGATGAGTATTGAAAACTATATGTATTTAGTCTTGTATTATTACAAACCTAATTTTTTAAATTTATTTATCGATATAGCAAATCCTGGGTACAATAATAACAGTGCTAACAAGATGACAGTGGAGATTTCAGACTGTGACGAGAAAATGTTAGTCATTCCATGAGTAATTCCATTTTATTGATTATTTATTGAATTTTCTGATATATATGTGTTCTTTTATTTCAGTTTATTCAAGCGGCTATGAACTTGATCATCAAATTCAAATAGGCTTATCAAGTGTAGGATATGTTTGTCTAGTTAATTGAAATGAAGAAAAAATTAGTCTCTGTATATAAGATAATTATAAGAACTTTTTATGTAAGGTTTTATAAACTCCAAATTAACTGTTGATTTTCTCACTAATTATTTGTTTCCATTTCAGGTAGCTATATATAAGATTTCAACAGGTTAATGCATGGATCAAATGGGCTGAAAATTTTTGTACACACTTAATGTAGTATTAATTTCAGTATAATTCAGTAATATTAATATTGCATTTACTTACCCATTTGTTATTATTGCTAGTGGCTTTGATGGGGTAGTATTGTTTTATTTCAAAATTTGCTTACCATTCCATTCTTATCTGTGTTTGCAATATTGGTATTAATAACATGAAAATAACTTTAGCTTTATTGGTAGATACGGTACATTTGCAATTCATTACTATGTCCACGCCTAAATATTTTATATTTTTATTTTTTAATACATTTTCTGCCTATTAAATTTTTTGCAACTGTTTATATTTTAAAATCATTATTTATTATGTTTATATTATTTTATTTTGATCTATTTTCTACCAAGATATTGTGCTCGTCACTTTGAATAATGTCCTCGTTTACGGGGTATGCAGGGCAAGGGACATTTTTATTCCCTTCGTTTTTATCTAGTTGGCACTCTTCAAATCGTTTTTCAATTTCTTGTAGAGACTTCTTAACTTGCGAAACTTCTTGTTCATTATGCGATGCTTTGCGTTTCAATCCTTTTCTTATTTTGGATTTTAGATGCTTTATTCTTTATTTTTGAAGACTTAACTTTTTTTCCTTTTTTTTCTTTATTCTTCTTTGCTTCCTTTTTAAGCAGTTGGCGACGTTTTGTTTCTGCTTGAGCTTGCAGTATGCACTCAGGTTCTCATATAGGCATTCGACTATCAATTATTTCGGGTACTAAACAATCACGTACGATAAAAGTCGCAAATTTTAAATACCATATCTTCGATAAATTGATCATTTCTTTCAATAATCATAATTTTCATGTTAACAAAAGTAAATATTACAAATAAACAATATTGCCTATTAGTTATACGTAGTTGTCCTTGAATTTGGTAGTAATACTCATGATTTTCTTTTAAAACTGCTTTGACATTCTCTATGATGAAGGCTTTACTGATATATAATTTCTTATTTCTAATAGCAATTTCTGGATCCATATTTTATTTATTTATTTATTTTATTTCAACTATTCCATCTGTATCTATGGAACCATACAAATTTCATAGCGATTCCATAATCTAATGCCGGATTTTTCAATGTCTGAGGATATAAAATATCTGAAATGTACGAAAAACATGACGTATCAGATCGTTTATTATATATTTTTCCCATTTTAGATGCAGTTATTAATCATTTCCTCATTGATCTCTATTCGTTGCAATCAATTTGATTTCTTCTTCGAATTTCGATGGCCTCCCTATGAAGACGCCAGGCGTTAAGAATTGCATAACGTTCTTTGACGCGACTTGAAAATTCGTTTTCATTTATATCAGGTTGATAAGCATTAAGACCGTAATCTTTATCAGCTTTTTGGTGATCTTTCTTAATTTTCTGTTCTACTGGATCTCTATTAGCCATTCTTAATTGTCGCAATGCATTCAGCCTTTTTCGTTTGTCCTGAAAAAATACTGCGGCACTTGGTACTTGCTTCTCTGCTGATTTGCAAATTACTCCAATAGTTTATCCTGCAGTTTGGGATATTACGGCAATATGACAGAATATAGACAAAAATCTCTTCAACTGCAGCTTCATCCATTTTTTTAGAAGCTTCTTTTACATATGTCACCGCTTGAGCACGTGCATTTTGCCAGCTGATGTAATTAAGACTTTTAATACCAACCATACCAATCAATTCATTGAATTGAGAAAGTCCTGTGCCAATATGTTGATATCCCAAGGCAGCTCCAACTGCTGGTTTCAGCTGATCTGGATTATCGCACACCCCACTAATTTTGACGCTATAATCACACATATCACATTTACAAGAGAAATATCTTGTCAATCCTTTTCTGAAACTACTAATCAATTTTAAATTTCTAAAATTGCAGGCGAATAGCTTATCATGATTATCATATTCATTATGGAGTTTCTGCCACATCCACGCGAAATTAATTATGTCATTACCGTCCGTAACTGACACATTTGATACACCTTCATTTAAATTTTCTTTTGAATAATATAATTCATGCCCTTCTTCGACGCGCTCTCTTTCATTTATTTCAATTATATGTTGATCTTCTGTTACGGCATTTGTAGCATCACCGGGAAATTTTACAGTATCTTTAAGAGATTGTTAGAAACGTTGTTCAACAAATCTTCGGTTGTCAGAACATTCTGATTCATGTATAATGTCATTAACATTTTTCTTTGCTTCTTTTATACTTTTTAATCCACAGTCATGTAAATTCTGGACGCTTTCATAATTACTACAAACTGTCTCCGTATTTTCTGCTAATTGATTATTTAAAATTTCATTACTTTCTATTTCGACAACTGTATTAGCGCAATCAGCCTGCATTTCCTGGTCTATTTTTCAAACTTTTTGTTACTATATTATTCATTATATTGCTGTATTCTTTAATTGAACAACATCATACACTGCGGAAATTATTGTAAATTGATACTGGCCTTCGAAACGATTTCCTTCTCTTGATTTTATTGTATATAACAATATCTAACAGAATGTCAATATTATTGCTATGAATAAAACAAGCAGCAGTATCAGGCTGTTTAGTTTTTTTACCATCTCATCCCAAAGGTCGTGAATCAAATACACCTGTAATTCCGTTTGAACTAACCAAAGCGATAGAAGAACGATTACATGTTAAAATACCACTTATGTTAGAATTAAAAATCCAATATAACAGGTTTTTCAAATTTGGCATACGGAATTCACAGAAATCATTGTACAGATGCCCATATATTATATCGTCAATACTTATTTCGGCTGTACCCATTCTAACATGAAATTCTGTGTTCAATTCTCCAGCTGTTAAAAATTCTTTATTTTTTTCACCTGGCGGAACGTTTTTATATTAGATAAGATATTTTTTTCTTTTATTACAAATAGTTCAAAAAATTTTCATGAAAATGAAAACGTATAATTTTTTGAAAATGCATGTATCCTAGTGTTAATAGTTACATAATCAAAATTATACATTATTATTTGAAAAAATAGGCTCAATTCTTCCCATGCGATTCAAATAATACATGCTTGCTTTCTATACCTTCTTCTTTAAATAGAAATACGAATTTCAATAAGTTTTCTGTGAAAAAATGTAGGGAGAAGGGGGGGACTATATTTATTAAATAACTTTCAGGGATACGAATACACATGCAACAAAATTATGTTGTGCAGAAAGCATTACATATAGTTTTTTCATGTAGAATAGTTACTGTATGAATATGGAGTCAAATCAATTTTGCAAGACAAACACAAAAATAAATCTTGTTGAGAACCTTGGTACACAATCTATTATTTAAGGTAGAAATATGGTAAAAATAATTTTTTTTTTATTTTGCTGTCAGCATTGTTGAAATTTTGTTGCTTATTTACCAAGTAATGGTAAATCAATTGAGCTCATAATTTAAAACATATTGGCAATTTATTATTTTTTAAAAATAACTAATACCTGTGCAATAATAATAAATTTAGAATACTTTTGTGAAAATAAAATATTTTTGATTATTTCGCTAAAAAATACCATACTTCTACCTTAAACGCATGCTTCAATCAAAAGATACCAGCATTTTAAAAAATCCTTTGATTTTGACACTGAAGGTTATAGATTGGTCGAGAAATTAACTTTAGCAGTAAGTTCTAGACCAGCGAAATTTCCCTGAGTTATGTAATATGTAAAAAAAGAATATAATAAAACATTGACAACTGAACATGAACTCTCATTGCATTTTATGATGATCAAAATAGATAAAAACAGGTCCAAATCCACCGTTTTTTGGTACGTGTTTGGTGATGAAATTTAGTATTTTACACTTTAGTAATATTTTCTCGATCAAATGTACCTTGAAACAAAGAAATTTGTGATACGTATTTGTTTTTAAAGCTAAATTATAAATTTAACAATTTTCTAAAAAAATTTTTCTTAAACAAACCCATAATTTCACATTATTTACTACTCTTTTTAAGTAAGAAATTTATTTATTTATTTATACTAACCATAAAAAAATGTATTACAAATTTACTAATTATACATTCAACAATCAGCAAAAAAATTTTGAATATGTTATAACAAAAATATGATCGCCAAACAGACTTTTTGTTTTATAAATAATAACACTGTAAACATTTTATAAACCTTGATTTATAAACAAATAAACTCTTAAAGTTAGTTTCTGGATCTACTTTAGCTCTAAAGGAAATGTTGATAAATAAATCAAATTACTACGTATTTTTTGAGACACATCTGAATTAGACAATGGTTAATCAAACGATATTTATACCTAGTAACTAATATTTGCAAATCTTGACCAGTCTATACCCTTAAGGTTTGTACTATTTTTCGCTGATTTTAAACCCTTTAACCTCTTTACCTTAGTATACAGGGAGAGTCATTTTAATCTATGGATGGGAATTGTTCCAAAAGTAAGCGAGATACAAATAAATGTTTCAGCCAAAGGTTTTTCAGTATGGAGGGGGACATCGACCTGTCAAGGTCACTTTGACCTTGAAGGTCGTGTTAAAGGTTATTGCTCGAAAAAACCGTTTTTTCAAATGGGACCCCCTATTTTTTATTGCAGATTCGATAAGAGCGAAAAATTTTAGGTAAAAAATGATTTACATAAAAATTTTATTTTGACCTTCACAAGGTCCAAATTAAGGTCAAATGTGTAAAATCGCGAAATTTAGCTCATTTTCGCAGGCAAAAGCTTCTTTTGACACCGGATTGATAAGAAACAGGAAACTGTTTGTCAAAATTGATATTTTGGACTTTTTTATTATGACCTTGACAAGGTCAAATGTCAAAAACTGCAAGAATAAACTCATTTTGGAGGAATGCATTTAGATAAGCATAATTATGGTTTTATGAAATTAAAAATTCATTTCTGAATTAAGTAGTTGTATTTTCTCATTACTGGGTACCTAAAGAATACTATTCTGCAAAAAAAAAAAAAATGGAAAATTTTTGGTAAAAAATCGCAGTGTCGTACCTTAATACTAACGTAGGCAATGGATATTTTATGAACCATTGATAGCTTTTCAATAAATAATAATAATCTTTAATCATTTTTATTATGAGCAAATTAGTTGTCAAATGCGTTTGAAAATTGTGTTTAAAAATTAGAAAAATAAAAGTAACATTTATAAAAAGAATTTGTAACGATAGCAAAAGTATACAAATATTATTATTATTTATTTAGAAGCTATCAACTGTTCATATAAAACATTGATGGCCTAAACTGATTTGACATCAAAAAAATTAAAAATATTTTATGTCACATCCTTACATCACAATAAGTATTTATTTTACAACATTTTCATACAACTTTTCATAATGGCTGATTATTCTCCTAATAAAATTGTCGATATGATATTGGTTTTGGGGGAGTGACATATCAATTCCATGCTGCATCCAGGCTTTATGCTGAATGTCTTCCGGACATACGATATCCTACGGATTTGACAATTCGTAATTTGACCGAAAGAGCACGAAATAGACATCTTAGTCGTCAACGTCGACGTCATGAATATGACGAAAATGATCCAAGAGTCGTCACTATTCTAGCAGTCATTCATATTGACCCACATGTAAGTACTCGTTAGATAGAAAGGGAAATCGGCATACCTCAAAAAACAGTTTCAAGAATTTTGAGAGCTGTTCATTACCATGCCTATCATATCACTCTAACGCAAGCTTTAAGAGCACAGCACTTGATAGCTCGTGTTAATTTTTGCCAGTGGGCTTTATAGATGGTACATAATGATCCTCACTTCTTCCGATATGTGCTTTTTTCTGATGAAGCTATATTTGAAAGCGACGGACAGTTAAATCGACACAACTGTCATTACTGGTCGGATGTAAATCCCCACTGGCACAGAGCTGTAGACTGTAGAGTTCGCACCATACCATCAAACTGTAGAGTTTGATGGTATGGTGCGGGATAGTTAACGGTTATCTTATTGGACCCTATTTTTTTTATAGAAACGTTGATAGATTCACATATTTAGAATTGTACGACAATTTTTAAATGAACGCTATGCTGGTAGGTGGATTGGACGAGGAGGTCCAGTTCAATGGCCCGCTAGCTCACCAGACATCACATCGCCAGACTTTTTCTTGTGGGGATTCTTAAAAAATATTGTTTTTGCTCAAAGGCCAACCAATAAAGATGACATGATTGACCGAATTCGACGAGCTTTCGCGGCCATCCCTAGAGCAACTTTGCTAAGAACTGTGGACAGTTTTGAAAGACGTTTACGTATGTATCTTGAAGCAAACGGAGGTAACTTCGAGCATTTAATCCGTGGTTAATTAGTAAGTTACATTAATCGTGAGAGACAAGGGGACTCACGCTAATACAGCACCCCATCGTGAGAGGCAAGGGGACTCACGCTAATCCAGCACCCCATCGTGAGAGGCAAGGGGACTCACGCTAATCCAGCACCCCATCGTGAGAGGCAAGGGGACTCACGCTAATCCAGCACCCCGAAGTAAACAGAACTTACTGCGTCCACGCCGTTGTTTCTGGGTAATGCTAAAAGTAAGTGAAGAAAAGAGAATTTATTTATATTCAAATTAACAACTTTGACATTCGAATGATCTTGAAACCTCAATTTCAATGTCAAGAAGATATTAACATTGGTTCCTTTACGGTTTGAAATATGTTTAACACCAAATCTAAAAAAAACAGCTTTTAAGACTATTTTTAATGTTTAACGTTGATTCGACCTTGTCAAGGTCAGAATAAAATAGTCAATGATATTAATTTTGACATACAGTTTCCGGCTCCTCGTGAATCCGATGACGAGACTAGCCTTTTTCCTCGAAAATGAGTTTATTCTTGCAGTTTTTGACATTTGACCTTAGTTAGACCTTGTCAAGGTCATAATAAAAAGGTCCAAAATATCAATTTTGACAAACAGTTTCCTGTTTCTTATCAATCCGGTGTCAAAAGAAGCTTTTGCCTGCGAAAATGAGCTAAATTTCGCGATTTTACACATTTGACCTTAATTTGACCTTGTGAAGGTCAAAATAAAATTTTTATGTAAATCATTTTTTACCTAAAATTTTTCGCTCTTTTCGAATCCGCAATAAAAAATAGGGGGTCCCATTTGAAAAAACGGTTTTTTCGAGCAATAACCTTTAAAACGACCTTCAAGGTCAAAGTGACCTTGACAGGTCGATGCCCCCCTCCATACTGAAAAACTTTTGGCTGAAACATTTATTTGTATCTCGCATACTTTTGGAACAATTCCCATCCATATATTAAAATGACTCTCCCTGTAAATAGAGAACAATATATATGCGACTCTATACAATAATACTATATCCTGCCATTAAACATTTCCTAATATTTGAATTGTAATTATATTACAATTACGATATAGAATGTATAAGTGCTGTAACAAAAATTTGCGATTTCGTAAACACTTTTCTTAATTATTTTCATATGTACTTCTTTATTAATTAAACAAAAGCATTAAAAAATAAATTTACTACCTTCAGTATCACTAAATTGGATATAAGTGATAATTAATACTTTTCTAAAGAAAACAATGCTTGGCCATTTAATGTATTTCTTTCAAATACAATATTCATTACACAAACTTTCTTGCGTACGTGAACGAAGTTTCTATTGCGCTCGTGAAAAAAATCGGTCGCGCATGCTACATTTCCGTTCACGAAATAAAATCCTCCGAAGCGTATACCTTCAATTTTCCGCGATGTCGTCGATACGTGGAGGAAAGAATCGGAATGCGAGACATTTCACGAATTGTGTACGAGTATACATTTCATACTGTATCGCTTACGCTCTGATCGACGCATATACAGAATGACGTTATATATTTATATTAGGCACTTACCAAGCTATGGCACTCTTCTTACGGCTAGGTCTCTTACCGCTCAGCACGTATCGCTGCTTCTCTTTGGCGCTGTCAGAATGCCGAACACGTATGTCTCTCTCTATCTCTAGAAAAATTCGAAAATACTCCAAACGCAACAAAAAATCGTAATACTCTAATCAACACGTCGAATCTCTAAGAAAATGGAAAACACTCCAACCAACTCCTTGAATGTCTAAAAATCTCGAAATAAACTCGAACGCGAAAAAACTCGCGAACGAGAGAGAAAGAATTACGTTCTCATTAGGAGAAACAACGTTGTCATTTAGTTATATACATAAATATAGAGATTTTGGCGCGCAGCGCTGCCGTGTGTGTGTGCACGCGCGCGCATGTATTCGTTTGTACATGCATGCCCGCCGCGAGTCTGAACTCGCGAAGGCAATACGTCAAAATCGCCTGCTCTCCACCCGATCAGTGCATATTGTGACAGCTAAAGGCGATCGGCGACATTGAGAGAAGACAAAATATTGACAGCGTACGTATTTCTTACTATTGTTATTTGCTTTCAATATCTATTTAAACGAGTATTAAATTATTTATATTGTATGTTAGACAATGCCTGGACCGAGGAGGAGTAAGAGCGGTGGCTCCAATAGGAGGCTCAAGACAGCTGCATACGCTGCAAAAGAAGCGGTTCGCCTACGGTAGGATAGCAGCCACGAGCCACGTTTATCGGTGAGTACATTTCAATGCAATTTATTGTATACAGAAATGAAAATTTCCATCCATCGTGGCGGCGGTTCGGCAAGCTGGGGATGTGGCAAAAATAATGGGACGGGTAAAACCCATAGTACCCCGACTATACATTTTAATGCCCTCTGTAATTTTTATTTTAATTAATAAATATTAACAAAAAAGAATTTTTCATAACATGCTAATTTTTATTTATTTCCGGATTTCACATTATTTTAATAGTTTCCTGGTAGCAATGATCCCAATAAACTCGCTAATTATGATAAAATGAAATGGTAAAAAATTGAAGAGAAATGAAATATGGTCAAGTTTGACTAATAAAACTGTTTTATTTATTACAAACAAAATTGTCAACAAGCGCAGGGTCCTCATTTCTAAGAGTCATACATTCCTGCTTTTTGCCTCCCGCGCCATCTATCGAAAATCAAGTAACTGATTTATCTCTATTTTGCCGACATTTATAACATATATATACGACACATGCCTCGAATAGCTATGTAAATTTGTCCGACGAAATATGCGCTCAGTACTGCAGATAAAAAGTTCAAATAAATTGTTACTTCTTCTTTATACATCACCATGCGTGTCGAAATTTCATATATCCGCATAATCAGCTCCTATCACATACAAAAAATATTTTTATAAAGCCTATCTCAATGTAGCCGAATCTCATGCGGCAGACGACATTTTAGAGATATTTTGTTTCATTTTTTTTACAGCTGTACAAAATTATTAGCTGCAATATTGAAGTTTCGCCACCTGCTATATTGTCTAAACTTTCATTTAAAATTAATTTGATATGTCTAACTTATTTAGCAACTGCATATTTCGTCGGACAAAATCACTTCTGGTTTGGTAGTTCATAGTGGCGCGTCGATCGAGGTGTGGAGCACTCTTAAAAGATGTGGAAGTGCAATGGCTGTGTATTTCAGTTATGAAATCAGTTTTAATACATAAATCCTTAATTCGCCCTACAGAAAAATCTCAGGTGAGGTCTCACCTAAGATTTGTCAGTAGGGTTGGGTTGACTTAACGTACCATGACCGAAATATAGATGGTCTGAACTTTAAAAATTGAGAATCAGTGAGGCGAAAATAAAAAAATTTCGTAAATTATTTTTTGATCATAATTATTTTGCTAAAAGAGACATTTTTGAAGCAAATTAATGACCATAAGAAAGATCTCAATAAATAAATCCTCAAAATATGATACTCATACATAAGCATCAGCAACGAATCGAAGAAGAAATCAATAGAAATAATATAACGCAATTTGCTTAAAAAACAAATTCAAAGTATAATAGGCTCGCTGTTAACAACACGAACTTAAAAATTTGCAAGTGTAATCCGACCTTTGCGTAAGTTAGGTTATAAGGCTGTCGGAAATCGTGATTTCATGTGAAGTTTCACATCTCAGTGATCGCATAAGATTTCGACAACTTAACCTAACTTACGCAAAATAAAGATTAAACTTGCAAATTTTCAAAACGTTCGTGACAAATGTTGTTTATGTCGAGTGTACCTAATGACTTATACTTGCCATCAAAGCGCTACTTGAGCCCCTTCATATTAAATGAGATCCAAGCTTTCAATACTTAATTTCTATATAAAATAAAATACTAATTTTTTTTAAAAACTTCTTTAACATTAAGAATTGATTTTTTAGAAGAAAACAGTAACAACAGTGCATATTGGTTAAATGAACGTAATTATAACAAAGTTCTTCTAACTTTAATAAGACAAACCTTTGAAAATCATAAATGTCATTTTTTAGCAGACATTTGAGCTGAAAATTAATGTTCGTTAAACACGTCTATCGTAAATTATAAACAGCTTAAAATGGCTTAAAAATGTGAAGGAAAATAAATGAAAATTCCGTACGATTAAATAAAGATGTCAAAAGCTATTAGAAAGCTGTTAATCTTTATAGCATATATACTAGGTGCAAACACTGAAAAATAGGCTGCAGAACATTAAGTAGAACATTTTTTCATATTTCTTAAACATTATTTTCTATTTACAATTGAAGGTTGACAAAATGGCCCCGATACGATTACAAAACTGCCCCATCCCTTGCGAGTCCTTACAAAATCCTATAGGCAGATTTTAATTATACCAACTTAGAGAGCTAAAAACTTTTGTGTAATAACTTGAAATCAAGTCCTTAAACCTTGTAGAATTAATTTTTTTATTTTCATTTATCCTTATAAAACTAAAAATTAAATGAAAAATATTGCCAATATAGCTCTATCCTCTCCTAATACTAATAAATTATTTACTTTGCATAATTAATTATTTTTACATTCAATTTTATAGATTAAATCAAAAGACAAAATTAAATCGCAATAAAATATTATACCCATAGAACTTTTTTTTCAAATAGTCACCTCAAAATAAGATTGCGATTACACTTACCAAAACAAAATGTCTGAAGTCTTACAGCTGAGGAAACTAAATTGAGTGTGCGGTTTAAATTCAAAACTAAACACATAAATATTAAGCATACACTTTCTGTTAACTACTATTAAGTGGCACACTACAAGACAAGAATGTTATCTACCTGATACTATACCGAAGCCGAATATATTGGTGTATCTTATCTAAGAAGAAAATAAAATCTATGATATTCAGTTATCTTATTTATTATTTTTGTTTGTTTGGTTTTCTTTCCTTCGGCTGACAGTTTTGTAATAGTAAAATGTTCAGTTATGTCAGAACTTTTAGAAAATAAGTAGGTTAAAATGTGTGTGTGTGTGTGTGTGTGTGTGTGTGTGTGTGTGTGTATTTGTGATATCTCTGGAACAATACAGTTTTGTTTTTCGATTCATTATTCGTAAAAAACCTTAATTGGATCAATACAGATATTTTTGATGGTTTTTCTTTTTCCGGAAATCGAATATTTTTTTATATTCCATAAGCGATCGAATGCAACTAATATAGTATATCAGAGTATCTACATACTTACAATTATTAATATTTAGACTATGCAGTATAAGCAGTTATAATACGATATGCCCACTTTATATCGTATACTAGCATCAATTATACTTCTGCTTCACTCTAGAGATTATATAAAAGCATGTAGTAGAGATCACACCCTGCTGGAAGAAGTGAATAGAAATCTATTTAAGTCAATTAGAATTTACCATTTAAGTCGATAAGATTGCAATTAACTTGAATAGTGAATCTTAATTCCACTTTTTGCATTAGAACTTGATAAAATGCGATAAAATGTGATAAAATACGATAAAAATCGATAAAGATTAAACTTAATATGAAAAATTACAATTGAAATTAATAGCATTTCAAGAAGATCATGGTCTATCGATTTTAATTGTAATTTTTCATATTAAGTTTAATCGACTTCTATCGATTTTCATCGTATTTTATCGCGTTTTATCAAGTTCTAATGCCAAAAGCGGAATAAAGATTCACTATTCAAGTTAATAAGTCATCTAATCGATTTTATCAACGTTTTCCAACAGGGTATATAACAGGGTATAAAAAACATGTAGTATTTCCATATTCTTTTTCATTTACAAAAATAAGGTCCTTCATCTTCTCAAAGGAAGCCGATAGTAGCAAACTACTTCGTATTGGACTTAATGAGTCTAAAATAATCCATATTAAAAACCTCAAATATGATAATCAAATGAGATTTAAATGAGAATATGATAATCAGGTGAAAATTAAATGAGACTCAGCTGACTCTCATATGAAAATCACACCAAAATTACATCTGATTCTTATCTGATTCTAATCTGAGGTTTTTCAATAGAGATCTGCTTGTATGTAATTAGATTGATCAAATTTTTCTTAATAATAAATTAATGAAGAAACAGCACGCTGCTTGCAAAATTCACACACACTACGCACAGAAATATAAAGGAGAGAATCGATCGTCCTGAAAAGGACGTTAATAACAACTCTATTCGCACGCAATTAACACAAAAGTATTCGCAAGACGCAAAGGAAAAAAACGCAAGGTAACTGATTACTCGAGAGGAGCTGTCAGAACTAATAGGCACGTGCTCGCGAGCCCCAATCCCGCGCAAAAAGGAGACGCTTCTGGCGGAACGCGCATGCGCTTGCCCGTTCTCGCCGCACCGATCGACGCGCTACGGCGCGAAATTCGAATCTCACTACACGACCATACATAACCCGAACAGTTGTATTTCATAAATTCATGACCTCTACTAACTAAGATATTTGCTTTCTTTCATGGATAACGTATAAAGGTAATTCATATATGTAGATATTCATTTTCGTTTTTACATTGTTTCTAGTACATATACATTTTCTGTTTGAAAAGAAAATCAATAATAAAAAATATATTTATTGTTATTTAAATAGAATTTGGTTGTAATTATATTAATTAATTTTATGACTTCTTTTTTTTCCTAATGTTTAAACAGGTCAATATAACCAATTATTATCAATAAATTTACTTTTTATTATTGATTTTCTTATCAAACAGAAAATTTATTTGTACTAGAAAGAATGTAAAAACGAAAATGAATATCTTAATATATGAATTGCTTTGTACATTATCAAAAGCAAATAGCTCAGTTAGTAACGCAATATGAATCACCCCGCGAAGGTTCTAGATTCAAACCTCGATCGGGGAAATTTTTTTTTGTCAATTTAAGCCTTATTTGTTTTAAATAGTTCATTTTGTTAATTTAAACGTAGAAATTATTGTCTTTTTCAGTTTTTTCAGTAACATTTCAGAATTTTATTATTATTCACACGTAGTCTCGTGATGGTCTCGTGATAATCACGCGATTTTTTTCAGTAGGGACCTTATTGGAAAATCTTACGTGAGATCATGTGAGATCTCGTCCGAGTATAATATTTTTCATTATTAATTTTCCATTCACATCGAATTTGAGTTTCGCCGTCATGTAAAACATATTTTATTTGAATGTTTTGCACTCTTATTGTTTCTTCGATTGACCCATTGCATAAACGTTCTATTTCGTTACAATAGTCATTTACAGCCTCTCTTATTATATCATTATTCATTTTATTAATAGTTTATAACCACCTTCTGCTGTGATTATACCCATAGCATAGTCAGTTCATCTAGTTTTTTTAGGTTTGTTCGATCAATCGCATCTGTTAAGATTCTGGTCTTGATTTTTTCAGATCTTGGTACTTCATATCAAGAACTTTCATCATATTGTGATAGTGTGTAGAATTAACCATATTAAAATCAATATTGTAGTATAATAGTATAAGGATTTTAAAAATAATATATCCTGTGCTTTTGAATCATAACTTTATATACGAACACTTTGATCAATCTAGAGTCTTGGTGACTTCATTAGATGTCTTGGAGATATTTCTTGCTATTAAAATAGAATAAATTTAATATAATAACATTCTTAAAATGCGAATGATAACTCTAAAGCTATGACTGTAATTTATATTTACCGTACTACTCCTTTTTTGTTCGGCATTGTCTTTATCATTGAACTAACAATTGTCTATATTTTCAATATTTGTAATATTATCAGCTGTTGACCTTGTGCGTAAAGGTTCTTAGCATTTGTAATTTGTGATAATTCAGTTTTTCCTTTACAGAGTTTTCTTTAAACCTTTGTTGCACGTATTTTTCTCTTCATTGATTTTACTTTAAGACTCTTACTCGGTGGTTTTTGTGGTCGCTGATCACAAATCGGGAGTCAAATTTTTGAAATTATCAATTCAAGATGGCGGTTCCGAAATTTCCAAAATTATAGATGTACAAATTTGAAAATCGCGACTCAGGAGTTTTCTAATCACAAATCTGAAGTCATATTTTTTGAATTTTCAATTCAAGATGGTGGCTCCAAAATTTCGAAAAAATTGGATGTACAAGCTCACAAATCCGTACTGAGGAGTTTTCGGGGTTGCTAATTATGAATCTGTATTTATGTTTTGTGATTCTTCATAATAGATCTAATATGGCGAGTACTAAAATTTAAGCTGTGTAAATAAAAAAAATCGACAAATTTTCAAAATTAAAATGAATTTTTAAAATCTTATCTACAATTTCGACTATTTACATGTAAACCTAAAAAACATTCAATTTTTAAAAAGCAAATTCGAATTCAATTTAGCACTGAGTAGTGATTTTTAAGCTTTTACATACAATTTTTTCAGAATTTCGGGGCCGCCATCTTAAATCTGTCATGTAGAATTGAAAATTCAAAAAACCTTACTTTAGATTTGTGATCAGCAACCCTGAAAATCTCTGAGTCTTGATTTTTAAACTTGTATAACTTTTTGTATATATTTTTATATATAACTTGATTATAATAAACTAATTATATTTTTGTATATAACTTGTATATATTTTTAAAAATTTCAGCACCGCCGTTTTGAATCCATCATCTTGAATTGGAAATTCAAAAAATCTGGCTTCAGATTTGTTATCAGCGACCCTAAAAACCCCTGAGTACAGATTTTCAATTTGTTACACGAGTTAGATTTTTCAAAAATAAATTTTTTCGATAAAAAGGCCTTATTTATGTTTGTTTGTTTATATAACAATTATAATAAAAATTATGACAAATAAACCGTTTTCTTATGTTTTCTTACTAATCATTTAGTATGTGAATCGTAGAAACCGTACATTAATACGTTAACAATTGATTAAATAGTGAAAATCTGAAGTTAATTTGGTGGTAACCCACGTTACCAACGCGCAACAAAGGGTTAATTAAATATGCGTATATATTAGAATATAATTTAATAGTAATAAACTATTACTACAAAATATTTATTTGTGATATACAAGAGCTTCAGAATCTCTTTTTTTAATTGTTTTGTTGCAAGGATTACACCGAGTTGCAATAATGTGTTTTCCAAGATTGTATACTTCAGAGAATAACCAGCCCAATTCTGATGTATAGAATGATATATGATTTTTTTATATTAACTAGAAAAAAATGATTTACTTTTAATAATGTTAAAATTCCATAAAATAAATAATAACTATTCATTATATTGTCATCTATACTAACCAAATGCATAACCTCACAGACAGCGCAAGTACCAACCTGTAGAAAATTACTAGGCAGACTAGCGCACGCGCAGCGCCCGTGTCTGTGTGGATGCCACACTATACTAATACACCCGCCGAGTCTGTGTGAGCTCTCGTGTCGCGCATGCGCCGATGAGCGGAGTGTCAAGCAGGTTAGGCGCAAATAAATATTTTTCAATATGCTGCAGATTATGTATCTATAACTTGCAGATTGAATAAAAATAATAATAAATTATGCAACAACCTTAATTTTGTTTCTTTTAATTTAAACAGTATGACATTCGATTTATAGCAACTTGGAATTATGAAAAAAACTATTTTAACTATAATTATGTTAATATAGCAATTTATCAGCTTCAGTAATATTAAGTGCATTACTAAACATTGTTTAAAATTACCTGAATCAATTACCTGAACTATTCAAGTTAATAAAACAGTCATTTTTATACATGTCATTAATTAACATTCAGTACGTCACAGAAGCTGAAAATAAGTATCTGGCATATATGCAATGCTTCTAGATAGTTACATAAAACCATTTGACAGTTTGAACAGTTTCTTAATAAATAACTCTAAGTAATTATTAATAGCTTTATATTTTTTTATTACTTAGATTATATTCTTATAAAATCTCGAGCTGCGAAAGTAAACTGCCCTTGTTTCGTGACTGTTATTCATAAAATATTCAATTAGAAAAAGTCGAAATAAGTGTGAGAGACTATTATGATAAAATTACAAGCTCCGGGATCAAACTACCTCACGTTTTGTTACTTGCATTCTTGAATTTTTTTTCCATTAAATAGTCGGAGTAATTAAGAGCAAATAATTATTTAAAAAAAATCTGAACATCGAAAATTAAAGTACTCTACCTTACGGAGTGGGGGCATGATATAATTCCGATGAAATATCACTCTTAAAACCAAATAACCCACGCGCTTCGAGATTTATAAATGATCAATGGCAAACAACGGCAAATCGGAGAAAGGCAAACAAATTTTAAACCAAAACTTTATACCTAACTAACCCATACGCCCCAAGTTTTATTAAAAATACTTTGAAAATCGAAGAAAAGCGAGCGAAATCGCAAAAAATTCTAATACTAAACTATTTAACCCAAGTAGACCACGCGCCCCGAGATTTATAAGAGATACGTCTTAAAATCGAAGAGAGACGAGCGATAGCGGGCGAGATAAATGAAAATCTTAAACTCAATATTTCATTGCTAACATAGAGGCAAAATCTCTTTTCTAATGTAATTATTCATTATTCCCACTCGAACGATGCCTTGATGTCATCCGTTGAAAGATGCTGGTTCAACGCAGAAGCTCATTTCAAATAAACTTTGAATTTAAATTATTCAAACCAAATTTCTTACAAGGTCTTAAGTATAATCATCCGGCGCTCACCGATTTTAATTTTCAACAGATTTGTTCAAGAACATATTTTTACTAGAATTTGACAGCGCGCTTCGCGCGCACTAACTTTGTTTACGATTCGATTTGTACTTAATTAACAAACGTATAAAATTATTGTTCGACTTTTTTATAGCATGAAATTTTAACTACTCTTTTAAAATTTTAAAAACTAATTATATGACAGTATCAAAATTCCCTAAAAAAATATTTAAAATAACCAATTTTAAAATCTTTATGTGTACAATTCTTTATAAACATAATTTTTAACATTTGTATTTTCCCTTTCATGATCACCAAGATAAACTATAAGTGAATCCCAAGAACGAACTCGAGACATAGCAACATACAACTGTCCATGATTAAATACGTTTCTTCGTAAATCTATGCCAATTTTATCAAATGTTTGACCTGGTGATTTATTTATTGTCATCGCAAAGGCTAATTTTACCGGAAACTGTCTCCTTTTGAAAGAGAAAGGGTACGTATCCTCGCAATATAAAGTAATCCGGTTCAAAAATACAATGTTATTTGCCTTATCTCCTGTTAAAATTAAACATTTAAGTAAATGATTAGAAAAATCAACTATTTGTAATCTTGTACCATTGCATAAACCTTCGTTGATACTAATATTTCTGATAAGCATTACAATGCAGTTTTTTCTCAAATTTAGTTGATACGGTGGTAAAAATGGAGGATTTAAAGTATTTAAATATTCTGGTGTAGCTAAGTAAGTACCTCGTTCATGTCATTGCCATTGTTACAATTTTCAGTACTGTCAATGCTAGTATAAATACGTTCTGTATTCGGATCAAGTAAATTGGTAACTTGTTTATTAAGTTCATCTACATCGATATTTCGTGGTGCTAAAATAGCACTTTTACCAATTTCTTCAAATTTTTTTTCATTAATTAATTTACCAAATATACAGTCAACTAAATCACTATTTGGTTGCAATATACAGATTTCCGGAAGTCTCAAATTATCATTTTCATCATTCAAAATTCCATTACCAACATCTAATAAGAACTTTGCAAATTCAATTTCATTTGGTCGCACTCTCATATTTTGTGTAAGAGAGTATTTAATGAAATGTTTCCATTCTTCACTATACTTAATAGAAAGATTTAATATCTCCGGACGGGTTCCTCTGACCTTGATAGGTAGAAGTTGCCTGAAATCTCCTCCTAAAATTATGATTTTACCACCAAAGGGTAAATTATTATTCATAATATCTTGCAACGTTCTATTAACTATTTCTAAAGCATATCTTGGCGCCATTGGAGCTTCATCTCAAATAAATACATCAGTTTCTTTAAGAAATTGACATTCTTTAGATTGAAGTTTAAAACTTGAAGAAGAATCGCTGAACATGGGTACTGGTAAGCCAAAGGTTTTATGTACTGTTCGTCCATTAGAAAGCAAGGTGCGATTCCTGTGAAGGCCATTGAACAAATTTTCATATTGTTCATTGATAACAAATAATAGATTGTTGTGTAAATAAAAGTTTTTCCAGATTCTCCAGGGCCATCAATATATATACATTTATTTGGTACGTGAGAATTAGAATCAGCTGCAAGAAGAACGTTATCTACAATTTCTTTTTGTTGGTTATTTAATTTTTCATATTGTTCTTTGCCCATGTTAATTGTTTGAGCTGTATTTTTGTCAGCCAACATATAATCAATTTCTACTGGCTGTTCCATTGTAGGAAAATCAGTCAAGCTTCGACCTTCATTTATTAATAAGTTATTAATATGCTCATACGCCATTTGATGACTGACGATTATATCGTTGTTGCGTGAAAAATCCTCTGACATAGCATCTTTAAATGCTTCCCATAATTCTTCTGGATGCATTGGTTGACAATGAATGAGAATACGAACAAATAATCGACGTAGTCCTTGAGGCATCATCCACAAGTTTGCTTCTTCCATTGCACGTATCCACTCTTCATCATCTTCTATCAGTCCTAAAGCTAAACATGCAACCGAAAATGAAGGCAGCAGTTCACCATCAATGGTTTTTAAGGAATCAAAGCTAGTTGTCCCTTTCACATGTAACAATAACAATCGCACGTGAAATAATTCAAATTCAGTTGGACTAACTGAGCGAATACGACCAAAAACGTTAAACTGTTTTTTTCGAATTTCCCATGTTGTTTTTTTAGTGACCGGATCCTTCTTATAAGTATAATGACAAGGAATATCTTTATATAAATATTGCTTTGCATTTTAATCTTCCAAATTTAGTTTGAAATAATCTAACAACATGCTACTTGATTGATTTAAATTTATTGGCCTGTTATTAGTGTTATTAGAAATCACAATAGATTGTTCGTCAGGTAAATGTACGGGTAACCGTTCGATAGTATGACTTTTATGTCGTAATAGTTTGCTGAATATTCTGTGTGCTGCTTCTACGGGACCAAAATATCGGGCTTCTACGAAATCTTGACACTCATCATGGTCAATAACTGCTTGTTCATTTTGGTCAGTAATTATAACATTCGCTGCATCGTGCCCTTTATAAATATATTTATACATGTATTTTACAGCTTTGATACTTGATACTGCTTCTACATTGATATGACAATCGAACATTTCTAAAAGTATAGGAGAATATGGAACTACCTATTGATTATCTATAGTTCGACCGTTAGGGTGCTCATAAGTAATTCCATTATCCCTTCTACGATAGTAAGGATATCCATTTTCGTCCATTGTTGTTTCATTTTGAAAATGTTTTGGAAAATGTTTAGAACACTTATCATCGACCATGCACCAATCACCAGATGGTCCGTGTATCATATTTTTCATAACAATTTCATGTAGTCGCGGATTATTTACTGCATCGGGTATTTCGGCTGATATGAATTTGTCAACAATTTCGGTAGTAGTTATTTTGAAACCATGCTTTAAAGTAATTAATAAATGCATATGTGGTAAACCTCGTTTTTAAAATTCAATAACGTATACGTAAGCTGCAACTTCACCAAAATACTTTTTCTTTATAACAAAATCAAGCAAACGTTCTTTTTTCAAATCAAAAACTCGAGCACAGAGATCAGGCCGATCAGCAGTTTGCTGATGAGGTAGAAGGTTTTCCTCAATTTCTTTCCATTTCGGATTACATGTCATAGTTAGGAACAGACATGGTTTACCTTTTTCATTAACGATAGCCATTGCATCTTGATAGCATTGTTGCATATCACGGGGCGAACCTATAAATGTTGATGGTAAAATAATTGTTTTGCCAATTCGAGCTTCAATGTCGGCCGCGGCATTGTTCATGTGATCGTGTACGCCTTTATATGTATCCGCTCGTATTTCTTTTTGATGAGTTCTAATATAAAAGATCCTGTCTTTTTCGATTTTTACGTAAGAATCTACTATCCATTGCTGGAACAGCTTACGACCCATGAGAAACGGATTAAATTCATTACTCCTAAATGCTATTTTATATCTAGTATAAGCTAATCGGGTTATGCGAGTATTTTTTGAATAATTATTCCCAACTCGTTTTAGTTCACTATCCACTGTAAAACAGTGGATAAACCCACGGCTCAACGTTAGGATCCATTGTGCTGACGACCTGTAAGGCTTTATTAGAAATATTTCGAATAGTTACGTAAGATTCCGGAATTTCGCCATCGGCTGTAGTTGAAAAAATTGCAGCCACTTCATTTACACGTTGGAAATTATATCTTCTTACATCAGTACCTGGTTTGAGTGAGAAAAGTAATTTTAACTCTCCATGAATATTATCGTTATCGTTTGATATTTGTTGACTTTCAAGTTCTTCCTTCATCATTACATAAGATTTAGCAAAATCATTATTTTCACGAATTATTTGATCAAGTAATCTCATCGTATCATGATTGATAACTGGATGTTGATTTCTTCTAAAATTGTTTGCTTCTTCGGGATCAATTATAAATAGTTGTCCATACGAAGGACTTTCGTTGACGGAAGGATATAATGCAGTATTAATTTGATAATATATTTGTCCTTGTATTTTAAAGCAGTATGGTCCAGAACGTCTAGATTGAAAATTAAATAAATTTGCATTAAAAGATGCAAATGATAAAGAACTATTGTAACTTCGAATATGTTGAAAGAAGTTATTTGAGAAGTGGTGTGAGTTATCGAACATACTTCTAAGATCATTCGGAAATGGACGTGGAGGGTCCAAAACTACAGATCCATGACCACAACAGTCACTAAAAGACAATCCTTTATTAGAAATTTTTTCATCATTGAAATGATTAGCATTACAATGTCGGCATAAAACGTTCATTTTCCCTAGATAATCTTCTTGAGTTATTATTGGTTCAGGTTGTTCATCGATATTTATAGGTCTATTAATAATAAGATCACGAGCTGCTTGACGACGACATCGTTGAAGTTCAGCATTTCGTATTCTTCGATTTCTTTGGTATATAATTTCTTCCTCAGGAGTACGTTGAGATTTACGACCGCGTGGCATATTTAAACAATAAATTTAAAGTAATAATGAAAAATGAAAATAATAGTTGAAATTTCTGGATGAAAAAAATTCAATATTTAAATAAACAAAAAAACAATCGTAAGCAAATATTAAAATAGAATTATAAATCAAAGAAAATAAAGCAAATGTAATTTTGTTAGTTTTTTAAAGGCGTAATCGAGGTTGAAATTGCAAGTCCAGGTTAAATTATCGTTGAAGGTTATATAAAAAAGGTTCAGGTTGATGTTGATAAAAGGTTCAGGTTGATGTTGATAAAAGGTTCAGTTTAATGGTAATATGTTATTACTATTAACGTTAATGTCAACGATTAGGTTAGTGTAGAGGTTGAAGTTGTAGGTCAGAAGTAAATAAATTAAAAAATGGAAATACAAGTATATAATGAAATAAAATTTATTCATCATCATATTTGGAGGTTAAGGACTAACCTAACGTGATTTTTTTTCCTGTATATATATATACATATAAAAAAGTTGTTCAAGATTTGCCTTGGACACCAGAGTTTTATATATATATATATATTATTTTCTAAAGCAATATATATATATATATAAAACTCTGGTGTCCAAGGCAAATCTTGAACAATTTTTTTTATTTAATATAAGGGAATAAAGCGCGAAATTTTAAAATCAATGCACTAATATAACTTCACCTTATAATCTTATAAAAACAAATAGAAATCTTTTTGTTATCAAAATTTATTGTTACTGAAAATAACATACATAATAACTTACATTTTATCGTAGTTTACATTTTTAAATTTTCGAAGTTTTACATTAGTAAAAAAACACTATTATTTTATGAATTAAAATGCTGTTGCTGATGTATCTTATGTTAAGGGGAAGATGTACTAAATTAAATAAATTTTCTAAAGCAATATTTATCATGACTTTCCAAATCTGGAAAATTTCCGAAGTTTTGAAAATTTATGAAATTTAGTTCATCTTCACTTAAATATCATTATTTAAGTCATTTTCATACACTACTAAATAACATTTTTTACATATATATATTTGCATTATCATATTATAAACAGCACAGTCTTTCGTTGAAGTTTTGAACTTTGTATTATAAAGTAGAAATTTCTTTATTACTAGTAGAGTAACTTATTATTATTATTTTTAGAAATTACTTTCAAATCTCACTATAGTTATACTATATCAATTATACTTTACTAATATCACGATATTGACTTAGTAGTATCGTATAACAAAGAGAACAAATTGTACATTATATGTACCTATAAACCGCATGCGGATCTTAATCCTAATTTTAGAAAAACTTTGGAAGTCAACATTTTAAAAAAGAATACTGAAAAATATCAATATGTAAGTCATCAAACATTTCAAAAGGAAATCTATATAATAACCTAATCGGAACTCCGTGTCTAATGTCAAAAGTGCTTTACTTTCCAGATCAGGATTCCTTTTGAAATATAATGAAAAAAAGCCACTTAATCTTCGCGTCCTCTGGTTGGATTCCGTGTGCCTCTTAAGACTGCTTCGCGAGATAAGGGCGCGACATCTTCCCTAAAAATAATGTCAGACATATTTTGACACTCAATGCGCAGTGGTTGACCTATAATATAGAAAAAATTTTAAATATTATCGGAATTTTAAAACTTCTACTTATTGTCAAAAAAAAAAAATTAACTGGAGAACTAATGACACCTGTAACCTTGACAGCTTGACCTTTCTGCATTTGGGTCGGAACAAAGTTAGCAACTTGTACGATAACTTTATATGTGCCATCTGTAATGGATCCCACTCCGTAAGACATGTTTTGATATTGGCTAGGTACTTGAGAGATTACAAACTTTATGTTGCCAGAAATACCTACAAAAAATAAAATAAATTATTAATAAGTAAAAAAGTCCACACTCAAAATTAAACTTTTTAGTGCACAAAACAAGTGAGAAAATTAATAGATGAGCCCTCAACGTGTATTTATCTCTGCATGTAAAGTTTGGTAAGGTTTCAGTTGCTGGAAGACTAAATTTAATATCGAATACACGAACTGACGATACCATCTCAAAGGAAAAGTTTGTCTTCCCTTGACTATAACCATACCAAGCTTTACAGGCATGGATAAATACATGTTGAAGGCTCATCTCTTGATTTATACCTCTATCGTGTGCACCTGAAAAAAAGAAGAAGCATTTTACAGAATTGTTTGAACAAAAAATTGAATATTTCCTTTCAGATGCACACGATAGATCTGACAATCAAGAGATGAGCCCTCAGCATGCATTTATCCATGTATGTAAGGATTGGTAAGGTTATAGTTAAGGGAAGACCAACTTCGATATTAAAAAGTTGAATAGACGATACCATTTCAAAGGAGAAGTTGGTCTTCCCTTAACTATAACCATACCAAATTTTACAGGCATGGATAAAGGCATTCTGAGGGATGATCAATAAATTATTTTTTTTTATTTGGTAATTTTTTTCTGAATAGTAATTCGACTTACTAATTTTTCCTGATGTGTGGCCTATTTCCTTAAAGGAGACTTCCTCTGGTAGAGGTTCTGGTATGGCATCTGGCTCCTGATGATTCCCGTAGAAACTGATTATGGTGTTCGTCTGGATGATGAGCTCAAATGGCACAAAGTTCTGCTCTCTTCTTTCATAATTCAAGATGGTTGCTTTACTCTTCACTCCGTCCAAGCATAATATATAAAACAAACATGAGAAATGTTATTTTCTAGTAATAAAAAATAAATAATTTTCAGGTATAATTTACTTACGCGTCCAATTTGTATGTCGTTCTGAAACTTGTTTATTAGCGTATCTCCCCATATGAGAACAGTTATTCTCCTCTCTCCGTTGGTTAAAGTGAATTTATACAATACATATCCTTTTACAGCCTTCCTTCTTTCGATAGCCTCCACATAACCTACAATTTCACTGAAATTTAAAATAAAATAATTAGTATATGTTATTAAATGATTAATTCGGAAAAATTGTTGATTAATTAGATGATACTGACATAGCTGGATCCTTGTCGACGATATCATCAAAAACGATGTTTTCTGAATAGGGAGGATCATCCTCCGGGTTGCCTAAATTCATGTTTCTGTCCATTTTTCCAACTTTAATTTAAAAAAAAATAATTGAATTGTAATAAATATCAAAGCGAATTAAATTAAAACTGAATTATTAAAAAAAATTACAATATAATTGTATACAATAGAAAAACACGTGTGAGCCCTGGCCATAATCTAGCTTTCATTTTTTCACAAAGAAATTACTTTTTACAAAAAAATATATTAATTTTTTATGAACTAATAATATAATATTATATTATAAAATAAATATACCTACGTTGCGAAAACTGATGGATGCCTGGATTTTTCTTTAGATTAGAAAAACAGCGCCTAGCACAGCACACACGCACGTATTCGGTTGATAGGGATGACCGCTAACCGGATGAGAGAGAATGATGTATGTATAAACAAATGTATGTTCTCAGAACAAGTGATACGCGCGTACCAGAATTCGGTCGTGACTGTCACAACCGCGAAAATGACATGCATACACCCAAAAAACTTAATTATATCATAAAATTATTGTTCAATATATTATTAAACTGCGAAATTTATCATTCCTTGTTAAATTTGTTACATATAATAATTTAAATTACAAATTATAATTCAAAATACAATTTTTACAATTTTAAATATAATTTGAAGGACTGGCCAAGACGCATGCGCACGACCTAGACCAATCACATAGCCGCTTCACTTGGCTTCAAAACATCCGGTCATCACTTTTATAAAGAGGGATTAAAACAATATGATACTGCATTATTTAAATTAAACGTTATTAAAGTCATTTATAAGTAAGTTTTTAAATTACAATAAATAATTATTTCTTAACGTAATTACATTTATTTTATAATACAATTTCGAAATCTTTTGTATCAGAGCCATCTGTCAGTCCACCTGATCATCATAGCACCCGTCATATCGTTTTCCGGTCGCCGACTAATATGCTCAGCGCACATAGGTTTGCTATTTTCGTCGCTCATCTTTAGTCTACATTATAACAAAACAACAATTTTGTGCCTTTTCAAGGTAGGCACTGTTATTTATTACTATTGTACATTTACACATCTTCTAAATATTTACAAAACATGCATAACTACTACATATAATATAGGTTATGTCAAAATTCATCATTTTCATTTTTTTGTGGCTATCGTAGACTTATTTCAGTTCTGAGCATCAAAGAGAACTTTGTTAATACATTTTTTTAAATTCCTACATTCACCTTCAAACTATATATGTTTCAAGTATATCTGAAAATTTCAGTTCTCTTTGATGCCCACAACTGAAATCAGTTTCCGCTAGCTATCAAAAATGAAAATCATGGATTTTTTTCTTCGAACATAAGTTGTACCAAGTGTATAGTATATTTAAAAGTTGTCTTTATTTACAGCGTTTTTAAGGACGTACCATTGTTGAATTTATTCGTCAAACAATTTATTGCAAACCAACAAAATTTTTTATTTTCAACTTTTTTCACAATTTTTAGGTGTACATTAGGCAATGTTTGGATTATATGGATAGTAATCAGCGTTACTACCGCAAGACCTCGAATTAGTCCTACACTAGGAAAATCGACCGCGCTTCGCGCGTTTAATATCGTTACGCACGTCTTTCTTTACATTCTAAAATGAACTCAAACGTTAACATTTTCCACACTCTATAATATAATACATATTTGGTTAACTTTGTATCTTTCTAAAAATCATATATCGCCCAATGCAGTGTAGGTTATGTGCTCTTCTGTTTTTGAGGTTAGATGTTCGCTATTTATTTTATGGCATAATAATTAAATGTCACAAAACTAATCTCAAAAAATACTAACCTAAATACTATCGTTTTTTATTATTTTTATTAAACTCTTTACCATTTAAATTCAAATATTAAATTTTAAATGTTGGCGCCATTTAACCCGGATATATCTGTGGACCAATCCATCGTTCAACGCCAACTTCATTTATAGGCTTCACAACATCCGGTCATGACTTTTTTAAGAGAGGATTATCCCTAGAAGAACTGTTGAAAATAAAATGATCATAAAATGATGTATTGCATGGTAGCCAAACATGTTTAAATTAATATTATTTTTAGAAACCCTATGACCTTGCGACATAATCATGAGTATAATATACTGTATGTTAGGATACGATTATACTGAAATTAAAGAGGTTATGGTATGTACATTTGTAAAGTTCTCTAGTAGAAATATTCACAAGTTATTAAATAATTAATTTAAATGAAATTAAGAAGTTTAATTATTGTGGTCGTGAACACATACGTTGTGAAAATAACTACTGATTAATTTACAGGCTTGTAAAGATTACGTTGACGACATATAATAATCGTTCAGCATAATAGAGTCATAATTATGATATTTTTTATGCTTATAACTTTAGTCATAATTATAATCGTATCGCTTATGCTGAATCGTATATGCTCGCTACGCTCGGCCACTATATACACGCCGTGCTAAAAAGAGCCATTTTAGCCACACATATCGTAATGTACTATTATTATATACGTATCAATTAAATATGTTTCTTATCGTTTACATTTTATTCTCACAAAATTTTACGAAATGCCAATTAATTTATTTTATCGAAATTATCAAATACATGTATAAAATCAATCAAATATTTTAATAGGCAAAAATTGAATTAAAACTTCTTAACTTTTCTCTGTGTACTCCTTTACTACATCTGTACCTGTTACGTGCACGCAGTGTCATAAAATAGTACTTATGCTACTGGTATCGCAATATACTATTATACCATTAAAAAATTCTTATTTCAAAATGATGTATATACGAGTTTTTTGCATGAAAATAAAGTATTATTGTATCCGTTTTCCCTGTTACAAATGTTATTTTTTACAGATAACAATAAATGCGATATATTCTACGTAAGAATCACTGTCACGTTACGCTGGCTATAACCTCCCTTTAAGTAATATAAATTATAATTGTTACAAAAAAATATAATTATATTTTACAGGGTTTTGAAACAAGAAAAATTTCATCAAGAGTATCTGGGAATATCTTGGACAAGTTAAGTACAATTTCTATTTTTTAATTAGTAACGTAAGTGTTTATTAATTCAGAGAATATTATGAATGGCTGCTTGAAGCGCCAAATCGCATAAGCGCCTACATTGGCTGCTCTTTTTACTTTGTATGGCTGCTGTTAGCGCCGTAGTTTTTATTATATTTGGCTGCTCAAAGCGCCTCTTTACGTAAAACACAGCGCCTTAAGGATTGGCTGCTTACGAGTTTTACAAGTATGAATGTTTGTTACATATAGCACATAATTTTGTAGAGTAACTTGCATACTCTGACTAGCGAAAGCACTCATCATGAGTCGTAATTATAATCGTGATTAGGAAAAGGAACCTCTTTTTTCGTTGCAGTTATTCGAAGTTGCAAACGAAAAAAATAAAGCTTATTGTAAAGCGTGTAATCACAAATTTACAGCTAGAAAAAATATTTTAAAAAAATAAGTCAAATCAGCAAGTCACGTAAAAAATTTTGAAAAATGTACAGAAAAAATTAATGCACATTTTTACAATGACCAAAGTCAAAAAAAATAATGTAAAGCAATCTTATGATAACAATCATAATGCACAAATAAATATACAACAATCACATGATTCAGTCCATCTAAATAATGTAATAAGTACCTGTAAGAATGATGGAAATGTTGAAGAAGTCAAGAGTTTGAAAGTGAGGAGATTCGCAGTACTGCGACATGTTGTAATAATTCCTAACAAATAAATAAAGATTATCAACAGTTACATAATAATAATCAGCAATATAATAACAATACATCGTAGTCAGAAGACACTGTCACAAATCTCGATGATTTTTTAGAACAGTCACAACGTATTGAATAATATCGCTGATAATATCGAAAATGAACAAAATTTATTACAAGTCGTTTAGAATAATACAAAATCAGAGGAAACATCCGAACTTAATAAAAGTAAACATAAGTTGAATCCAAAATGACTAGAAATTCATTATTGGATTCAACCCATTGACAACGACTGTCTTAAAATAAAATGCAGTGCATGCAACACAATTATTAGAGCTAATTCCACAGTATTAAAATAACATGCTTCTAGCCAAAAACATCAAATTGCAGCTGATAATATTGATGTATTAGATACTATCAATTGTCAATAAGCAATAACAGAAATAAAAATAAGTGTTTTCTTGTTGATACATTAATACCATTTTTGAAAACTGTAGCTTCTGATTCTGTGATATTGCAAAATATTGAATTAGATAGTAAAAAACTGCTAATATCATATGTAACGTTATAGCTCCTAATCACAAAGAAAAGATGATTGGAATTTTGAAAAATACAAAATTTAGCATTATGATTGACGAAAGTACAGATATTACCGTCCAACAATCTGTGTGTATTATGGTTAAATATTTTGATGAGAATGTTGATAGAGTGCGTGATAGTTTGTGGGAATTAGTGCTTATATTTGATAGTGATGAACATTGCAAGGCCGATGCTGAAACTATCTGCAATAAAGTGCTTAATACGTTCACAAAAGACGAAATTCCGTTGAAGAAAATAATTTCACTTTGTTCTGATACGTGTAATTTAATGATGGGTATTCATAATTCAGATTCTGAAAGATTGAAAAAAATTATTCCTGGAATAAAAGTTTTTAAATGTGGCTGTCACATTCAACACTTGTGCGCCAAAGATGCTATTAAAAAGTTGCCTCCTATATTTGAACAAATACCTAATTTATTATATAATTATATTTATGTTAGTTCAAATAGGTGTAATCGATGGGAAGTTGCACAAATAAAATCGAAGTTAAAATCCCTGCAAATATTAAAACCCAATCAATCGAGATGGTTAAGTTACTATTCTTGTATGAATAGAATTTTACGCAGACATAGTTGTTTACAACTATTTTTAGAAGGGGAATTAGTCCCTGAAACCAATATTAAGAATGATCAAAAAGTTGCAGTAAAAACTTTACTTAATTATTTTAAAGACCCTATTAATAAAATGTATGATGTCACACTATGATTGTAGAAATTTTTTTCAAATTATTTGTGGTTAACAAATCGCTGCAATCACAACAACCATTGATTTCTGAAAATAAAGAAGTCGTCAGAAACTTATATCGTGACTTGTTAAAACTGTATATGAAGAATGATTATGTAGATAGTATTGATATTAATGATATAAATCCGAAAAACGAAAATTATTTTAAGCCTTTGAACGAAATAACCGCATATGTAAATCAGTAGAACAATTTATTCATAAAGTAACTGATGTTTTTATTAGGCTTAAATTTCATCAAGATTGTCAATAATTTTTTATTGAGTTATGCACGGGCTTAAAAAAAAGATATGATTTCGGTGATAATATTGTTGAATATTGTAAATGTTTTCATCTCAAAAATGCATTGAATGCAGAATTTCATAGGAATGAATATAATGATTTAAATGAACTTTTCAATGTACTACCCAAACTTGTTAATGATCATGATGCATGTCTTATGATTACAATAAATGAAGAATGATCTGACTTATTAATGTACTCAGATTTAATTAATTTTATGATAGAAGAAGTCGATATTTTTTGTTTTATGGTTCGAGAATACAAGGATGATAAAGGAAATTATTTGTTTAGAAATATTGCTACATTTGCATTACATTTTTTGTGTTTTCCAAATTCCAATGCTACGTCAGAACGATTATGAAGTGCGTGTAATTTAGAAAAAAGTTTAATAAGAAATTCCCTTAAATTTGGAACGATTCGTGGTATACTTTTATCTTTGCAATATATTAGAGACGTTGAAGGAATACTATTCTTTGAACCAACAATGGAAATGCTATCACGATATGAAGTTTTATGTGATTTATATTTATATTTATATAATTTATGTGATCAACATCAAAAACGTAAAGATGTTAAGGAATTTAATCAGTATAAAGGTATCTCACTGACAAAAGAATATTTAAAAAAATGTAATGAAGAAAGCAAATTTTAAATTTACTTAATTAAATATTTTAATGCGCATGAATCTCGTAATGCGCAACAGATTCGTCAAATACGACAGGTGATTGTATGCTTAGCACCTCCTCCATTTCGTTGAAAATAGCAAAATAGTATACAGCTTAATTTTTTACGACTCTTAGACCCAGACTTTTTAGAAACTGTATATTTTGACGTGTTAGCAGTTTCAGCACTCGTTGACGACTGATTGCTCGACGGCATTGCAAGTTCTTATTATAGCCTTTACCAACCTTGGGGTTGTACACAATACCCATTGTGCTTAGACTGATTTGATGTGTAATCTAATTGTTATGGCTTCACCGCGAAAATTAACTAAATGTCCGTCTTGATCGACGAGGTGCAGGGACTTCGATGATCTTATAGCCTAGCGAAATAGCTGGGAAGAATTCTTGTATGGTGTGCACCTTATGCTCGTTTATGTATGCCCCAGAAGTAATATTACATTTAACGCGTAATACGTTAACTTTCAATATGGCTACTGGCAAATCAGATTCGTGATTAATATTTGGCGGTAGTACGCGACTTGTGAAACCCAACAATTTTCCAATAGAATCTTCTGGCCGGAAATCAATTGATTGGCTACACTTGACCATGCAACGAGGGGTGTTATTGTCCGGCTTGAGTTTGATTGTTATGCTTTTTGATGCTAGAGCCTCTTTCAGAGTCTTCTCAATGTCTTCAATTTCGTAGCTGCCTGTAGGCAAAATGATGACTTCCTCTCCCACGTAAAACTTGTTATTGCCTCTGTCTATGTTGGATATCGATTTAAATGTGAGCAGTTCCACAAGTCCAAGAACGTAATTTTTACTTGGCGAGAGTTCAAGCGGTGGAAAATATTGAGCTTGCAGAACAGAAGATGTTCCAGATACGCTCACTGTTAGTGAGTCTTCCATGACTATTCGAACAATACTGAGTAAACCGGAATCTCAAGCAATACTTATATAGCATACAAAAGAAATTTTAGACAAAGATGGCCGCAGTTGTAGGTGTTGTAGTCTTGGTAATGTTTCTGATTGTACTTGAGTCCGCTCACATTCCAGTATTCCATAAGATCCTGAAGTGGCTGTAAATCTCCAAAACTATCAAAATACACTACATCGCTGCCTCGTTTTCGATATGCGACCCAATGCGTGCCAGGTCCACTTTTATCGTCGAGATTGACGATAGCTGATTCACGATAATGTGGTCCACTCGAAAACGTGTACATCTATTCAAAGTCGCTGAAACAGCCCAAGTATAAGTTTCTCGAGCAGCTTTTACAACCTTTGCCCTACATAGAGTACTTCCCTTTCAGTGAGCATGACGCAGTTGTGGCACCTAACGACGTACTCCCTGATTCAATCATGATTTTCGACAACGTCGCCTGCGAGAGACCGGACAAAGTTAGAGCCTTCTTTTGCATGGGGAGAAACAAAAACGTGGACTGTTTCTATCTCAGTAAGTCATACGCTCACATTTCAAAATATTTGGTACGTGATAACGTAAATGTGCTGGTAGTTTTTCGTCAAGATGATGTAAATCTTAAACATATATACGATGACCATGTGAATTCCGATGTGACATATACAAACTTCAAAGATTTATGTTCAGCATGCTGGAATGATGGTCAGCATGGATTTCTTTTTATCAACAAGGAGCGAGCACTCAACGATGAACGTTACAGAAAAGGCTTTCATTGCTTTACCACAAATATATATAACCTATAGCAGACCCTGAGTATTTGCAGTAGACTGTAAATAGTCGAAGATTCAACATGGCAGACATTCGACGTGAAAAAGGCAGTCTTCAACAAATTACAAAATCTCGCGAAGCAATTAGACGCCAACATAGATTGCTAAAGCAAAGTAAAGCTAGTATGAAAAAAGCTCTTGGTGAAACTTTTAAACCTATAGTAGATCCGCTGGAAAAGCTAGTGAAAGTGAGATAAGAGATCAAGCTAGAACCTCAAAAACAAGAATTTTTTGATGATAAACTTGATGAGAAACGTGATGATAATAATGATAAACTTCATGAGAAACGTGATGATAATAATGATAAACTTGATGAGGAACATGATGATTTCGATGATACGCTACTCAATGAAACAGTTGATGCTTTATTTAGAAGTGCCAAAGCTGATAGCGAGGAAGAGGATGAGAAGAGTATTGATACGAACGACAAGTATATTTAGCTGCTCAAACAATAAGCAACAACGATACTTTGATCATATCTTTGAAATTCGTAAAGATGGTGAAATACTAAAGATCAGTGATTCACCCATAGAAATCCACAAAAAATATGTTAGCGGTTTAGATAGAAACGGGAATTGGTTAAAGTATGCGAAAACTGAAGGTCTGCAAGAACTGCTTTTTAAACTAAACCCAGATATGTCATTGATTCAGCTTGATGATTTGCAAAATTATAAGAAAATTCTCGAAGCTACAAACGCATATCGAAAACGTTACAGTTTCGATCAGCCTATACGTCAGCAAAACAGCAATAAATATAATACCATGATTGCCCCTCTATTTAAGTTGCAAAGCCCTGCAAAATATGGTCGTGGACTCTTACCTCGATATAAAATTGCAAGAAAGCGTACTCTCATGGACTATGTTTATTGGGACGACCCTAACGAACTAGTTGATCGTCTACGTTTACTCATGGCTGAAAGATTAGCTGGTAATAATAGCCACGTAAATGAGATTCATTCTATTATCGAAGAATTGCGTGAAACCAAAATCATATATTAATTGCTATAACCAACAAATTCAACTCAGTAATTAAATCGCTCCAAAGGTCATCGTATTCCTCCTAGTGTTGGCTATAAACTCACTACCAACGGTCAGTTCGACATTGGAAGCAAAAAATTGTGTAATATAGCAGAACCAGAGCAAGCAAACGATGCGGTGAATTTAGCAGTGCTTCAACGTTTAATCCAATCACTGTTCTCGTAATCACGAGTGATCTGAGAAAAGCAATTGACGCTATAGAATTAGATATACAAATCATCAAGGATGAGAATGCGGAGAAACAGAGAAAAATAGATTTGGCTATTAGTGAACGAAATTTTGTTTAAAACTGCTCAGAATAATGACACATCAAAAGGCTAGACTAGTAGAGCAGCTTCATAAACCAGCTCGACGTAATTATCAGCGGCGAAGGTTTATAATGCGTGGTTTAGATGAAACCTGGCAAGCTGATTTGGTAGAGATGCTACCTTACACGCAAGAAAATAGAGGTTATAAGTACCTACTGACAGTCATCGATGTATTCTCAAAGTATGCCTGGGCCGTATCTTTAAAGCAGAAAACGGGAAACGAAGTTTCAGCAGCAATGAAATCTATTCTAGAGCAAGGTCGAGTGCCAAAAAACTTGCATACCCATCGAGGAAAAGAATTTTACAACTCTTAGTTTGAGGGTCTCGTGAAACGTTATGGCAACTATAAATGGGTCGATATCTTACCTGATTTACTGGCAGACTACAAGAACTGCATAAATCGCACCATCGGTATGAAACCGAAAGATGTCAGTAGAGAGAATGAAGCTAAAGTCCTTAAACGTTTCTCTCACCAAGAAAGCAAGAAGAAAGCTAAATTTAAAGTTGGAGATAAGGTGCGAGTGAGCAAAATGAAGCAAGTATTTGAGAAGGGTTATACGCCCAACTAGTCGACAGAAATTTTTACCATTAGTCAAATTGTGCCAACGTATCCAGTACTAACGTACAAGCTAAAGGACTATCAAGATCAATCTATCACTGGCGGTTTTTATGAACAGGAATTGCTTAAAGCCAAATATCCAGATGTTTATCTTGTAGAGAAAGTATTGAAAAAACAAGGAAATAAGCTTTATGTAAAATGGTTAGGGTTTGATAATACGCACAATAGTAGGATAAATAAATCAGATTTATAAATAAATATTTACAAATTGTCTTTTTATTCTATACAATTTATTCTTAATATGTCTGCTTAATCTTATATTGGCCCCAAGGTAAAGTATCAGTTTCGCCTCGTAAAGTATCAGTTTCGCCTCGTAGCAAGTACCTTTTATCATCGTGTGGGCTTAAAGCTACTTTTACTTGCTTTTTACTCAATACATTATGCGTGTGAGACCGAATAGTACATTGTACACGAGACTGTGTAGACATGTTCTGTAAACACTGTATATAATCATCAAAAGTTATTGAATTTTGTACTACAGCAGTTTTTACACCTTTCACTTTTTTCACCTTGTCCTGACCTTCCACTCAAATACTGTATGTTTTACTGCGCAAACCAACAAATTCAGTCATTATGCGTCCGTTGCACTCGTCTTTCATTAAGCCAACTACTTTCTTGTTTGCCAGTGGCATTCTAAAGGTATTGTTCTCCGAATAGTCCAAAGTGTCAATATGTTCAATATCTCGCTTCATAACTTCATATGCTTCAGCACTGTATCTGCCGCCCCATGTAGTTACAATTTTGAGGTCAACCCGCTTTCTCACATTTTCCATAGTTTTGCCAAAAACTGCATTATTCATTAACTTGTAAAGATTTTTTTCAAATTCATTTTTCGCATGCTACTATTCAAATCTATATACGTTTTTAGCCATGGTTTTTGATTAAACTGTAAGACTCTATGTATTTGTTGAAGTTGCAACCCATTAGCCAAAGCTTGTTTTAAATTTCTATAATGCAGAACATATCTCTCTTTTGAGTGTAAAGTCGTCATAAGCTTCGAGTATGTTGAACCTGGTGGCTTCATATGCTGAGGATATAGAGGCAAGTCTCTATGATCGTCACATGAAGCTGCTCTGGGTAGTCCAAGTCCACTTTAAGAATTTAGTCAATTGGTGAATCATCATCTATGCTGGAAAAGTCAGTTTGACTGATTGCTTTCTCTGTCATCCACTTAAAACCACCATATGGTAGTGATTGTGGCATCGCCCATCCATACAAATTATTAACATCGTAATACATTAAATATTTTGTATCTTTATCACTATCATAATCAGTGCCCATATAAATGTTATTTGCTCGAGAATAACATTACTTTTTCAATGTCGGTGAGTAGTTTTAGTTCGATTTTTGTATATTTGAGCATTGCGTCCCAAGTTAGGCCAGGAGTTGTGTAATAGTGTGCTGAATCTAATCCGTATGCTTTCAGACAGCTGATACAAAAATTTTCAAAAACTTCAGCTATCACCAGTACATCTGTTTTCAAATAAAGATCTGAATATTTACCCAAGTTAGTTATTATTTATAGGTAATAGGTTGACTCTGCCAGGTATACGTTGAGCAATATCTCTGATTAAAAAGTGTCAATCATATCCACTCAAATTATGGAAAAGAAATCACAGGAAAAGAGCGAGAATATTGATAGTTTAGATTGCACTTCTCATGAGCTGCTCCTTGATATCTGAAACATATTTAAGTATATAATACTTGACATAAGGGTGCTATCGCTCTTGTTTCGTGAAGAAATTACCTTCCAGTGAGATGACAGTGATCACGTACTCTATCATGATCCAGACGTTTCTCACAAATGTGGCAAGATGTAGCTTGCTGGGAAGATTGCTCTTGCTCCCAACTCAATGGCTCAATAGGTATCGGACACCAAAATACTGTTTCAATATTTTTAGCAAGTTGTAGAAGCTCGCCAACAAACCATTTTGCAGGATTAGATCCTCTATAGCTACGGTAATATGAGATTGAATTATCGTAACTACATTTCACGTAATATCCTATGCTAAAAGTTTCATGCTGCTGATAAGCATTTCCATCTTTTATATCTTTAAGGATGCACTCAAAGTCAGGATAAACTGCAAATGATACTTTTTCTTTATTCTTGAAATTTTTAAATCGCTGAATTGAGTTTCTGGAATTTGGCAAGTTTACTCGACATTTGTTTAGTTGTGAGCAGTCACGGTCATGTGCCTGTAATTGCGATTTAGTTCGGAAAAAATGTAAGCACCGATTACAGATGTGTAGTTTAACCTTCTGTCTTGAAAGTTGACTAGATACTAAACGGGGTAAATCTTAGATCCAAACGTAATGATAAACTATAAGTTGGTCATCAACCTCCTCTTTCTCATCTGCGTAATAATTTTGTGCAAGTAAAAGTGTTCGTAGATAAAGCAAGGGAAAAGGTTAAAAAATGATACACACAAATAAAAATTTTGTTTGAATAAATATATTAAAAGAAAATAAAATATAAAAGATAAATAAAAATAAAATCACACATGCAACTAATTTATTAAATACAATGACTAAAGCTTATAAGTAAGAAAAGATTAATATTGAAGCAAAGTGAATTTAAAAGTCGCCAACTAGCTAACACGAGCCGCCGAAAACTCAACGCCGCTGAGACCCGAGGCCCAAGCCGATAATTACCGAGAGGATTCGAAACAGTGCGAGCGCGCTTTTCCACTACAGTTTTCCATCTAAACGCCTCCCACCACTCGGTCCTCGTGCCATGCAGTCACAGATTAGCCTTTCAGCTTCTCTGCACAGGAGGTCGACTTTCACGTACCATAGAGCGAACTCCCACCCAAGGTCTAAGGCAGTCTAGGAGTGATTAAAAAATCACCCCTAACCGTATTGGCTGAAGCGCAATGAGGACCATGACAACGGAAGAACGCTTGTAAACAAATATACATACATAAACGCGTGTCGCACTTATTTCTACACTCTGAATAAATAAACCATTTCGTCCGGAACAAAAAGATTAACGTGAATTTCTCTTTTACATGACGTCAAGTGCGTTGGCACAACTTTGAATGATCCTCCACTTTTTTTTAAAGTATAAACATTAACTGAAATACCACTTTGTTTTTCAAATTTAGGTATATGTTTTGGTAGCACAGGGTATTGTAGATCTTTGAAAATTGGGTCGTTTTCATATGCCTTATATGATGATACTCTATCAGAATGTACTTTTGCTGGATGTAATGCTGAAAGAATAGCCCATTTGAAACAGGCGTCATCGAAATTCTTCACGTTGACACAAGCTTCTTTCCTTTTTATTACGTATGGTAGTTCTACGTATGAACTACCTCTCATTGCATTATATTTATTACTGTGTATATACAGATTAAGAATTGATCGAAGTATCCAACCTGAGTCACGTTCCTGAAATTCTTCCATATCTCGTTGGATAGGCTCTTGAACATTCGAAGTAAACCACTGTTTGAGGTTGGTATTTTGAAAAATAGGCTGAGTCTTTGTGTTGAAATATTTTATTTCCGTAATTTCTTTGTCAGCTTTGGTGATGACGTATTCAGGTGCTAATACAGCATACACTTTCATGGCAGTCTCTTTCTTAAGAGTAGTCTTGATTCGGCTTTGAAATAAAACTTGTGCGTCTTTCATAAATCCTACCAGATCTAACTGTTTCAAATTTGTAATCACTCCTGATCTCATCTCATACGATTATTGAATGCTGCTTCTAAATCCTGCCATTTTACTCTATCACTTCGTCGTTCACGCCGCACACCTTCACCACGTTTCAGCAAACACTTTAATTTGTCCTTGAAACCTTTGAGAAACGCGATTGTTGATAGAAACTTTTGTTTTTCGGGAGCAGTTGCAGCACTTTGAAGCAATAATCTCACATGTCTCAAAGTTTTGTTATTAATCTTGATCCACTTATCCACTTTTTCAGGGACGTTTCTGGAACTTCGAGCTACAAGCCCATGGGCTTTTAGCATAATATTCACAAGCTCCTTGCAATCGTATGCAGACATGATGATCACTCTCTGAATGCACTAATTAGAATGAAAAACAATGAATTCGCTTCCCTTTTATAAGGACTGTAAAACATGCGCAAATCCCCTTTGATGTCTCGAAACACGTACGATATTCTGGAAGGTAGTGTCTTATTTCAAGTAAATAAGTTTCACTATATACGTACTTCTTATTGAGAAAAATAATTCGTAGAAAATGAATCGTCCTAAATAATAAGTGAGGATGTATAAATGATTCATACTATGTGAAATGTACGTATACGAATTGTATTTAATATACGAAAATGAATCGACTTAAAAACAAGCGTGAAACTAGAAACCCTTTGATACTTGCCGCTCTGATCAATGCATACACGCATGCTCTAGAAAATTCATCCAACAAAGATTACTTTAGCTGTAAACAAGTTCTAAGAAAGCTGATATAAATACGCAGCTAGCATTATTAAAGTACATGCATTTCGCGCAGTATGATTCACAGATGATATTAGCAGCAAAAATGATTTCTCTCTTTTGGTCATAATCTTTAGTCTTAGGATGCTGACCTTGAGCAGCTGGAGACAGCACGGAGTATGCTGCCTGGGGTATACCACCCGACGCAGCTAGCCGCTAACGCTACTGTCTGCACATATCACACCTATAGATTTTGCAGGTCTGACTCAACGCCGCGTACTAGCCTTGCATATGATTTCACCGTCACAGCGTGCGAGTGAGAGAGAGAGAGAGAGAGAGAGAGAGAGAGAGAGAGAGAGAGAGAGAGAGAGAGAGAGAGAGAGAGAGAGAGAGAGAGAGAGAGAGAGAGAGTTATCGATAATACGCAGTAGCTTTGTTTTGTAGTGAGAATATACGCATATCTTGTCGTGCTCGATGAAAGTACGAATATGTGTATATAAACACTCTCGAAAGAATAACAGCAGCTGTAATCTGATCCGCGCGCTATCCCGCCGCGCGAGTCACCGGCTACGAAAAAGATGCGTCTGACTCTTCGACCATATGCTGTCGAAGGTCCAACTGCATGTTCGTCGGCCTCTGACGTCAACACCGCTGCAGCCCGCCGAGATGCTGGTGCTGTCTCTGACCTTGAGTAAGCTTCCTGGAGTGTACCGCCCGGAGTATGCTGTCCAGAGTATACCGCCCGGAGTATGCTGCCCGACCCCCAGCGCTGCCGCCTCCCCACCGCGCAGCAGCCAACTCCTGGTGCTAGCCTCTGCCATAGATGCACACCTGTTTGCAGTGCCCTTCTTTACCGACCGAGTTTACAGGTATATTGATGGCGTCATGGCTCAAAGCTTCCAGAACATTCGAAGTGGGCGGGGCCTGTTTTCACCTGTACAAGTGTGCTGAGGGTGGAGTGGTAGGGGGGTCCCGAACCCGCGTTGTTTATCTACTGAGAGCGACATTGAGCGTTTAGAGAGATATTAATTTCATTTGTGATTAATGCAATATTTCAATTAAAGCATATAAAAAGAAATATATTTAGCTTAAACTCGTCGATACCACGAAAATAAAACGAGCGTACATGCAAGTTACACCACCAGTAGATGTAAAAATTAGAAAAACCTTTCCGTTGAACGGAAAGCACTATTTTTACTCTTACACCCTAAATCAACCGCAAAATATATTGAAAAGCTTAATAAAAATTCTTAACTCAGTCGCAGGTGAACTGTTATACAAACACTCAGATCGAGTTGAGAATTCGGAAAATACAGAGAAGGGAAACGGAAACTTACTGCGGTTGTATCTTGACTTTTTACGCTTCGAAATTATTCACCCATTTCTACAAAAAAGTATGATTTTGGCCAAAAACTCATCCAAGATGTATATATAAAAAGCTACCCTTTACTGACATGTCAAGTAGATTAAATAAAATAGATTAGATTAAATCTCTTTTTTATCAAACATATCGACATGACCATAAAATAATATATTTTTGTATTACTTTTGTAGTATAATAGTATTAATAAATTTTTATTTGGATTTAGATTAACTTTTCCACATATTCTACATGTTAATGGATTCATTAATCAAAACTACAATGAATATTCAGATTCAAATAGTTATGAACTTTTTTCTATTATGATTCATGAAGGAACAGCATACGAAGGACATAACTATGCATTCATAAAAGATTTTAGAAGTAGAAAGTACCATTCATTCAACGATAGCATTGTTACACAGGTACCTATGAAAATATAACATTTTCATTTATACGATTGAAAATAAAAATAATTATATAGATAAAATTTAGTCAAAAAGAAACTAAAAATATTTTTTTTTGCTTGAATATATCTGTGGCTTTCCGGAAGAACGGCCTAAGTCCCTTTTTCATGATTTCGAGAAAAAGCAACTTTAACGTTCGGACTGATCTCCAAGATCGGAGCTAAAGAATTGAGCCGCGATAAGTTAACAGTTTAATCAGCTGCCCTAAAGCTTATCAACCATGGTCGTGGTACTCTGAAATTCGTTTTAGTTTTTCGGGAATCACAGCAAACCCATGGAGTGGGGCGGTTACTCCGGGAACTCTGAACTTAGGAGCATATGTTCGCATACACCTTAGGGGACGTCATTTGCGTTGATTTTTCATTTTCTTTCACTTAAATTCACCCGAAAAAGCATAAAACTGCTACTTATAATGTAAATATTGATGAATACGTCGTCATTTTGAAACCATCTACTAGTTTGGACCTAAAAATTGTCAATACGACGATATCCAAGAAAAAAAAACTTTCTCGGGAGTCCCAGAATCTTGAAATTTTTTATATGCTTATAAATGATGAAAATTGTTGATGAACGACGGAAATCGAGCGTGGGACGTGTTTTATTCTAAATACAAGTGGACTTAGGCGCTTACTTCGGGTACGGATTTCGGGCGGCGGACTTAGGCGGCGGACTTAGACGGTTAAACGCATGGCTATTCCGGGAGTATTATTGCACCTTGGTATGTCCCGACATTTTTACGTGAGAAGTACTTGTTTTAAGATATGATAACCGGTCCTAACTCGATTCACCCCAAAACTGGACTTAAGCGGTTCTTCCGTGGAACCGCAGATATTAATTCATTTATACATTAAATTATAGTTAAAAACCCTTTTAGTAAAATATAAAATAGGGGTAGATTTAATAATTAATCGGTGACGAGTCTACACACAAACACACACACACAAATATGTGTGTATGTATAATTTTAATGCCTGTTTATCTTGAATCGCAACAATCATATAAACGCTGTAGTTTAAAAAACAAAGTAATAAACGCATCGTGGATGAAATAAAAATCTTATTTTATATACGATTTCTTCAATGCACAACTGGATTACTGATAAGATGTTAATAAAATCATATTTGCTTTAAATTTTTTTATGTATCTATGTCTGTGACTTATCATACTGTTTAAAACGAGAGTCATGTAAAGAGTGCGTATTAACCTTGTACTAACATAATGACCTATTACTTTTAATTTATTTGCGTGACAATCATCTTCTTAATCTTTGTATGTACCTTTGTATATGGGCATCTTGGCCCATTAACTGATAAATAAATAATAAATTAATTATAACTAGATAACTGAGGAAGACATTCAAAGGATGTATGGAAATTCCTATGGAGATAATTTTAATACAAACGCATATATTCTTATATATAGAAGAATTGAACGAGAAAACAATATTTATAAATCGGTACGTATTGTAAATAAATAGTTAGTCCATGATATAAACCATGAAACTGAAGTTAGCATGCAGCTGCTTTCCAGCAGCCAGTCGTTATAAGCAGCGATTCTCAATTTTCAAAGAAAAACAGCTTAAAGCAACATTGCTAGGAGTTACACGAGTTTCTAGTAACGTGAAAAGACAATATAATACCAAAAACAAAAAGATATTTAATAACCATATGACTTCATTGCCGAGTTATTGTTTTCGCATTGCCATTCGAAAACTAGGCATATTAATTTTTTTTAAACTTTTCATTTCCCTTCTTCTTATATAAAAAAAGATGTTTATTAAGTTTAAAACAATGTCCAGGCCTCAATCTCCGTTCTCCAGATATGCAAGTCGCCACTGCTGTACTCACAAGGAAGGTAACCGAACCCGACCTCACCGATTTCAATGATTTTACAATATGTTGTAGTACATGTGAAAATAAGAAACACGTATTTTTTTACGGCTCATAAGCGCATTTAGGGGGTGAAAACGGGCCCTAAAGTTGACCCCCAAAAAGCGTTCTTTTTAATATCTCGCCTTACAATAAATATTTTTAACGAAACAAATTCGAGGTTATTGCTTACAACTAGAGCAAGTAACCCATGGTGATTTAAAGAAGAAGGGTAGCATCCCCTATTTTTTAGGGTTCGAAAACATTTTTTTTTGGCATAATTTAACAATAAAAAAGTTTTAAAGCCTAAAAAAAATTGGAAACAATTTGAAATCATCCATATTAAAAAAATTAAGTTGACGTTTTTCGGCTTTTTAAAAAATATTACTCCTAAGGGGGGTAAACCACCCCTTACACAAAATAATTTTAAGTACGTACTTTAATCCATAAAATTTCGTAGAAAGTTTGTATATAGGGGTTTTCGAGGTCGCTGTTTACGAATCTGTTATCAGATTTTGAAAATTTAGAATGAGGAATCCAATATGGCAGACGAAAATGACAAAAAAAAATGTATTTAATAAAACAATTTTAAACGACTAAAAAAGATTCGAAAAAATGTGTTCATAGTAAAACAATAAAGTCTTCCGATTCATTCATAAATATTACCCCTAAGGGTGTAATATTTATGAACCACCTCTAATACCAAACTATTATAAGTATGTATTTTAATTCATTAAATCTCGTATTTCCTCTGTTGCGTATTTAATGTATGTTATTAAATAAATTAATTTTATTCAATATATTTTTAATACGTTTTTTGAAAATTCAATCATTTGTTACAGAAGCTAGGGGGAACCCACGGTGCTGAAAATTTAGGAATAGCCGTTTTTTCTAATGTACTTTCGCACCAAAAATCGGCGAATATATATATGTAATTAAATTATATAAAATTGAAACATAATAACTTTTAAAATTCCCGAACAGAGATTATTATTCAAATTTTATATATATATATAGTCTATGTGGGTGTGCGTGGGTATGTGTATATATAGATATGTATTCCATTACGTATCGGACATCGTATTTGGAAAACAATGAATCACAATGACTCACTTGTTTACAGCTTTTATCTTATTATTAATCGACTTCAATTAAATTTTGTTGCATTGGATTTCATTCAGTCAGTAAGTATCGGCCGAATAGTCGTACCGTCTTTTTTAAAGATCGCGATTGGATTTTGTAGTGTGCAATTCTTTTATTATTATACAACGGCTATCATGAAGATTTAAGGACTAATGTGGAAATAATTTATGGCTTTTTATTTTTTTATAAAGAAAGTAAGTATTTTATCAAACTTTATATCATATATTTTGACAATTATTTTCATTCAAATCGAGATAAAAAACATTAATGAATATTCTTTAATAATATACAAACTTATTTTATACGCATTAAGTTTTTTCTAACACACGCTTTTTTAACTTGATTAATATGAAATTGGCACAGTGCAGTTTGATAAAGAATTTTGCGCATCTATTTTCTTCGAGTAAAATGTTTTAATATTTTTTATTGCTTTTGAATCGTTTAATCAAAAATTCGTTTTTGAGGAAAGAAAATTTTAGTGCTTTTTTATTTATTAATTTTTTTATTTATTACTTAAACGGGCACAAGCCCTTACATAATGTCAGTACAGTGTGTAGTGGCAATTATACATATGAGAAGTAACATATTTTTCTCTAATTTTCCAGTTTATTCGTATTGAGACTTGCTTCAGGCTCAAAATACGCGGAAAACATGGAAGTCAACTGTCTGAAAAATAGAAAAGTAAATATTAATATTTATGTCTTTTTGCTTGAATCATTCAAAAACAATAAAAAATATCAAACATTATTTCTTTGAAAAAAAAAATACTCAATGGAATTCAGTATCTAGTATTGTATATAACTTACAAGTCGTAAGTACAATCGTTGAAATTTCATATATTTAGTCTCATTTTAACTTTAACAGTTTAATTACGTAAAAAGTCAAAACTCAATCATAACATGTTTCAGATGATATTTGTGGAATATCAACAAGCTGACAGAATCGTGACTTTTCATTTGACCTTGAAGCCTATTTTAAAGGGTATATTAAAGTTACCTTACTTTTTTAAATGGAAACCTATATTTTTTATTTCGAAATCAGAAAGAACAGAAATCTTTAGGTTCAGACCTTAAAATAGATTTCAAGGTCAAAACAAAAGTCGCAATTAGGTCAGACCCTTGATACTCTACTACTTTCATTCAAAACATTTTATGATTGGATTGCAATTTTTTGTACAATTAAACTGTGAAAAGTGAAATGGTACACCCTGTATATCCCATTTCACTTTTGGCCGTCTTGAGCCTCACAATCAGTCAATATTGAAATAACCTATGTCATTTTCAAAAAAAAAGTCTAAAAATACTCTACAGAATGTTCAGAAATAATAAACATTGGAATTTATTTATATTATATAACAAGGGGCAAAGTGACCCGTACATTTTTTTTCAGAAGTTTAATAACCGTTATTTTTTTCATGAAACATACTAAAATTGATTTTCTTTTCAATTCATAGGCACCAAAAGGGAATTTTTATACGCATTTTATAGAAAGTTAATTTTTCAAATTTCAGATATTTTCATTAGTGGCTACTATCTGGGACACAGTAATCAAATTGGAAAATTAGAATAGTGTATTAAATATCAGCATATTACAGTTTAATCGCCTTGTTTTTTTTATATATTTGAATTACTCTTGGTGAATTAAGAAATGCTTTATTTAAATTCGATAATTACAATCATATAACAAATAAATTGTTTTCTTTTTATTTACATTAGATCTGAAGATGAGAATTAACCCTCTAAATGTTATAAGTTTATTATCAGCTTACTTTGGAACACTACAAATACCACAAAGTGAGACAAATTATAGAGAAATTCAATTGTCGGAGAAAATTAAAAATATTTTAATAGATGCAGCAGATGAATTCAAGGACATTGAAATGATAGTTGAAGAATCATTGCATTTTCTCGAAGATTTCAAAGATCAAGATGCAAAAATAGTTGAGGATCGAGTACTACATCATAGTCCTGATTTTCCGGAAGCACCAATAAATGAATGTATAGAAGAAAATGATGAAGTCGATTTTGAATATAAGAAAAGGGCTGTAGAATTTTGGAAAAGTCCTAAATCAAAGTTACACATGAAACTTGAAACTGTACAGAAAAGATTTAAGAAAGTTAGATCCGTTAGTCAGCTGAAGCGTTGGGCTCGTACAATCAATAAAGGTGGCACTTACAGAGAAAAAATCGCTCAAATTTGTCAATATACATTAGATCATTTTAAAGCTGCACTTACCGCTGGTTTTTATTATTCATGATCGCGATCTACGTCGATGGGCATTAAAAACAAATAGGTTCTGAAGATTTTTGATTCAGAGCTTCTAGATATTGGTTATAAAAATTTAAAACCGCTCATAGAATAATGTCTTGAAAAATAAGTAAGTTCCTTACGAAGAAAACACTAGAAAGCAAATCGGAACTTGAAAAGAAAGCAGATGCGTTGGTCGCCGATGTTCGGTTATGTGCATTAGAAGTCGTAATTCAAAATGTATATAATTCTTACCAGAGTGGATTTCAACTAGAAATGCATTCTGGGAGAACCCTCGCAATCGAGGGAGAAAAGCAAGTGCAATGCCTAGTACAGTCAGTTTCGTCAACAACACATAGTTATACGATTCAACCACGTATATCAGCTGAAGGGAAACTGATGTCACCTATTTTTCTAGTTTTAAAAGAGGCCAGTGGTCATTTTGGACCTATACTTGAAAGCAATTTATTCAAGGCCGAAAATGTTTATGTAGAAGCATCAAAATCTGGGAAGCTAACATCGAGTAAATATCTTTTTGTTAAATTTTATTTATTACTGCACAAAAAAATATTAATGTTTTTGTTTCAGACCTCTTTAAAATTTGGATGGAAAAAATATTTTTCCCGAATGCAGGTACCAACGCTATACTATTACTTGACTCCTGGTGTTAGGTGATTATTAGTCACCTAGCAATGTAAATCAAGTTTTGCGTGAGTTAATCTCGCGCACGCAACTATACAGTTACGGGAGAGATTCGAAGAGTGGAGAGTGACATTCCCCATGTTGACGTCAGTGCGTCTGCACTCGTCGCACTCATTAGGCCTTACGGGACCTGTCGATGGTGCAAAGTTCAAGACTGCAGCGTGGCTTCTCACGTGCGGTCTTGCGCAGTGGAGGGGAAACTGTTTAGGTCAGCGAGATTCTTGGCTACCTGATACTTTTGTGGCCTTGAGTCTCGCTGTACCTTTTATGTGTAGAACTTTCTCTATTTCATATTTGAAATAATTGTTCGAATATGAATATCGCAAAGTAGTCACATAACATCTTCCCCCCCTTGAAAACCTTTGTCGTCCTCGACAAACTTCGCGGGTCCTAAGGGTAGTGTGGTTCAGTTGGTGGTCCATGACAAGTAAGGGTCAAAGATGTGAATGTATCAGTTAATAAAAAAAACTAAAGTCTCAAATCAAGGACAAGGGCGAACATGTTACAGGGATGATTTGTTAGTGTGCATTTTGCTTTTATAGATATGGAGCAAGTTTTTATGACACGTAAGCGTGATGGTTCTACCAATCATTTGTTTAGTTTGGGTATGCCGTCATACCCTACACAAGATCTATATGTTTTTTATCTTGTTAGTTTATGCGTTGTCCCTTCTTTCTTTTTTTTATACATGTGCTTTACGTTCATTGATCTTTTGCTCAGTTTGGCACAGTGTGTCCCGCACATGATCTATGTGATGTTTATCATGTGCGCGGCATGTGACCTTTCGAATGAATTTCATTCTTTTACTTGCACGATGGGATGGTTTTGTTGGATAGGTCATCTCTTTCATGTCCTTGCTTTGGTGTTGAATAAAAAGAAGGTGAAGAAAGCTTATTAAACTTAATTCTGTCGGTTGCCACTTACTTGTTGCTGGATTATTTGGTCCCAGGGTCTTTTACAATCTATCTTAGTTCCTGTTTCATTAGTATTGTTAGTTTCTTATGCTTAATGTATTGCTTATTTACTATTGTATAAATTGTATATGTACTAAACAATTTTTTTTTTTTAATATTGTGATTTGTTAGCATTTATTTCTAAGGTTATTATATCTTATCTTAAAATTTAACAATATATTTTATCTCGTAATATGGTTGGTGGGGTTAGAGTTAAATGGTCCGGGTTTCATTATAAAAGTACAAAATATGATTTATTATGAAGAAAATTTTACATGGAAATGACTGTTGAAAGACAATGATTTGGTCATATTTTTTTTTTTTTTTTTTTTTTTTATGGGAATTAAAATGGTGGACTCCTTTTCTTCGTCTCTTATGCTCTGGTCGAGCGGGGTCTTCGTGGGTACCTCTGTGGTGCCGGCCTCTTCGATTTCTAGCAGGAGCTGCTCCCACGGATCAAAAGATATAAGATCCGGTTGATCCTGTTGTTGGGCCAAAGTGATGGTGTCCATTTGATCTTTTTGTTGGTCCAAATCGATGAGTTGCAGCTGATCGTTTTGTTGGTCCAACGTGATGAGGTCCGGTTGATCGGTTGCCTCAATTGCTTTCTTTGGACTGGCTGTTTTGCATTTCAGCATGTGGTTGGTCCAATCCTTATATGGTACCTGCATTCCACATGCCGAATGTTTTTGTAGGACCTCAGGATTCTGCATGCTGCAGATCCTCACATGGTCCTTTTGGTTTCTAATATCTGCCATTTGTCCGCAGATTTTATGTTTCTTTCTATATACGCGTAGGCCTTTTGGTAAATGTCGCCTACTTGCCCACCTAGGTTTGTAGGCTTGGTTGCACTGGTCCATTGCTGCAACCGTGTCTTCATGTTTCAAGAACTGGACGAAACCCATTTTCCTTTTTATGCCAGTGTTATTTTCTTGGTCCTTCATGACCACTTCGTAGATGTGGTCAATTGGACCAAACCGTATAAATTCCTTTAGGAATTCCTCGGTCGAGTATCCTAATGGCACTAAAACGCAGAAGCGTAGTCCTTCAGTATCGTCCAGCTCTCCCGTTATTATTGTTGGTACCGGGATCGGTCTTTGGCTGGGCCTCAGTTCTAGAGCTGGTAGTGGTTCCTTTATCTGTGGTCCTGCTTCCTACTTCTGTTTTTCCTCTCTAGTGCTGGTTGGTTCCGCGTTGAAGGTTATTGCGGCGGCTACCGCGTCTTCTTCTTCACTGTATTGTACCCTTACTGTGTGTGTGTTCGTGGACTTGTGGTACCTAAAGTGCATCACACACATGCCAAAGGTTCTCAACATTTTCGCGAAGTCGTCAGGGTTCCCAATGAACTCTATTAGAGCCTGTTTTGGTCCTCGCCTCTCCACCTTGAGAACCTTGGTTTGGTTGTCCAGTTCTTCTAGTTGGAAATCCATTTTTGAAACATAGGAAATAAGAAGAAAATTTGTTTACTATATAAGTTTGGATACGGGTATTTATTATGGTTCCTATTTCATTTCATCCTTGGTCATGCAACATGTATTGGGTCCCTAGTGCATGCAATTTGGGTTGCCTTTTAATGATGTATTCTCTCTTATGTTATGTTATGATTATGTGAATGCGTTGTATATGCATTTGGGAATAGGGTTACAATTTTGTTTTATAGTATGGATATATATTTTGATTCGGGATGGAACGAGATTATTGGGGATAAGGTAGGGTATGCTCTGACTATAACTTATTTTGGGGTCCTAAATTTTATTAGTCCACATTCATCCGTTCACATACATTCTCATTTTCGCTTTTTATTTTAGTCGTTGGTACGGTTTGGGTTTGAGGTTCCATTAGTCGGTCGATTTTTCTTCCTTCCAGGCTTTCTAAATACGCTAAGGTCTTCTTCAGTTCGTCCAGGGTTGGTGTTTGGTTGCTTTGCGATGACTGTTCCGGATCTCTGAAAGTGGTCCACATGGTCTGTTTTTTGCAAGTTATTTCGTGTAAATTGTAGAGGTTTAGGTCTATTTCCTTTTTGCAAAATGAATGGAATTTGGTTTCCATTTCAGTTTTGCCTCGTATCTGTTTCCTTGGTTCTGCAAAAGTTGCTTTGTAAATAGGATTGCTTTTCTTTCTTGCTTCTTCAGCATTCCGGTCGTTGAAGTATTGAACGTATCCGTAGGATAGGCATCCCTTTTTATCTCGTACGGTCTCATAGTATACCATTGGTCCGAATTGAGCGAAGTGTCTGAAGAATGTTTCATCCTTTTCCTTGTCTTTCCCTTCCCAGGTTAATAGGCAAAATAGTCTGTTTTTGCTGAGTTCTTTGTTGTGCTGTATGTTGGTTACTACATGCACTTCTGACTTCATGTTGGTTTCTCTTCTCTTTGAAGTTGGTATGCCATCCCTTGATAATGGTTCGGACATCAGTTTGGTACGTCGTCTAAGTTTATTTTGTTTTATCAATGATGTTTTTAACTCGTTGGCCTTTGTTGCTTGTTTTTCTGAGCCAAAACATAGTGTGACTCTTTTACTTTTTGGGTCCGTTCGGTGGTCTTCTACATATACGGCATGTGGTGTGCCTATATATTCAAATTCCTTCACTATGCTCCATAGAGGTATGCTGACGTCACAGAACATGGATGTATTGGTTTTGGTATTCATGTTGTCCTGGTCTGTAAATAAACATTATTTTTAAAGAATATTAGGCTAAATAGTCTATTGTATGAGGGTTTGAGTGTCCGTGCGATTATTTGCTCAATGGTCGCCTTCAGCACGGTTCTGAAAATTATTTCGAGGTACTTTCGGTGTTGGTGGTTTTGGGTCACTTATGAGAATTGTTTCTGCTTCTGGGTTGATAGAGTCTTTATTGGTATTTACAGCTGGGTGTTCTACCAGGTAGATGTTGCTTTTTGACTTTGATTTTGCTCTAAGCATCGTTATTCTACGTTTCATCCCTATTACCATTATTATAATTATTATGATGACCACTAGCTGGAAGGTTACGCTACCATACAACAAATTATTTGTATGGTAATCCCGTCTTTTGTGACCTTTAATCTCATTTAATTCATTGATTATTTGTACTAAAGGTTTCGCTTGGTTAAACCCTGATTTGGGTCCGAGTATTTCGATAGTTGGTGGTAGATCATTGTCAAGGTCCGTGGCTTCAGGATCTAGGGATGGATACATATTTTGTATTTTTAGGTCAATTTCTGGTTTATACAGGTACGTTATTTGGCTTGATTTGGTTTCTTGTCCGATTATTAAGGTGTCTGCCGTTCTGCCCACGCATGCTGGTGAGATACGTATGATATCGGCTGCCTTTAAGCTTATTTTCGCGTCTTCTTGAATTGGACATGAGAGCCGCAGCTGGTCAGGATCTGTCGTGGAGAATAGCCATGATTGATCATTCTCTAGGTATTTCCATTGTGTCTTGGTACCTGTTTTGTATTTTATGTTACAGATTTTCAATGTTTGAGAACTAGGATTTAGTAACATTGTTGCTTCACAGTCTTGGGCGTTTGGAGCACTCTGTAGGGGTCCTAATACTGGGCAAATTGATGTGTAATGGGTTCTAATGCACTTGGTTGCAAGATTGTCATCGAATTTTATATATTTTTCTTCATTTGAACTTATTGTGATATACTTGTGTGAGGGCTCTATGAAGGCTAATCCAGTGGTTCCATTGGCTTTGTGTTGTGGTATTGTAACCGCATGTAACTTGTATGTTTGATAGGGGTCTCTTTCAACCAATGGGATGTGTAACACCGCGATGGTCCTGCCGTTTTCGTGGATGGCATCGATTTCCGATACTTTCGTGATTTCTTCTATTCTTAGGTGTTCTGCGGGTATTGCCAAATCCAAACTATCGCTTGTTCTCTTCACGTCCGTCATTATCTGATGTATCATGTTGGTTGTCAAGAGTTCAGGGTGTATTTTTCCTTCTTTCAAGTATCTTAGTACCTTTAGCGCTTTTTCATTGCACCTTACTAAATGATCTAGTGTTGATTCCAGACGTCTTACATATACTGTCATTTCCACTAGATGTTTCCATTCTTCTTCTTGTTTAACCACGTTGTTCACTGTTTTGGTCAGAACTGCTTCAAAGTTTTGTAGTACCTTTTGATGATTTTGAGTGATATTGTGTAACTCTTCAAATTGGGCTGACACTATATGTGCGTTCTTGTCTATGATTTGTACCATTTCGGTTTGGTCTTGAAATAGATTATCAATGTTTTTGTTGATGACGTCCACGTCATCTGTAGTGACTAAACCAAATAAGCTTTTGCTTAGAGTGCCGACTATGCCTAGTGGGGCTAACCTCTTGGTGCGAATACTTCTGGGGTTTCTTGTAATTGGGTGGTTATAATGTCCCATGGTCTTGATTGTTTCGCTTATCTCTTTTTGTATGCTACGTAAGGTCTGGTGTTTGAGTTCTATGAGGTCCAAACCTAAAGCATGTTTGCACTTATTTTCTGCTATTCTTGCTATGCAGTTATTGTAAACAGTTTGATAAGAGTCCAGTGGCTTGTGTACTTGCATGAAGTCGTCGACATTGACGTAGATTTGTATCTTCCAATCGGCTTTCTTAATTTTCATGGGATCCATTTTTTCGTAATATATACCGGGGTTCGGGTCTAGGGGGTCCAGTTGATACTGTGATATTCCTCGGGTCATCATACTTATGCTTAAAATTATTATAATGTTTATATTCGGGTGTCTCATCCTGTAAAAATATGGCCATTAGTTTACATGTATAAATGATATTGTCCCTTTTATTATTCTCTTTATTCATGTGATTTAGTCAGAATTCAGGTCAGAATCCATCTCGACATCCTTTAGTTTGTCAATGTGCTTTCTGACCCTCTTTCCGTTGGGGTATTCTAGAATTACATTTTTCCGACCTACGAATTCTATGATTTTTAGTAGTTTATTTCTATATGAATCGAACTTATGGACGCGGGGTTCTTTAATTAATCTAGCATATCTGCCGACTTTTCCCTTGAAAGTTCTGACCTTTTTGTCATACCTTTCCTTAGTCCTAATTTTGTTGGTTATTTGAGTTTCTCCTGCTAAAAGTTTCATTTCTTCTAGTCTTAGTACTAGGTCTCGCATATAAACGCTATATGTTTTTAATTTTTCATCGGAGGGTATTCTTAAAGGAAAACGTGCTATCTTTCCGAAAACCAATTCGAAGGGTGTAAAGTTCGTGGCTGCGTGTACACTGGTATTATATGTAAAGGTTACAAAGGGGGTTAGGTGGTCCCAATCATCGTATCTTTCAAAGTATATTCGGATGAACTCTATGAGTGGAGCATGACTTCTCTCCAATGACCCATTTGTTTGAGGTCTATAGCCTGAAGTTGTTAGATGATTTATCTTGAATAGCTTCAGTAGTGATTCTACTATACTTGATAAGAAACTGGTCCCTCGGTCTGAGAGTATGGCTCTCGGAGCTCCAAATTGGCAAATGAGATATTTCGCCAGTGCGTCAGCTATTGTCGTTGCATTGAGGTTTTTGATGGGTATTGCTATTAGGTATTTGGTTAAGTTACACTGCATCGTTAAGAGATGACAGTTCCCTCTTGGTGTCATTCTCAATTTTCCCACTGTGTCAATTGATACTTTATCAAAAGCTTCTATTGGCGTGTCTGTGATGATCATTGGTTCTCTCGTCTTGAACCGTTCTATTTTCTGTTCTTGACAGTTTGCACATCGTCTGACGTAATTTTGAACGTCGTTTCTCATTCCTGGCCAATAGTATCGTTCCCTTAGTTTCTGGTACGTTTGGTTGATTCCTTTATGTCCTCCTGTCAGGCTGTCATAAAGGTGTCCAACTATTTCTTTTCTGTCTTTTTCAGCGGGTACTTCTGCTTTTCCGTAACACATTGTTACTCTTATTTCACTTTTGCGGAAATGTTCATGAAGTATTTCAATGATGGTTGGGGAGCCCATCTGGTCCAGAGTGTCTCCTTTTCGTGCTACTCTGAAACTCTTGATATTTCTATTCAATATTTCTTTCAGGTTCTTGAGTCCTTTGTGTACATTCTCCATTTTTATTGTGTTGAAGTACTTTTCTTTCACTATTACAGTAAATATTTGATGTTTTTTGAAAGAAGTGACTAAAACTTGTCCTGGTTTTGGTCTTTTGTTCTTTATTTTCATTAGATCAATGGCTCCTATTTCTTCCAGTAGCCTGGTAACGGACCACGTGTTGTCACAATCCGCTGATAGGAAATGCACAATGTTGTCTCGCTTATGTGTGAGGCATTTTCTCACGGTAATCATGTTGTTGGGAATTCGCATGGTCTTTTCAGTGGTACGAGTTAAATCGCTTTCGGATTTTTGCTCGCTTTCTCGTGTGTCATGACCTTTATTTAGAGGCTCTAAACCTGGTGGGGTGGGTAGGAGAAAAGGCATTGTGGGTTCTGGTGGTTTCGAAAATCTTATATCTATAATGGAGCCTTCTTCGGCTTCTATTTCGCTCAATATCCCTAACTTCTTGTGGTTCTTTGACTTATTTCTCGGCGTACTGTTGGCGGTAGGGCTGTCACTTTTTATTGTAGGTGTGACTGATAATGTCTTTCTCACTGGTGGCAGTATTATGTCAGTTACGCTTTCGACATCTGACTCATTTCCTGTGTCCTCTTGACCAGATGCTTCTTGTAGCTTCTGTCGTGCTCATTGTATAAGGGTTTGAACACTTTTTCTCCAGACTTTGTCTACGTCGGTTTCTTTCTCAAATCTTGGATCAGATGTATAGATTGCTTCACGCACATCATCGGGTACATTGTCATCGTCAGAGAAGTGTGAGGGTAAATCCAGTTGGGTATCTATGTTAGTTGTTGATTCGTCGATATCAGCTTGTTTATCCATTTCAAATTTTCTCAAGCTTTCTTCAGCTTCTTTTTCTGCTAGCTTCTTCTACTTCTTGTTTCGTTAGGGTGGTTCTGACTGATAGATTTTCTATAGATTCTTCATCTGCATTATCTTCATCTTGAGAATCTTCTACTGCAGTCATGTCTATTGCGATATTGCTTATAGTTTTATTCTGACTATCTTCTGAAGAAGATGTCTCGCTGTCGGGTACTTCTTGGGCTTCATCTTCTGTAGTCTCTGAGTCTGGTTGTTGTAATCCACTGTATCTGGGGTCTGGTATGGGTGGTTTATCTAGATCGCTGTCTTCATTAGTCGTTGACAATAACCATGATCTCCTGGATGGGTTGACTGTCATTGAAACATCCGAATCTGCATCAGACGAACTTCCTGGCACTTCTCGTGGTTTGATGGAAGTTGTCTCTGTTATTGCTGTTTCAGTTTTTGTTGGCGTTTCTGTATGCGTAGTTTTCTTTGTACCAATGGGTTTGGATGTTTTGCTGGGTCCTCCTTGTTTGATGTATTGTCCTACTGGACTTTCTACCTGAGCACGTTTTGCTCTTGTTCTCTGCGCTACCACACTATGTTCCAGTTTGGGCGCTTCTTTATTTGTTTTCGCTCCTATGGGTCAACCTCTGCCTCTGGGTACTGTAGTCTTCTCCGATGCTGAGTGTGCTCCGTTGCGAAAACTAGTCTTCTGAGAAGGTGCTTTGCTTTTAGCCTTTTCTTGTTCTTGTTTCGCATTTTCTTCTATTATCATCACTTTGATCTTAGGTAAATTTTTGTTTATTTCCTCTTCGGTGGTTTTTGGAGGGTTTCTTGAAAGCGCATCAGCATTTCTGTTTAGTTTTCCTGGTTTGTATTTGACAGTATATTCATAGCCTGTGAACCTAAACATCCATCTCATTAATCGTTGTCCAGGGTCTTTTCTGCTATGCATCCAATGTAATGGTTCATGGTCAGATACTAAAGTGAACTTGCGACACAGTAAGTATGGTCTAAACTGATGTAGAACATATAGTACCGCTAAGCACTCTTTTTCAGTGATGGAATAATTCCTTTCAGCTTTATTTAAAGCTCTAGACAAGTATTGGACTGGATGATCAAATCCGTCCTTTTCTTGACTCAGGACTGCTCCGATCGCGTAGTCTGATGCATCTGTGGTTAAGGTGAATTCCTTATCAAAATCCGGGAATTGTAAGATGGGTTCTTCCATTAGGCATTGCTTGAGTTTTTGAAAGCTCTCGTCACATTGAGGGGTCCATTCAAACATCACGATTTTCTTTAGTAGGTCATTTAATGGTTTCTCTATTTTAGCAAAGTCTTTGATATACTTTCGGTAATATCCAAACATTCCTAGTACTTCTCTTATATTCTTGGCACTCTTGGGTGTGGCTAGTTTGGCTATTGCCGAAACCTTTTCTGGATTGTGTTCAACTCCTTTTGCGCTAATTATGTGTCCTAAAAATCCAACTTCTTTTCTAAAGAATTCAATCTTGTCAGGTTGCAAGACTAACTTTGCTTCTCTTAACCTTTTCAAAAGATTTCGTATTCTCCTTTCGTGGTCTTTTAAATTTTTACTGTACACTATGATGTCATCCAAATATACTAACATTTCAAAATTTTGTAGTCCTCTGAGAACTTTTTCCGTGAGACGTTGAAAAGTCGCCGTAGCATTCTTCAATCCTTCAGGCATTCTTGTGTACTCATAGTGTCCATTTATCGTTGTGAATGCTGTTTTATAACAATCTTCAGGAGCCATCGGTATTTGTTGGAAACCACTGGCCAAGTCAAATATCGAAAAATAGGTTACTCCTCCCAGTTGATCCATTATGTCCGCAATGTTGGGTAACGGGTATGCATCTCTGATGGTTTTCTTATTTAGCTCTCTAAAGTCAATTACCATGCGCCATCTTGGGTTGCCATGACTATCTGGTTTCTTGGGTACTATCCAGATGGGTGAATTGCAGGGAAAATTGGATTCTATTATGATTCTGACTTGAAGTTTTTGGCTACGCTTTCTCTTACAACTTGTTTATGTTGAGGAGGATGTCTGTATTGTTTGGTGTTTATAGGTACGCTATTTTCTAAATGAATATGATGCTCGATCATATCGGTGCACGGGAGTCTGTCTCCTGGCAATAGAAATCGATCCAGAAAATCTTCTATTATGTGATCCACAATTTCTAGTTCCTCTTTATTCAAATGAATTCTTCTGATCGATGCCTTCACTCGTTCTAATCTTTTAATCTGGTCAACAATTGCATCTCCATCAAAATCACTGTCTGTTTCTTGTAGAAAGTCTGGTCCGGTATCGAAAGGTATTAATTCTTTTGGATCTACCTCTATCATTACGTCTTGTTCACTTGTATTTATGGCCATCATTTTGCAGGTATTGTTTGCATTATAGACTACGCCTTCACCTAGAAATACATTGTCATTTCCTACATGTATCCTAGGAATGTAGCCTTCCTTCAGGTCACTTTTGATTAGGTTAATTTGGACTACTTGTCTAGTTCTAGCTTTTATTATGTATTTTACGTTGTTCGTGGTAACATTTTCTTGGTTCTCCATATTTTGTTCCATGCATTTGCTCTCGTCATCAATTTTCGTTTCCACTTTCAGTACTTCATTTGCTTGTTTGCATGTATAACCTCTTCTTAGATTCCTTGGGTTATGTTCCTCTTCATGTCCTATGAACGGTATGGGATGCATTACATCACCACTTACCATGAGAGCATTCTTGTAGTAGGAGATTACTGCTTCTTCTTTCTTTAGGTAGTTCCTTCCTAACATGCCATCTTGTTTAATGGGAAAATCATCCTGTATTATTTGAAATTTTACTGGTGTTCCTCTTATATCCAGGTACACTGATCCTGCTGTCCACACTGTTTGGTCTGTGATGTCTCCTAATTCTCTGGCATCTTCAATGCTTATTGGTAAGTCGTCGTGCAGAGCTCCGATTTTTATTAGGTTAACAGTTGCTCCATTGTCTATCATGAAGTCCAAATACGGTCGCTGTGTTCCTTCGGGTATCCTTATTCTTACAGCTGTTGCCTCTCCATCTTCCCCATTATAGTTTTCAGGTCCTTTACAGTTCGTGGAACACATCCTCGCGATTTCTCGGGTTTGGTTAGTATCACCATTACTGGGGCTTTCGTCTGATTTTCTTGCAGGTTTCTGGGATTCAAATCTCGATTTTGGTTGTATTCCTGCATCTGTCTCTGATAATTTGCTTGGTGCATATTCCTTGGTGTTTGTTGATCGTTTTGTCTCGAGTACTTTTGATTTTGGCTCGTCATCTTGGGTTCGTGACGAGCCTGCTGGTAGTTTAAATTGTCCCTATCATTTTGGTTGTCATATCTGGGATTATCATTGCGCCAATTGCTGGCATTCCGCCTGTCATGTCGGTTCTGCGTGCTTTCATATCTTCCTGTTTGAGAGTTGAATATTCGTCGATTCGCTCTGTAGGATTGGTTATTACTTTCACGCCAATGATAACTCTCTTGTCGGTTGTCATTGTAGGTTTGGTTCTGGCGAAATCCGTTTCCATAATTTGTATTATTGTAGCGATTTACGTAATCCGGATTTCTGTAAGTATTCTCTTGGTAATGGTTTTGTTGATAACCATTTGTTTGGCGGCGGTTGGTGGAATATCCATCACGTGGTGCATTTCTCGATCGATCTTGTACATAGGCAACGTATTCGGGTTTTTCACATTCATAACGCTCCTCCATGTAACCTATATAGTGAGGTTCCCTATGCTGACTATTCCTGTATTGGTCTTCGTATTCTATTATTTCTGTAATTTATTCCAGTCCGTGGTTATCTACTATCTAATCTGGGATTGTTGCAGCTATAAGTCCTGCTACGGTATGGTCTGGAGTCTCCCTAGTGCCGCGTCTAGTTCCACGCCTGCGCTGGTGTTTGCTCTGAACAAACACGAGGCGTCGGCTGCTACGCGCTGTATGTTGCGTGTTTAACCTTCTCGCGCGTCACGTATTTTGCTCATCAAAGTATTTTGTGTAAAACGCGTTATTCATTACTGAAACCCATAATCTGTGGATTCGCGAATGTGTTCTCTACTCATGTGTGTGTGTGTTTCGGGTTGTTCGGTTGATTAGGACCAAGGTTGTGACTGAAAATGTTTATGGATCCAACACGATGTATCACAAGCAGTGCAACCTGTTGCTACTTGTCAGATAAGTATTTTTATTTATAATTTCTTGACTGAATTATCATCAACTGAGCACAAGAGCAAGTTGCTTTGGGTAAATTGTACGTTTCTTTTACAGGTGGTGTGAATTTTCCTACATCAAGCAAACGTATCCGAGGACTTTTGTTCATCTACGAGCACTACTTCATAGGTACGTAACCTTTAAGCTATTTCTTCAAATATGAATAAAGGACAATTATTTTGAATGGTCTTACCTTTTTGTTGTCGACCATTCGATAGAATTATATTATATATTTTGAAATATGTTAATAAATATATGTATATATGGGCTTAGAGGTCAACCACGCTCTGCGGGGTCTATCACCTCTATCGAGCACCTGCGTCAGCTACGCCCTGGTTCGACTGTGGTAGAAATGTGCCAATTCAGCTACTTCTTGCTGGTTGACCAGATTTTGGTGAGTTTTTTTTTATATATATAAATTCTTGTATATTCACTGCCTATATATATAAGAAAATTTTGATACTTTTATTTTGAATGGGCCCTTCCCTTCTTAATTGTATTGTAATGCTGCTCGCACATACTTTAAATTTTTAGATGTGGTTAAATTTCACCTTGGTTAACGCTGCTTCTACCGAACAATCCTTTTGCTATATTTATCTCTAACTTTCTTATTTTGAATTAAACAACAATTAGAATCATTTACATCCTTTTTTTTTACGTCAAGATATTCTCATTTCTATTTTAAGCAATGATTTTGTTATGATTTTATTGAACCGTACATAAAAAAAAACTAATATAATGCTCAATTAAACATTCACAGCAATTCAAACTCTTTTGTATTTTCTAGCTACTTGATGCTGTATCTTTGTATAAAAGCTCGATTGTGACGTCACCACACGACGCCACGCTATGCTTCTAGCACGCGGTCAGGTAATGCGATCCTTTTCTAATTCCTTTGTATTTCTCGTCACTTTATTTATTATTACTGTTATTCTTATTATTTCTCTTCGCGTTTCTATTATTCATTAATTCTCGCACTTTTATTATATTTTATTTAATTTATTAATCTTTTTAATATATATATTTTAATATATGCTTTTCTTTTTAGACACTCAAGATTTCTATATTCATGCAACAAGAAAAAGGGAAAATTCGCTGCCAGTTATGCACGACATCTCGGTGGGACCTCCAATTTTTGTTAGGTGATTATTAGTCACCTAGCAAAGTAAATCAAGTTTTGCGTGAGTTAATCTCGCGCACGCAACTATACAGTTACGGGAGAGACTCCACTCTTCGAATCTCTCCTGGCTGTCAGCTAGATCTTCCCTTTGTTAGAAACGCGGATTTATTTCATAATAGATTTCCTTACCTTACGCTCTCTCTTGTTTTCCGGGGATCAACCTCAAGAATCTGTGCTTTATATCCTTCCGGTCGAAGGAAGGTCCAAATATATATTTATGTACGGCTGGGTGAATTGAATAAAATATTTGTAACGAGTCCCTTTTTAGATAAAAGCTCCTCCTGGCTTTACTTGGCCTGTCTTTATTTTTAATTCAACTTTGCGTTTATAAAATATATATATATGTATGCGTAAACTTAAGAAAAACTGAAGAAAATATAACACAATGAACTGAACTTTAAATAAAACTAAAACAAAGTATAAAATATACAAAAAAAACTACTAAAAATGGTCGTCCGCACGGCAGCTCGGCTCGAGTCGGAGTGCCTGAGGTAGCGTGGCTTGGGGACGCTTCGGAAGTATATCCGGACCTCCCACGCGTCTCCAAGCTCCACTTCCCCATGTTGACGTCAGTGCGTCTGCACTCGTCGCACTCATTAAACCTTACGGGACCTGTCGATGGTGCAAAGTTCAAGACTGCAGCGTGGCTTCGCACGTGCGGTCTTGCGCAGTGGAGGGGAAACTGTTTAGGTCAGCGAGATTCTTGGCTACCTGATACTTTTGTGGCCTTGAGTCTCGCTGTACCTTTTATGTGTAGAACGTTCTCTATTTCATATTTGAAATAATTGTTCGAATATGAATATCGCAAAGTTGTCACATAACACCTGGAATGGCCACTGTGATAAAGTTATAGAAGAAATGATGCCAGACAATACAATTTTGTTCGTCAATTTTCGGATAATGTAATTTTAATACATTATGATTTAAAATTACATCAAAGGAGTAACATTATTAAATTACAATCTCTAGTGCATAATCAACATTCCTCACCAAGATATAATTATCTTTTTAAATATTCTTGGTTTAGAAGTGGTTACATCGATGAAAAACCAGAAGAATTTGACAATCCTGTTGATTATAGTTTTGGAGATTCTTGCAATTCACACTGCGATATAGAGGGATGCATCAATGTTGCTATTATGCATTGTGCTTGATGTAAAAAATCATTATGTTTTAAACATTTTTTCGAAGATTATCACTGTTGTAAACATTTTATATCATAAAAAATGGAAAATTAGAATAAAGGTTGTATACTTATAATAATAAATGGCTGTAATTATAACATATGTAAAACGATATGCATTCCATACATGCATTGGAAAAATTCAACTAAATGCTTTTATCACGGAGATTATTATGATATTTATCATTAATAATTATTTCAAATAACTTGTGTGTTGGAATTCTTGGGTCAGAGGTAAATGACTTTCTACACAATTTAGATTAAATACTCTTGGGCTTTATTTAATACTCTTATACTCTAAACAGAAAAAAACTCTAGTACACTCGACGTCTAGCAATCGACTACTCTATTGACTCGTGTCGAACTGCTCGAGCGCCTAAAGGGCGCTCGATCCCCTAAACACGTAGATCACATAGAGATGGCGACACTAACCCAGATTTCTAACACTCCCTCCCTTTATCGAATCGATAAAGCTCTTTAAAATTAACAAAAAAACTTTATAAACCTTATATATAAAAATTAAACTAAATACAAAAGTCTATAAAACAAAAAAAACTTATTACATTCTTTCTTAACTTTAATCTTAAATATAATTATTGAAATTTCAACAGGAAACTCTTAGACTGTACTCTTTATCCTTGCGTTTATCTGTGAACAAACAAAAACAAAATAATTAAAACATTATTTTATTAACCTCATAACTCTTAATTCTCTTAAATTAATATTTACATATTATTACTCTAATTCAATATTTTATCTCTTAAGTATTTATGTGCATCTAAAGACAAAGGTTTAGTCATGATATCAGCTAAATTTTCTTTAGTCATTATCCAGTTAACTCTAACTCTTTGTTCATCAACACATTATTTCACAAAGTCTCCATGAGTATTTGCCATATGCTTTCTATTACCAGTTTTCTCTCTCTCTCTCTCTCTCTCTCTCTCTCTCTACAAGACTCTTATGGATTTCATCTAAATTGTCATCAAACATTTTAACTTTGTGACTTCCATCCTTCTTAGTACAATCTCCAGCGGATTTATTATCGCACCAAATTATTACTGGAAAGAGTGTCCTTCCAATAACATATCTGATCGATTTATCCAAAGAAATTAACTCTTGACAGGCATCACTCATTGCAAGATACTCTGCTTGACATGTTGAAAGTGTCACATAGGTTTGTTTATGACTTCGCCAAGCTACAACATCCCCAAAAAGTTTAACAATGTAACCTCCTGTAGACGTTGAATCCTGACAATCTCTAAAGCTTGCATCAGTAAATACCTCCAAACCCTCAGACTCTGCTCTATAAATTAATCCTCTATTTGCAGTACCTCTCAAGTACCTGAAAACTCTTTTCACATCCATCCAATCTTCCTCCGTTGGATCTAACTGTTTTCTTGCTAAGAAATTCACAGCAAAAGTAATGTCAGGACGTGTGGCATTCGATAGATACATCAAACTTCCAATGGCTTCTCTATAAGGTACTCTTTTAATTTCCTTATTTTCTTTAGTACTCTCAGGTCATTCTTCTGCTTTTCTCTTTTTATCTCTATTATTTACCTGACGAGTAACCATTGGAGTGCTCTGCGGTTTACAGTCTTGCATATTAAACCTCTTTAAAATATTCTCTATATAAGCAATTTGATGTATTATCAATGTCTTTTCACTTTTAATTCTTTCAATGGATATACCTAAAAAACTTCTAGGTTCTCCAAGGTTTTTCATCTCAAATGCCTTACTAAAATGACATTTGATTTCCTCTAGTTTATTTCTGTCGTTCATAGCAATAAGCATATCGTCTACGTACAACAGTATGACTGCCATTTTCCCCGCTTTTCTCCAGGTGAAAAGACAAGGTTCATGTAAGTCATTCTCTAAACCAAGTTTTGACGTTTCCTTGGAAAATCTCTTATTCCATTTCTTTGGACTAATTTTTAATCCATACAATGCTCTCTCTAATTTACAGACTTTATCACCTCTAATGTGAGCATTCAACTCTAAACCTTCTGGAATTTCCATGTAAATCTCTTCGTCTAATATTCCATTTAATAAGGCAGTCTTAAAACTCTTTCATCCAGGTCTGATTATTTTCTTCTTTTGACTCTGAGATTTTGTCTTCTTGATTACTCTTATGGACATCTTTATACATTACTTTTTCATTAAACCTCACATGTCAAGATTCGGCGAACTTTCGTGTACTCGGATGCCACAATAAATAACCAGTACTCTTATATCTTACTAAAACAGCTTTTAGTGCTCTTTCATCAAATTTTGAACTTGGTTTAGGTAATTTTATATACCCTATGCACCCAAACCTCTTTATTTGATTAAAATGACAACTTGCATTTGGTGCAAATTTCTCTAAAGGTATCTCAAACTCTATAGTTTTGTGAGGAATTCTATTATATGCATGCACTGCAGCATTAACAGCTAACTCCCACATACTCTTAGGTAATCCTGAATCAAACATATATGCTCTTACTTTCTCTTGAATCGTTCTATTAAATCGTTCGGCAACTCCATTATGCTCTGGAGTATAAGGTGGTGATAACTCTGTTTCAATTTTCTCTCTTCTCAATATCTCTAGAAATTTTCCACCCGTAAATTCAGTGCCTTGATCCGATCTAATATAACAAATTTTCTCATTTTTACCCAACAAATTACGAGCTGATACAAGATACGCTTCAAACACATCAGCAGCTTCATCCTTAGTTTTTACTGCATATGCCTTTGCGAAACGAGAATAATCGTCCACAAACACTACAATAAATCTTTTAAAACCTGGATATGAAGTTGGCTTTATTGGCCCCATCGTATCTGTATGTACAATTTGTAAAGGTTTTTCTGCTCTTTTTCTTACCTCTTTAAATGGCATCTTTTCCATTTTCGCCATTATGCATACTTCGCACTCTAAGATGGAATCGTCAAATTTAACTTTCTCTAAACTCTTATTAACCTTTTGCAACTTCTTCAAGTAGCTTAAAGACGCATGACCTAATCTCAGATGCCAGATCATCGCCTCATTATACTTTTTGAAATTACATGGCTTTTTCTCCAATGGATTCGTGATGAATATCTCTTCAACATCTTGAAATGTCTCTAAATCGTCAATTTTTATTGTTTCTCTAAATATTGTACTATCATCACTTTCTCTAATAGTTTCTCTATCCTCTATATTCTCTGAAGTCTCCTTATTCTCCCTCCCAATCACATCATTAGCATTCAAAAACTCTTTACTGACTCCCTCCGAATCTGACGACTCTTTATTTTGAATACTTGTATGTGATTGTTCAGATTCCTATTGATATGAAACCATTCTAGCAGTACAAGAATATTTCTTGAACTTTAAGTTATCATCCCCTTTGATAACTTCGAAACTTACAACCCAGTTAGGTTTTTGATAAGCCCCTTCTAGAATAGTTTTTCCGGTCTCTTTATTATAAACTCTAAGTGATTTATCATCTAAATATATACAAAAACCTGCATCTGCCAATTTTCTCAATGACAACAAGTTCTCGGATATATCTTCTGCTGCTATTACATCAGATAACTTGAGAACATCTCCAGTTGCATCTGTATGTAATAACAAATTCCCTTTGCCGTCTATAACAATATCTGCAAATTCATTTTTATTTGCACTCTTAATTACTCCATTTTCACTTCTGTTAAAATCGCTTAAAATAAAGCTCTTATTAACAATGTGATCTGTTGCTCCAGAATCAGCTATAAAATTAACTATCTCTTTTGTTGCTAATAAACTCTTAAATAATAATTTCTTACCTGATTCACCCTTGTTTTTCACTTTATTCCCTAATGTCTGGTTCAAATTTCCTTTCTCTTTATAATTGTTACTCTTTTTATTACTCTTACTCTTATTTTTCGCACCTGACTCATTCATACTCTTATTTGTGTTTCTCTTTTTAAACTTTTTCTCTTTATTGCTCTTGCCACTTACCTGAGGACAGTCACTTTCCTTGTGAGTTTTTATCGCTTGACAATAATAGCAAAACCATTTGCCTGAGTCTTTCAAACGGCACTCCATAGACCAGTGACCAATTTTGTTACATCTGTAACACCTCTCTTCAGATGACGACGAGCTCTCTTTAGAAATCCTCTGTACTTTGACCTCCTCTTTAGTTTCAGTCTTCTTTTCTGCCTCTAACTGCAAAAGAAAAGACTTTATCTCCTCTAAATTCATTTCTTTCTTGTTAGATTGCCTAAACATCAAGTCAGCATTCCTTAGTTCTACAACCATCGAAGATGCCGCCTGATAAAAGGCTGATCTAATTTCTTGTTCAGTCAAAGGTACAGTATCTGTACACGCTTCATATTCTCTAATAATAGAGTAAAACCGTTCACAGAAGTCAATAACTTTTTCATCTTTCTTCATCTTTATTTGATAAAGTTTCGTTCTAACAGAAGAATGAGTCACATTTGACTCAATCTTCCTACAACCTCTTAATTTATTCAAAATTTCTCTAGGATCAGATACATTCAGCACTCTCTTATGATAAAATTCATCAAGATGTCTGATGATTATCCCTCTAGCATTACTCTTTCTCTTTAATACTTTCATTTCTGAAAGATTTTGTGGGCCCTGAATTGTTGAATCGATTACATCCAACAAATCAAGACTCATTAGATCATGCTTTATGTAATCTAACCAAATGTCAAAGTTAGACTTCTGTGTAAGCTTATACTCCCCTTTTAAACAAATTTGATGATTTTTAGTACCATCCTCTACTCTTTGTATTAACTGAATACACTGATCTAATCTATCAGTGTTTTCAGCATTTACACTCATACTAGAATCAGTGCTCTCTTCTATTCTTCTCCTTTTCGATTCAACGTCGCCATTAACGTGAATCGACCTCTTATTAGAATTGTTACCCAATTCTGTTCCTTTATTTTGCAGTTTGAGTTTTTCTGCCTCTAAATTATTTTCGGAAATTTGAACCATATATGACATTATGGTTTTTGCCTCCTTCATAATGTTGTCCAGCGCTGATAATGAAGCCGCTAGAGTTGCGTTGACAGCTTCATTTCTAGCAACAAGACTCTCCTGCTGGGCATAGAGTTTCTGACTCATTTCAAGAGCCGCAAACTCGCCAGCAGGCATCGTCACGCTGCTTAAAATCCTCGGCTTCGGCAACGGCTTACTCTTAGTTTCTTCTTTTGCTGTGAAAGTAAAACTCAAAATTAATACCTGGTTTTCTCTTACTCTTTCTCTATAATTTCATAGGCCTTTACATCTACCTCTAGACATCTTAGTCTCTAAATTATCTCTTAAATAATCACAGCATTCAAATTAAAACAAACAGAAATCGAAACCGATTTAAAAACAACTAAATAATCATTAAAATGATTTATTACTTCATTGTAGTTTCTCTAACTCAACCTCTTGTTGAAACTCCGGTTCCTCTTTGTCGCTGATCGTCGTATCGCATCAATCTCCAATAGGTTATGCCCTGGGCCCATAACCTATTGGAATTCTTGGGTCAGAGGTAAATGACTTTCTACAAAATTTAGATTAAATACTCTTGGGCTTTATTTAATACTCTTATACTCTAAACAGAAAAAAACTCTAGTACACTCGACGTCTAGCAATCGACTACTCTATTGACTCGTGTCGAACTGCTCGATCGCCTAAAGGGCGCTCGATCCCCTAAACACGTAGATCACATAGAGATGGCGACACTAACCCAGATTTCTAACATTATGCAATAAATATTTATTAACAAGTGTCGGACGAGTATCAATTTATATGAGTCTAGATTATTTTATCATACATGTTTTGCGAAAAAGCCATTTTTAACACTCCGTGAATGTTTTTCCATATATGCTTATAATTATTTTGTGTTAGGGGTGGTTTACCCCCTTGGGGGTAATATTTATGAAAGAATTGGAAGACTTTATTGATTTATTATGAATGTTAACACATTTTCTCGAATTGTTTTAGTCGCTAAAAATCTTTTTTATTATATAAATATTTTTTTGTTATTTTCGTCCGCCATATGGGATCCGCCATTTCGAATTTTTTAAATCTGATAACAGATTCGTAAAGAGCGATCTCGAAGACCCCTATATACAAGCTTTCTACGAAATTTTATGGATTAAAGTACGTACTTAAAATTATTTTGTGTAAGGGGTGGTTCACCCCCGTTAGGGGTAATATTTTTTAAAAAGCCGAAAGACGTCAACTTAATTTTTTTAATATGGATGTTTTCAAATTGTTTCAATTTCTTTTAGGCTTCTAAAACTTTTTTATTGTTAAATTATGCCAAAAAAAAGTTTTCGAACCCTAAAAAATAGGGGATGCCACCCTTCCTCTTCAAATCACCATGGATTACTTGCTCTAGTTGTAAGAAATAACCTCGAATTTGTTTCGTTAAAAAATATTTATTGTAAGGCGAGATATTAAAAAAAAAAGCATTTTGAGGGTTAACTTTAGGGGCCGTTTTCACCCCCGAAATACGCTTATGAGCCGTAAAAAAAATACGTGTCTCTTATTTTCACATGTACAACAAAATATTGTAAAATCATTGAAATCGGTGAGGTCGGGTTCGGGTACCTTCCTTGTCAGCGCAGCAGCCGCAAACTCTTTTATGCCTCACGCTCAGTTTATTCACTGCTAACTAAAATCGCTAGGTTTTCGATTGGCAAAATTTTGCTTATTCTTTCTTTTAACATTCATACAGAAATCCGCCGATTTCTAAAAAAAGTACATAACCCAATCTCGAAATATCAAAGCAACAGAAAAAGTTTCGCGCGCCGCTTTTGCCCTCTTATACTAAATCGAAGGTTATTCAACCGATAAAACTTTGCAGATGCTTTATTTTGCAACAAGGAGACTTTAAAGCAAACGAAGAAAATATTTTCAACCTAGCCTGTATTATAAAAATATAATAGGCAATTTGCAGTGGTTTTAATGCAGAGGAATCGGAGCGCAAGACGTAAAAGAATTCGCGACTGCAGCGCTTGATTCAACTGTTTGGACTACTGTATCGCAGGTTTGGTACCTGTTTAAAATTTTACAGAAAGCTTCGTTGAATAAGAGAGCAAAAACAGCATGAAAAACTTAGTGGGAGCGCGGCTGTCGCGCTTTTTTCGCCAGCTGTATTTGTGATACTTCAAGATTGGGAACTGTTCAGTTTTAATACTCGACATTCTTCTAGAGCCAAAAGGTTTCCGTTTCATTTCTTTTTTGAACTTAAAAAGAAAGGTACGATATAGTATAACGAGCGAGCGTCAGCAAGAGATTTTTTTTGCTAGTCTTTACAAATTTACAATAAATAAAAGGAATATGTAAAGTTTTGCCGATGAACACTCACAGATTTATATTGGCAGCTCGAAAACGGAGAGCGAGATGTAAAGTGTAAATGAAGGCAGTTGCTGGGGCTTCTGTAAGTATCTGCAATCTTGAGATCGTTTAGCTGAAAGGCAGCTGCTAATTTCAGTTTTATCATGGAAAAGTTTACTTTTGGAATTAATTAGATAGTACATCTAATTCATAAGTTTGCATAATAAATATCACATTTTCAATTAATTATTCCAGAAAGAAAAAGCGCTCGAAGAAGAGGGCGATGAGAAAAGATGTATTAGCACATATAATGATTTGCCAGACTATGAAAGTGGAGTAGGAGCTTCAAGTTGGCAGGTAAATAATACACGCGGTTCGTTCAAAGGTATTTTTCCCAGCTCGAACTCCAATTTTTTTAAACACGCTCGGAATGCACGATTTTCTACGGAACTTTCAGGCATGAAAAAGGGTCCATTTCATATCCGAGTTGGGAAATAGTATATTGTGTAATTACGGGGAAAAGTTGGCTTTTTCTAGCGAGGGCGATGATTGAAGCACGAGTGCTCAAATCATCACCCGAGTCTGAAAAAGCCATCCCCCTTGTTGCACACCGTGCTTTTTTATAAGTGCAAGAAAAATAGGCCCTTTTTCGTGTATGGGAAATTGAGAATTTTATAAGTATTGTGTTTTTGACTGTCTTATAATTTTTAAGATATTCAAAATGTTTCAAAATTTGTTTACTTTTGAGTTGCTACTTTTCCTCTTGTTGCGAGAATAACTCGATTTTCCATTCATTTCTCATGCACGGAATAAGCCTTTTACTTGCCCCTGTTAAAAAAAATAAATATTATGCTACGATTTATTCTAATTATATTTCTAGGAAGTAGTTCCACAAATAAATAAATATATGTCAATACAGCGTTATGATAACATTGCAAAATGGCTTACAAATTGCAATTTCTATAATACAACCAAATACCCTGTTATAAATCAAGATGATGAAATAAAAACAAAAAATAGAACATCTGAGTGACAAATTGAAAGCTCAATATACATTATTCAGAAATAAAATGGAAAAGTACAATTATGTTGAGAGTGAGTTTGACACAAATACGAGTTTGATTCGCGAATGCAGATAATGCGGAAATTAGTACTGAACCAGATTTGATTTGCGAGAGAAGTAAGTTGTAAAGACCGTATTTAGGGTTAAATGCGGGCTGCGCAGTTCGTACAAATAATTATTTAATTTAGTAGAAACTAACTGTCGGCTCGTGAGCCTTACGTTACTAGAGGTATGAATCTGATAATCTAATAATCTAAAGAGGTTGGGGGACGCGCGTGACTGCCACGGCGGTGGGACTTGCTTGGACACTCTCTCGTATGAGGACGGTAGTCTGTCCGCTCTGTACGTTTACGCGGACGATGTCGAGTCCGCTTTTACTTACGCGCGGACGCTTGTCTGTCCGCTTCTGCTACTGTTGTCCCAGTGTCTCTTACCTTGACAGCGATTGTCCTGCTTAGTCCGGTACTCGGGTTTATTAGGGTTTTTGGTGTATTATTGATTTTTATTATTTTAGAATAATTGAACACAAGATTTATTTAGATTGTTATGGATTGTTTTATTGGCTTAGGACCGGAGCACTTGATTTCACATACAGTTGTTATGTTACAGGTTTAGATGTTCACTTGACTTAACTAAGATGTTGTTAGAATATTATTTTTCTAGATGATTATACTAGGCGACTTACAATTAATATCTTATCGACCGCACGCTGGATGTTAATAAACTCCTTCGTCGGTACTGCGGATGTTGATTGGACTTATATTTACACGAAGTTTCGTGGCAATATTTAATAAAGTTGGTCTACTGCACAGATGAAGGTCTCTTCACTAGCTTTCGCCGGAGATTCACACGGCGGTCCTTTACTATGAATGTGGTTTCTAAGCACTCAATAAGCGATGCGAGCAAGAATACAGCACTCGTATTCAATCGCTAGGTCCAGTTGTTAGTAGGAAGAGTTTACGTGAAAAGGCGCTGCGTGGATCGGCTCCGTGGTTTTTAATTCCTCGGTGACGATGCAAGCAGTTGGCCTGATTCCACTGAAAAGGCACTACGCGACCAATCAGCATCCGCCACCATGAGGACACGCGCATCCCGGTTTTGCAATCAACCGCGCTAGCAGTGCTGACTCGCAGGTCAAGCACCGCTCCGATTTTCGGTGATCGATTTTACTATGTCGCAATCGGTCTCGGTAACGTCGTCTGTGCATGCACATGAATGCTATCGCACAGGCGCCATACATATACGTATTATAAACGTGGGACATTACACCTCCCCCCCCCCCCCCCCCCAGAACATTGCTGTCCTCGGCAATGGAGCCGGCGCAAAAAATTTAAAAAATGTCCCATGTTTATTAACAAGAAATTAGTCCAGGTAATACAATTATAGGTAATTCCGTTATACACAAATAATTCAACTTAAAGAAAACGATGTTTTGCTAACTTTTAATGGCTTCTAGGCGCGTCTCTTCAATTTGCATATTTTGCATTCGTATGGGATGCTTTGTGCGCACTGACCGTTTGCCCAGTTTGTATGGCAAACTACGCAAAGTAGCCAATTTGTGCTCTGATGTCCTGTTCCCTGGTACCAGCAGTCATCTTTACATCCCGTACAACTCGTGAATAACGGAGGCTGCGGGACCAATGAATGTTGGGTGTTAATTTCAAGTCTACTTACAGGGACTCTAACTTTATTTTTCAATGCCTCTTCTTTTAATTTCATTCTCTGCTCTCGTTTTCTGATTCTATCTTTCTCTCGTCTTGTTGCTTGTTTCTCTTCCGTTTCTATATGCTTGCTTGATTTTTTTAGATTTCGTTTCTTGCTAGATGATTTTTTTAATGGAATTTATTTAACAGCTTTTTCTTTCGATGTTTTATCTTTACGTGATGTGCTTGTTTTCTCGTTATATTCAATTCCCCTGGTAGCTGGTCTTTTCCAGAGCCAAGTTATCCAGCCGATAAGTATTTCCGCTGGTATGGACAATTTCGGCTGTTTGTTCGTGAGGTTTGATGAGGTCCTGTTTTTGATATTTTCTTTTTAGGTTGTCCCACGCAAGGCGTTGGCTGGTGTATATGATGTTTAGTCCTCTTTTTATTGACAATATTGGTTTTTAATTCTTTGCGCTGACTCAGCAGACACGGCGTAGTCCGCGGGCTCAGCTGTGTCGGTGGACCCGGCGGACTCGGCTGTCTGTCCCACTCCTCGTCCGATATCAAGTCCACTACACACACTGGCAGACTGTTTTCGTTCTCGCTATTTAACGGTCCGTCTCTTTTTGCAGGTACATGTTCTGATGCTTATCCACGTGGGATCAGCAATTCCGGGAGATTAACTTCTACTTCCGATGTCAATTCCATTTGTTGTATTTGTGCAGCTGTGCAGCCCTTAGGTAAACTTCCCTCAACAGTCACTTCACTAGTATTTAGATACTCTTGGGCTTCACTTTTCTTGTTTTTACGCGAACACAAACGGTAATGATTTACCGCTTCCCAAAAATTTTCTTGGGCTGCGTTCACGGCAAGTTGTGTTCTTTCCAATTGTCCTATAGCTTTGTCAAGGATCTCCTTTAGTTGTATCGCATCTGTATGTCGTTTTTAATTCGAACCATGGCAGCACTTACTGGATTATCGACTTCGATTATTGCGTTATTTATATTTTCACCATTCCGTAAAAAATATTTCGATTTCAATAAATGCTTTACATTTACTTTACTTTTTCACTGAACTTTTTATTTTTCTTACCATACTGGCGTTATTAACGCTAAATGATCTAAACTATTAATAGTTAACATACTCGATTAGCAATTTAGCAACAATTTACTAAAACTATTTAATTATTAAAGATTTTTTAATTCTGGTGCTTTACCGTTCTTTAGTGTATGAGTTTACTCTTAAAAATACCAATTGCCAATCAATATAATGCAATAAAATCACCAAGCTTATAAACCATTGTTTATAAGTTTATTTTTAACAAACTTGCATTTTAACAATTGTTATCTTTATTCCTAATTTGCTATTTAAGTATACTTCAACTATATACAATTTAAAAAAATTGCCAATTTATAAAAGCTATAACAATCTCGTAATAATGACTGTATTGTCACTCTTTTTTTTATTTTTTATTTTTTATTTTTTTCTTTTACATTTTGCGCAAATTAGTAGTTATTTTTCGATTTTTCCTAATATCTAAATTTTTATGAGAGTGAAAGAAATAAAAATTAATTCTGTCCATCAATGCAAAGAACTGCCTTGAATAGGAAACGGTCTTACGTAGTAATTCAAGGAGTCTACGCTGGTAATTCTTCCTCTTTCTGCTAATTGCTGGTGTGATCCTGATGTTTCTTGACCTTGGTAGACTGCCAGCAGTGTACAACTTGGAATTTTTGTAGGTGGTATATGGATGACCGTTTCTGCGGCTGGAGACTGAGGCATGTTAAACTGTGTCGTTACCTCCTCGAAGTTGTGGACCGTGTTTTTGGGATTATAAGCCAGAAGAGGTCTAACCGTTGGGAACTCGAGAATTTCGTCTTTAGTATACTCTGGTGTTTTGACCTTTTTCTTGTGACTGCGTTTACTCTTTCTAGTGCACAAGTTACATCCCTTCATTGGGCAACAATACTTGTATACCACAACTATTAAAGCTACAATAATTAGCGCGCTTACTGCCGCCGAAGAGATGTAGCAGGAAGACTGTAGATAAGGAGTGTCAACGCAATGCTGAGAAAATACTGAAAACTTTCAGAAAACGATTCGCCGATAGGCGGCGCTGTAAACAGTAAGATCCAAGATGGCCGCCGTTTGTTTGAAATACGCGGCATTTTTAAACTGAATTTGACTGAGTTACTGGCGAAACAAATAAATTTAAACATCTCTGAACTCCCGCCATGAGACTAGATACGTTACGTATAGGTTTAATTATTATATATACATTATTAATTAACAATAAAATATTCATATTAAAAAAATATGCTCACAAATGGATATCGTCCAGTGAATATTGGGCTCGTAGCACCGCGATTTCACAAGGATTATCACCCACTCTGTTGACATATTCCATCAGCGGAATATATGCTATAGATGCTGAAAAAGTAATTTTTTTTTCCTCAAAACCAAAGAAATTGAGTCCTTTAATATATATATATATATATATTGTAACGGGCGGCGAGACGCGCACGTCGGCGCGGGGAGCCAAAGCGCGGGAAGGCCGGTAGTGATCTCGCAATTCGAGGGAAATTCGAGACAGTTAACTTTTGACGGCTCTCGCGAATAGTTCTGACGTCGCGCGCAAAAGTTATAGCTAGAGCAGCAGCAAAAAGAGAGCAGCCCAAGCAGCAACCACAGCACAGCAGCCCTAGCAGCAACAGCAGCCCTAGAAGCGACAGCAGCAACTGGAGCAGCAACAGCAGCAACGGCAGCAACCCAACGCTACCACAGCCCCAGGATACGGCAAGGTCGAGCAGAGGACTCCCTGGCCAAAGTACAAGGAGGATCGTCGTATAAGCTAAAGTAGGATCTCATTTTCCTTTTTATTTATACGCGATCGACTGGCGAGGCATTTGGCCCCAGTCGTTGTTCCGGGATATTTTGTGGCCTTCTCGCGACGCGAATACGCGCAATACGGACGCCGGATTGTTTGACTGAATAAACGCCTTTTTATGAGAAACGGTAGTGTGTTCATTCGATCGTCGTCCCGATCCCTCTTCCTATCTAAACCGCCGAATACCGCCGCCTCCGCGGGCACTACACAGGAGTGTAGTGCATACTGAGCACCGGGACATCGTCGCAGGTAGGCGACCACACGAGCGAGTACAGCATCTCGCAAAAGCAAAGTACAGGAGGACTTTGCATTTGTACGGGGTACATAGGCAGATAGCCGCCTAGAAACCACCCCGTTACAACTGGCGCCCAAAACGTGTGGATACGCGAGATAGGAAGAGAAAAAGTGTTGCGCGCGAACTCGAGATAGGGAATTCCCGATTCGGCGAAAAGTAAGCGAATTTCGTAGAAAGACGGTTGAATTTCCGCGAGTTCGAAAAGGCCTAGGCGTGATATATAGCATTATACTTGCGCCGAGCCGATCAAAACAAATACCGGTTCGTTGGTCGGCTAAGCAGCAGCGCGCGAGAGTAGGAAAATCCGTGCGCGCTATAGTAGTGTGCGAGCGCCGAGTACGAAGCAGCTGGCGCGTGTGAGTACGCTGCGTAGCGGGAGTATACGTGAGCGCGCGGAGAGTGTGTGCGCGAGCCGCTTGGTGGGAGCATCTGTGAGCGCGCGGAGAGTGTGTACGCGAGCCGCTCGGTGGGAGAGTACGCGCGAGTGCTACGAGTGCGTGTGCCCGCTACAGTACGTAGCGCAGGCATAGTGCAAGCACCGTATCGCGGTAGAAGCGATATAGTACGCGTACCCGAGCGTGTGTGAGTGTGCGTGCGTATAGGAGAGCACAGCTGGCTGATGATAGAGCCTACCTGTGTATACGCAGCATAACGCGTATTATACTACAGCAAAAGAGTGCGAGATCAGAAATTCGGTGCAACGCACGCCGTCTCGCACTTAGAATCCGCGAAATAAAATCACGCCACAGCTATTAGAGTAGAGGCGTTAGATTTTTATTTTTTTGATAGACTAGCTAAATCGAGGTAGACAAGCGGAGGTTTTCGTGTATTGGAAATATACAGAAACACGCAAATAAATTGTCAGATTAGTTAGCTGCTGCTGCTGCGGGAATCTATTGTTAATACCGTGACGTAGAGACGCGAGTAAAAATGTTGACGCAAGCAAATAGGGCAGAAGAACTGCGGAGTCAACAGAAGTTGATAGCTGATGCGTTGGCAAAAACCGCCGAAGATTTAAAGGCGAAGAGTTGTAGCTTATATCAATTGCCAGATGAAGCAGTATTTTTGGCAGAATTGATATCGAAAAGCACAACTGCGATTACCTACAGTGAGGAAGCTCAACAAAGGATAGCTCAGGAAGTCAATGGATTTATCTGGAAGCTGTCAGTTGAATCCTTAATAACTGTAGCAGACGCTCTGTTATTGGATGCCAAGGATCCACCAATGGTTACTCTTATCAAAGTTAGAGCTAGGCTCGGAGGTGACTATAATGAAGAAGATTTCGTTACGTCAAACGACCTCGGTAGATATGTCACTCGAGATGAGAGGGACATAAGGCTGTTGTTGCTGTTACGACCAGTATTACCGCAGTTTAGCGACGTAGTGGCAGCACGAATGGCGGATGAAAGAAGTGTCTGCGATATTACAAGTATAACGCAAGACACAGAAGATGACAGCCAGATGTCAGGAGCGGACCAAGCAGAACGAGACTGCAGAACGCCTTCGTCGAGGATAGACAGCGTTTTGGGGAAGGAGAGTACCCATCAACTTGCTGTAGATGCAAAAGCTGCAACAGAAGATGAAAACGCTGCTATGGCCTCGACTACGACCAAGGTAGCGCAGACGCCTGTAGGCGCAGAAATAGCTCAAAGCTTAGAGCACGAGTCAGATACAGAGTCGCAATCAGACTCAATGCTCAGCAAGTCAAGCTATAATCCTTGTGAGGAGGTAACATGTCTCCTCGCACACTCGCAGATACTCAAAGAGGTTCAGAGTATGCGTCAGGAGTTGCTAGAGCTGAGACAGAAATTGAGCAGTCTCGAGAATCAAAAGGCAGGCCAATGTAGTTGTCAGTGCAATGACGCTAACAAACAGAGCTCGCCAAAGGCCAGAAGAAAGCAGAAGAGGAAAAAGGTGTCAGGTACCGCACAGCAGAATAGGAAGTCTACAAGCGAAGAACGACACCTGGGCCTAAAGAAACGTCCCAGACGCCGGAGTAAAGCGAAGCCTAAGGAAGGCACATGGCTGTCTGAGTGGCCCCGTTCTCAGCAGACAAAGAAGCTAGAGCGAAAGAGCGGCAAGGCCGCCAAGGCCAAGACAAGCCAAGCCTGTCAGGTAAAGGCGGAAAAGTTACCTGACAGACGGAAGTGCCAAGGGCCCAATACGCAGAGGGAGCGGCCTAGCCCAAAGAGTAGTCCAAGAAAGGGGATACTGCTAAAGGCGCGTTGCCGGCATAAGAAGTGTTGGGTATGTGGTTCGAAGGATCACTTGAGGCGAGATTGCGTCGAGGCGATAAACCAGGATATGCAGCTGCCTAACCGAGTGCATAAAAGACTCGAATGTTGGACATGTGGTCAGGTGACTCATTGGATGAGAGACTGTCCTGAATGGATGGACTGGTCGCCAAGAGCACGGCCGAGTCAAGTTGCTAAATCTGGCAGGAATGTTCCTAGCGAGACAGAGAGAAAGGGATGTAACGCTAAAGAAGGAACAACCGACAGAGGACAGGGACGGACCCTACTTCTAAGGCAAAAGAAGTAGTCATTCAGTATCGCAAGGCTTCGATACCACCATCTGATGGACGAGGACGACAACACCCAGAGCTGGGTGGGTGCAGGTCAACTGGTAGGAGTCCATAAATCAGAGATCCACTCGGAGGAGGACAATCAAAGAGGGATGATATGAAAATCAGATGGATGTGGTAAGAATAGATACGAAGCGTCAGATGTTGCGTGCGAGCGAAAGAGACTCTGGTAACGAACAGAGCGATAATACGGAATCGCGTCCTGCTAGTTCGCAGCACAGCGGTGCTCGAAGTGTGAGCCCCCCTCAACGTATCACTGAGCGTCAAGGTGACGACGAAGGAGACTCGACCCCGTCCCCTCGTAGGTCGCGCGGGCAACGCAACGCTACGCAGCAGACGGAAGGTCCAGTTACAGGGCGGCCAGTAGCCAGGCCTCGCGGCAGGCCTCGGAAGGCCCAGTACGCGACTCTACCGGTGCCAGCACAGCCGATGAACGAGGCTAGTGCGACAGGCACGGCTAAGAGAACGCCTGGTCGGCCTAAGGGCTCACGCAACCATGCGAGGTAGGCAGAATAATCTGTATTTCTGTTTCAGGATGGATTCTGGAGATTGGGACGGTGTCCTCAGCAGGATGTTTGAGGAGGCTCGCCTACCGGCGGACTCCCTCACGGACGAGGAGGTCCTCATGGACCTAGACCAACCGTCGGAGGAGGAGGAGCGACCGAGAAGGGACTGGGCAGAGGAGACTCGGGAGGATGAGCTCCTGACAACGCCCCCGAGTACCACCATCGACCAGCAACCGGAGGAAGACGGTGAGGCTCCGCCGCGCCGCCTGCGATTCGCAGGCCTGCCCATCTCGGCGCGGTTGGAGTCCGCCCAGCCTATCGACCCAGCACCACCATCACCAGCTCTGGAGACTGCCTCAAGTGAGGTGGAGAAGGAGTGGGCCAAGCTGCGGCCAGCTATCGAGGAGGCGATAGAGGCGAGCCTGGAGGCTCGCAGGTTGGCACGAGAGGCATTTAGGCGCTATGATAGCGCCGTGCGCCAATACGGAGTGGCCTTCCAGCAGCGCTCGAAAGCCTGGACGCGGCTTATCGAGGAAGAAAAGGCGGCGCTCAAGGCTGTTGATCAGTCGCGCCATCACAGGAGACCTGAGGGCCAAAGAGTGGGCCCAAAGGTAGTGCCCCATCCCGGAGCAATCGCGCGAGCGCGCGAGGAAGCTCAACGGCGGCGTGCTCAGGAAGAGCAGAGCCGCGCAACCCGGGCCCTTAAGGAAGCCGAGGCGGCTTTAGAGAAGGTCCGGGCGTGGAAGAGGCTCGCCGACAAGAACGCGGCCAGAGGCGAAGTTCGCCGAGGGGTCCGGCCAGGGGCGTGCAGGCGACCCCGGACCGATGTGCGTTCGGGGAGCACACCGCAACCAGAGAAGCATACGCGCTCTGCAGGCGGTGGCTCTACTCGGCGTGACCGGTCTGGGAATCGGGAGCACGTCTCTCCCGTGAACCGGCGAACGACGCCGGTCGTGCGGCGCAGCAGGTCCCGCACAGGGACGCGGGGACCGTCGGTGGACAGACGTGAGGAACACCCCAGGGGAGCAAAGAGGCGCCGAACCAGCCGTTCACGGTCCAGGTCCCAGAGGAGGCGCCAGCGATCCAGCAGCAGGGGGTCAGTTCCGCCACCACTAGCTCGTCCGCATGGAGTGCGGACGACCAAAGGAGCTGCTTCGTCTGCGGCCACGAGAGGGTGAACCGAGCTTCGCGGTGCCCTAATTATCCTCATTAGGGCGGCGCCCAGGGCGCCCCCCTTTTTCTGAATAAATTTTTATTTTTTTATTGTTACAGATGAGGAGTATATTATTTGGCGCCACCTTATCCCTCTACGTATGGTAGAACCAAATTCGGGGCGATATTTTGGTTCTAGGGGGGGGTTGTAACGGGCGGCGAGACGCGCACGTCGGCGCGGGGAGCCAAAGCGCGGGAAGGCCGGTAGTGATCTCGCAATTCGAGGGAAATTCGAGACAGTTAACTTTTGACGGCTCTCGCGAATAGTTCTGACGTCGCGCGCAAAAGTTATAGCTAGAGCAGCAGCAAAAAGAGAGCAGCCCAAGCAGCAACCACAGCACAGCAGCCCTAGCAGCAACAGCAGCCCTAGAAGCGACAGCAGCATCTGGAGCAGCAACAGCAGCAACGGCAGCAACCCAACGCTACCACAGCCCCAGGATACGGCAAGGTCGAGCAGAGGACTCCCTGGCCAAAGTACAAGGAGGATCGTCGTATAAGCTAAAGTAGGATCTCATTTTCCTTTTTATTTATACGCGATCGACTGGCGAGGCATTTGGCCCCAGTCGTTGTTCCGGGATATTTTGTGGCCTTCTCGCGACGCGAATACGCGCAATACGGACGCCGGATTGTTTGACTGAATAAACGCCTTTTTATGAGAAACGGTAGTGTGTTCATTCGATCGTCGTCCCGATCCCTCTTCCTATCTAAACCGCCGAATACCGCCGCCTCCGCGGGCACTACACAGGAGTGTAGTGCATACTGAGCACCGGGACATCGTCGCAGGTAGGCGACCACACGAGCGAGTACAGCATCTCGCAAAAACAAAGTAGAGGAGGACTTTGCATTTGTACGGGGTACATAGGCAGATAGCCGCCTAGAAACCACCCCGTTACAATATATATATATTAAAGGGTCGCTGAATTTCTCAAAAATCCATAGCGGAAGGTTCAATACAATTTTGGAATCTTTATAAGTTATTTACAATCGCCTAAATACATTACACCTTTCCTGTGCAATATATTGCATGATGTCACGGAATTTTTCCTCCATTATTTCTTGTTGTACAAATGTTCTTTTCTTCCTTTAACAATTAAGTATCGGCTAAAAGTTGCGAGTATTCTGATTTCATTTTTTACATATATATATTTGGAGATGAGGGTAGAGGAACGGTGGATTTTAAGGAACGGCGGTTCGACGATGTCGAGTCCGGGAGGTTCCTGTCTCCTTTAATTGCAGACGGATTAATTGACGCCTCGGGTAATTTTAAGGAAGATATTTATTTAAAAGGCACAACCGGCCAGGTCAAGAGCCAAGCCAAATCTGATTACAGAGTATTCGTTTACATACAATTCAAACCCAAGCGCTCTCCCGTTCGCCACCCATCGTAGGGATTTATGGCTCGCGAGGAGAGGGGCTTTAGCTTGTGATGCGCGTTAATTCAGAAGTAGGGGCGCGGGTTCAGAACTTGTTTTCTACGGCCCTAGCGCTGTTGTCGGCTGCCTTGTGTCTCCACATATATATACCGTAAAATTTGTAATGTTTGTGATGCGTTTGCGCATGCGCGAGAATGACGTCACGGATCTTACTGATGTCAGCGCCGCCATGCGGCAGAAAAAGTTTTCAGTGCAGTTTTGCTCTCCAGCTTTATCTCGTTGACACTCCTTATCTATAGTCTTCATGAGATGTACGACATATACAGGTATTTTTCCATTTTACTCTCTCGATCTTCACCTCTCCCATGTATTCATAATATATTCCAGGACTTTGCATTAGTGGTGTTAGCTTGTAGCAGGGTGGACCGTCTTCATCCTTGCCTTGACAGAATGGCACCCACAGGAGCATAAGGAACACCGCCAGTGAAACTGTCCGGACCATCTTTCTGTAATAAAAAGACAATGGAGTTTTACTGAAGGTTTATTTATAAAATTTCTCTAGTATATCCTTATGTTTTACTATTAATTTTCCGTTTGTTGATTCCACTATTACATTATTATTATTATCTCTGATTTCTTTTACTATGAATTGGCCATTGTAATATTTATCTAATTTCCCATATCTAGTCTCCTACCTCTATGTTTAGTGGTCTTGCCTTTCTGTCGTAATATTGTTTGTTTTTATACTTGGAATTGATAAGGTTACATCGAGCTATGATCTGCATTTCTCTTAAACATTCTGTTAGATCTTGTATATATGCGTTATACGTTTCTAACTCATACTCATCAGGTAACTTGTTTGGAGTTCTAGCCGGACGTCCGTATACTAGCTCAAACGGCGTGTAACCTGTCGATGCATGTATTGAAGTGTTGTACTCGTGCATAGCGAATGGTACCATCTTGTTCCAGTCCTGTTTGCTAGACGCCTTGTTTCTCAAGAAATCCGCCAAGACCATATGGCTTCTTTCCAACGATCCGTTAGCTTTTGAGGATGATATGCTGTTGTCGTATTTAGTTTAAATTGATAGATGTCGGACAGTTCGGATCATATCTTATTTCGAAAGCTTCTCCCTCTATCACTCAAAATGATACGAGATACTCCATACTGTGCGAATAGATGTCTGGAAAAGGCATCTGCGATGATGATCGCTTTTATATTTGGGACGGGCACTGCTATACAAAATTTCGAAAATAGACATTGCATGGTTAAGATATGCAGATTTCCTTCCGAAGTTTTGCAGAGTGGTCCCACTGTGTCGATTACTACCTTATGGAAGATTTCACTCGGTGTATCCGTGATTACCATTGGTTCCCGTGTTTTAATTCTAACCAGTTTCTGTTCTTGGCATATTTGGTATTTGCGGGCATACTCGTGTATGTCCTCCTTCATTCCATTCCAATAGTATTTTTCCCGGACGCATCTATAGGTTTTTCTCATTCCTCTATGTCCTCTAAATAAGCTATTGTGAAAGTCCTCTAATGTCGCTAAGCGGTACTCAGGTGGCAGTGTCCTGCATGTCCCATAGCAAAATGTTATTGACATGTTAACATTATGGAAGACATCCTTGAATCTTTGCACTAAGGTTCTTTTGGGCAATGTGTGCGTTGGCTCACCCGTTCTAGCTATTCGGAAAGAACGTAATTTCTTCTCTAGGATAAGTTTCTTTAATGTGTCCAAGCACTTGTTTAGGTCGCTTGGTTTCACTTTATCTCCAGCCTTGTTAGTTATTACTAGGCTGAATATGTAACGTTTACGGTTGATAGTTACGATTACGTCCTCTACATCGGCTCCTGCTCTCGCTAGATCTTCTTGGTAAATAGCTTCTATATCAGCGAGTAGCTTGTTTGTGCCTGTGGACAAGTTCAAGTCTTTGGAGACAAAGTGGACTATATTACCTTTTAAGTAGGTAATGACGCATTCCCTGGTACTCAGCAATTTTAACCTCCACTTCACCTCCATAGGTTCCACAATGTGTGGCAAGGGTGCAGTTAGTGGTACTTTTATGTTTTTGGAGTTGGTAATATCTGTAGTTAAAGTTGGTGTTGGTGGTAAGGCGGCGGCTTCGTCCTCCACTTGCTTGGCTCTTTCGCTCGAATGACCTGAGTCCCTTTGGTTGATAGTACCTGTCTTGTCTTCAACTACTGTTTTCTTTTCTGCGACTTGATCTGGTTGTTTAATTTTTAACGGTGGTACCACTTCATCTGTCTCCTCCTCACTATCTTCTTTTCTATGGTGGATAGATTGTGTTAATTTGTAGTATGCAACGTCTCATCGTTCCAAGCAGTGGAGCTTGCTTTCGTGGCCTTTAGAGGAGATTTCGTACGTATTGGACTGACCTGACTTTCAGCATACTCTAGCATCCACTCTCTCAAAGTACTGCTAGGCACGGTCTTGTCATGCTTGGATTTACCAAATTCTTCAAGTAGCGTATCATCTGGCTTCGAAGGTGAGGGGGACAATGACTTAGTTTTCCTAGCTGGACGCATTTTGTATGTCCCACTCTTCGTCGTCTTTCTTGTCCTTGGCCATACGAGGACTCTGGATATTGCTCCATATAGTTGTCCCAACATAATGATGATTTCTGGTTAAGCGCAGTTTCTTCACCTCTATTAATGTCTTGGTCTACTATGCCGTTGCTGATATCGGTACCGTCCTTATCTATACTGGACAGTTCGTGCAACTCACTGTTGTCCATCACTTGTCCTGGCATAGACCTTCTCATGGTTGACTGCAATTGGGGCTCTACTAATTCTCCCTCGCTGCTGGATGAGGAAGAATCTTTTAAGGGTGATTGTATCACCCTCTTCGTCGGATATGTTTTTGGTATAGGACGCTGTCTGTTGACTTGTCCGCTTTTTCCCTCTACAACTTCTTCCACCTCGCTTTCGCCTTGGCTTTTGTCGTTTTCCTCTGCTTCAGTACCTTCTGTTTCGACTTCCGACACGGCGTCATTACGTACTAGACTAGGAAGGATAGATTTGTTACACAGTGATATGGGTGGTGGTTCTGAAGTTTCAGTACAGTTGTCCTCTGTAAGTGTGACGTCCGATGAGTCATCACGACGTCCGGACGAAAACTCCGATGAAGTTACTAGCGCTTCTGAGAAGGGTACCACCGTAGGTGCGTCCGCCTTTCTCCGTTTCAATCGCTTCGCTATGGTGCTGGCGTCCGAACTAGCTTGGCCGCCCTCCATACCCTTGGGTCCTGTTAGTACTGCATTCTTGGAACCCGGCTTTCTTCCCGGTTTCTTCTTCGGCCCGTCCGGAGTGCCCGATTTGTTGCTGAGATTTTGTCTAGCTAGGGAAGTTTTAGTCAGATTCGGGACTATTGCTAAGATTCTAGCCTCCCCTCACACGACTTCGCTCGGGGCAGGCTTAATCAGGTCTTCTCCCTCCATAGGCCTCTTGTCTATAGGGTTTCGGGACAACAAGTCCGCGTTAGTATTTAATTTTCCAGGTTTAAACCGGAATGTATAGTAATAACCTCTTAGTCGCATTCTCCAGCGGTTCAATCTGCTCATGGGATCCTTTAGCGAGTCAATCTACGTCAATGGTTCGTGATCTCCATAGATGGAGAAGTGTCTACCGTATAGATAGTGCCTAAAGTAATCTACAGCATCTTTCACCGCTAGACATTCCTTTTCAGTGGTGGAGTAATTCTTTTCCGATTTGTTGAGGAACCTGGACATATACGCGACCGGATGATCTTCGCCCGGTTCCCCGGGACTGAGGACAGCGCCAATTGCTCCATCACTAGCGTCAGTAGTCAAAATAAAGGGCTTATTGAGATCCACAGTGGCCAACACCGGTGCTTCACAGAGAGTCTGTTTCAAGGTTTCAAAACTTTGTTTTTGCTCATCGGTCCATTCCCATTTCTTATTTTTCTGGAGAAAGGTATTGTGTGAGCCTTCTCCGAAAAATTGAGAATACATCGTCGATAATATCCTGCCAATCCGAGAAATTGACGGACTTCAGTTTGGGTCGTCGGTGCTGGAAATTCCTTAACTGCCGAAATTTTTGATGGATCTGACCTCACCCCATTCTTATCAATTATGTGACCTAAATATATTATTTCAGGCGTTAGGAATTGGCACTTATCGATTTGCAGGCGTAGTCCTGCCTCCGAAAGTCTCTCAAACACTTTATTCACTTTTTCTTCGTGTTCTTGTAACGTATTTGCATAAATTACTATATCGTCAAAAAAACATACATCTCCACTCCTTGTAACCCGGATAAAACACAGTCCATTAACCGCTGGAATGTCCTATAAATCTGAAGTAAGAAAATATAGTTGTATAATTAAACAAATGTTTCTTTACAATCATGTAATATTAAATATATTTATTACAGATATCATTGGTTTTTAGTTATTGTCTGCTTCGCATCATTATGCGACAAATCGAAGGAACAGACGTCACATGAACCTGCAAGTGGCAAAATGTAAAATTTATTCTACTATAATAGTACATTACAATACTATAGTGGAATAAGTCGTATTTTACGGCACAGCGTGTATGTACAAGCACCGGAGCGCAGCGAGTGCGTTTAAGAGGTCCAGCCTGGGTTAAATCCTGCAAAAAAAACAAAAAATATTCTTCCTACTAAAATTTTTGTTTTCGAATGTAATTTAAATAATCTTTTTTCTATTGAAAATATATACAATATACACCATTTTTACCGAAAAAAAATCATGTATATACATTATAAAATCATTGACCAAAATTAATGACATATTCACTACATAAAACAGCGTTTTTATTCACTTGTCACGACTTTCTGAAAGATCCAGACCATCTTTGTTACTCTATCTACGCTTAAATTGTTCCTCAAACATGCCTCCTCAGACCCAATGAGAGACATTCCTAAAAAAAAATTAATTAAATATTGTTAGCAACCAATTTTGTTATCTATAAAATATCAATTAAGTATTGTTAGCAACAAAATCTGTTGCTAACAATATATTAAAGTTGACGGGAGGCACAGGATGACGATGAGGAGAATAAATAATAACACCAGCACTTTTAATAGGAAAAACACTTTCGATCACTTTTATTATAATATATCTGCACAACACGTCCTTGCGGTTCGGGCTACCAAAAACGAGTGAGTGAGAGCGCTCACTCGCACACATACATAAAGGGCCACCAGAGGGCGAAAGATCATAGTGGTGTGCCGTCACTTCAACACTCCCTCCCGGCACTCCGTTTATCATCCGGACATTTTCATTCGTTAGTACCTATAAAATAAGAAAAATACAATAGCACGAAATTCAAATTACTATTTATTATTACTTTCATTATTACTTTCGATATTCATAATTAAATTAGTTAAACAAGCATGCAAGTTAAATGCCAAGGGTTTAGTAAATACATAATCATCCTGTTTTCTAAGAAAACTCTTCAATACTGCTACTCCATCCTACATCTTGGCCTTTTTTGACTTCCACGTTGCACTCCGCCCAGTGAGGGGCGAGGTGACTCCCCTGGACATTCCCGTTTTCGCCACAGAGGCGCTGAGGAATTCATTCCACGTAAGCGCCTCATATCTCTGGAACTCATTACCAGCTCATCTCCGCAACATTGGATCAATACCTCTTTTCAAACGTCAGATCAGGCAACATTACCTTAATCTTGAGAAAATCTAAATAGCCGTCTCGAATCCAGCTTACACAATATTTCTCACCCCATGTACAATCATGCATACCACACTCATTCAAAGCACTTCGTCTCACACCATCACTCATACATGCATCCTCATTTTTCATTTTAACTTCTAATTTTTTAAGCTATATTTATCTGTAAAAATATTTTTGTAAATACTTCTGTATTATATATCTTTTTAACTCTTTTTTGTATAACATAATGTACAGACAATAAAATCTAATCTAATCTAATCTAATCTCTCTCGCACACACGCACGCGCGCCCGACTCGCGTTGGCTTTTTCCTCAGCGCAACGATGCGCTGGGTCAAAGCCCGACCTGCCGCACCGCGTGTACTCACTCGCCGTCTCTCTCTCTCTCTCTCTCTCTCTCTCTCGCTCTCTCACTCTCGCAAGCCCCGCACTGCTTGCTTACGTCCTCGTGCGCCCGGCACCGCACGCGAAAACTCACGTGTATTCTCTCTCTCTCTCTCTCTCTCTCTCTCTCTCTCTCTCTCTCTCTCTCTCTCTCTCTCTCTCTCTCACACACATGCACACACGAGTCTCCGACGGCACGCTTGCTCGCGCCGGAGATTTCGCGCAAAGCACAGATAAATCTTACCTCTCGAGGGGGGGGGAGGGCGAGCCCCAGGTTCCCTCCTCTCCCACGAAGCCCAGGAAGCCCCGTTGCTCGCTGGCTTCCCTGATGCCCTGGGTCTCTCTCTCTTCCTCTCACTCTCGGCGCCTGGCTGGCGAAGAAGCCGAAGCTCCCACGAGCTCGTTGATCGTGGCTGGCCCTGGACGTCCTCTCGCTCTTTCCACTCGCTGATGCCTGTAAGTCGCTGGCGACACACTCGCCTCGGGAACAGGGGGATAGTCCTGGGGACGGCGTTGACACCGAGTGTCTCCGCCGTGGTACTGTCACTAGTTTCTCTTTCTCTCTCTCTCTCTCACCACACGCACACACTAACTCGCGTTTTGCGGCACTTCGAATCGTTGACTTACGTCGACGATGTCAGCACGAGAACTGACTCGATTCGCGCGCGCTCTCGCGAACTGCCGCGCCACATGCTCAACGCATCTCGCGGGCCCGCTCACGTAAGAGCCGCTCTGATTGGCTCACGGTCCGCGCGAGCCGTTGAGCCTCGCGTTGCGCCGATTTCTCAGAAATCGCATGGCAGGCACGACAACAAGCTAGCCCGGCGCCGCTTCACCGAAAATCAGTCTGGCTCTCGCACTGTTTACGTGCGGCTTAGACTCACGGAATCGGTCGGAAATTTCCTGACTTGACACGGCTGCGACGTACAACGTCGCAATTCAGCCGCCCATTAGCACATCACAATTTCATAGGGAAGAAATTATCAGTAAGTATAACCTTTAAGGAATTATACAGTGACATAAGTTCCTGGCAAGCATCACTCATCGAGACGAACTCAGCCTGACAAGTAGATAGTGCCACATAGTTGCTTTCGAGTACGCCAAGTGATCGAGTCACCAAACAATTTAATGACAAAGCCACTGGTCGTTCGAGATTCCTTGCAATCGGCAAAACTTGCATCTGAGTATGCTTGTAAATCGTTCGTCTTTCCAAGATAATTCAATTCTAACGTCCGAGTTCCTTTCAAATAACAAAATACTCTTTTAATCATATTCCATTCGTTCTCTGTTGGATTATTTTGATGTCTGCTGAGTACATTTACTGAGTAGCAGATGTCGGGTCGACTTGCATTCGCCAAGTACAATAACGTTCCTACAGCTTCTCTATATGAGATATTTTCATGACTACTGCTTTCGATAAATTCTTGCAATTGTTCACTTTCTTCTCTATACTTTCGTTCACGATTTGCAACTTGATTTGTAACCATTGGTATTCCTTTGGGATGCATTCTATCGAATTTAAACTTTCTATACATTCGATCTATATATTTTGTCTGTGTCAATTTCATTTCTTTCGTTTTACTGTTTCGGGTTATTTCCAGACCTAGAAATACTTTCGGTTCTCCCAAGTCAGTCATTTCAAATTCTTCCATGAGTCTTTGTTTAATGTCATTAAGTTTTCCTGTGTCATTACTTGCCAAGAGTATATCATCGACGTACAGAATCAATATCAAAAACTTTTCTTTCTTTCGCCAAGTGAATAAGCATGGCTCGTTTTCGTGCAATTTCAGACCAATCTTTACAACAGCTTCCGTGAATCTTTCATTCCATCGTTTCGGACTTACTTTCAAACCATACAATGCTCTTTCTAATTTACATACTTTGTTCTGTCTTGTTTCTTTCGAGCATTGGACTCCTTCCGGTATTTCCATATAGACTTCATTATTCAAGATTCCATTCAAAAATGCAGTTTTAACATCCATTTGACAAACTTCTAGACTGCGTTTATTAATGATAGCGAGCACTGCTCGAATCAGAGGTAATCTTGATAAAGGTGCATAAGTTTCTTGCAAATCATAAATATTTTTATCCTTAAAGCCTCTGATTACAAGCCGAGCTTTGTATCTTACATCATTATTACTTTCTATCTTTCTTTTAAGGACCCATCGTGAGTCACTTATGTTTGGCTTTCTATTTCTTTCATTAACTTTCGCTCTGTCGACTAAACTCCAGACATTATTTTTGTTCATCGAGTTTAATTCTTCATTGATTGCTGTGGTCCATTCGAGTTTTTCTTTCGTTGCCATGGCATCAGTGTACGATGTTGGATCTCCATTAATGCTTGCAATCAAATCATGAATCTGTTCATCGTCAGCAGGTTGTTCTTAAACAACAATCATTTTTCGTGGTCATCCTGTTTTCCTTTTGACTCCCTCCGATTCATCGTTCGTGTTCTCATTCGATAATTCTTCATTCGGTCTATCTTTGGGTTCAAATTCAGAGAACCAGCAGTTTGAATTAATTTCCACATTTACTTTTGCCCAGTTATTAATTTCATCTTTCTTATATTTGTCTCCAAAGACAATTCTTTCGTTAAACCTTACATCTCGGCTTTCGTACAGCTTTCCATCTTCAGGTTTCAACAACAAGTAGCCTGTGTCTTTATATCCTACTAAGATTGTCCTAAATCCTAAAAATCTAAACTTCGGACCTGTCTTTCGTTGAACTTTCATATAACCCAAACATCCAAAACGCTTTATTTGTGTTAAATCGACTTTCATATTTGGATTAAATTTTTCCAAAGGAGAAATCATTTCATTACAGACTGTGGCGTTCGATTATAGGCATACACTGCCGCGCTGAAAGCCAAATCCCACATGTTTTCTGGTAATTTCGCATCGTACATTAGCGTTCCAATCTTCCATTGTATTATTTGGTTAAATCTTTCGGACGTGCCATTATGTTGAGGAGTATCTGGACAAGCCAGTTGTTGTTCTGCTCCCAACTTATGTAAAACTTGTATGGTGTATCCACCAGTGTACTCTGTGCCTTGATCCGTTCGTAAATAACATATTTTCGCATCCCTTCCTAATAAATTTTGAGCAGTTTTAACAAATGATTCAAAGCAATATCCAGTTTCATCTTTCCTTTTCATGGCATAGGCCATAGCCAGTCTTAAATAATCGTCGATAAACATATATGTATTTATATCCTTTAGGATAAGACGAAGGACTTATTTTTCCCATAACGTCCGAATGAATGATCTGTAATGGCTCTTGCGCTCTGGCACGTGTCGTTCGAAATAGCAATCTATTTAATTTTGAAATCAAACAGACTTCACACTTTCTAATACTTTCGTCGAATTTACATTCTTTCAAACTTTTAATTTCGGGATGTTTAGATTGTAATTTCTAACATATTCAACAGATCATGACCCATTCGAGCATGCCACAGCATGGCTTGATCAACAATTTGCTTGTTATTACCACTTTCGAATTCTAAATCGCAACCCGGAACTTCCTCCAATAAATTTTGATCTATTGGTACAATATTCCTATCTCTAACCGTGACATCAAAATCCGAACAGTTTACTAAGCTTGTATTTACAATTTCGTTTTCAACTTCACTTTCGAGTTCATTCTCTTTATCGATTACAGGTTCTATTCTTTCATTCATTACTTTCATTTTTCACTTGTACTTTCGATTTCCAAAGAACATGGTTTTTCTTTAGCCATACTTCGCGTTATTACATACGCTTTGACATTATTGGGTATATAATTTGTGCAATTCGAGTTATTAACTTCAAATTCTATGATCCAGAATGGTCTTTCGTAAATACCGGTCAACAATGATTCTTTCGATTTTGGATCATATATGTCTATGCGTTGATTATCTAAATAAACGCTTCAACCCTGATCTACAAACTTTCGCAAGGATATTAGGTTTTCCGACAGGTTTTCAGCCCATATAACATTATCTAAGCATATCGTTCTATTTTCTTTCGTTCTACAAATAATATCGCCAACTCCCTCCATTCTTGATATTCTTTCTTCGAGTTATTAGCACATTCAATTTCATCAATTCTTTCGTTTAAAGTTTTAAAAATAATTCGAGAATTCGTGAGATGTTCGGTTGCGCCAGAATCAGCCAAAAATCTGGCTAACAATTTACCCTTTTCACTGATCACGTTCGTTCTTTCGTTATGAATAGTATCTATTTCTGCGCACTCACCGTTCACGTTCAATGCAGTTTTGTCTTGCTATTAGTTTTACTGCTGTTAGGTTGCTTTCCTCCACGATTGTTTTGATTCGTATATCCTCTTCCTCGTTTATTGCTAAATTTGCCTCTTTTTGCGTTCGAATAATTTTGACTTTCGTTCGGTCTTTTGTTATTTCCGCGATAGTTATTACCGCCTCTACCCCGTTTATTACCACGACCACCTCTATAACTATAATTTTTGTTATCATACCTTTTATCTTTCGAACTTGCCAATCGCTGTGGACATTGAGCAGCTCGATGTGTCACGAATTTCCTGCATTCATAGCACATCTTAAGATTTGTGCCTTGCCGTGGGCAATCACGTCCCAAGTGCCCAAACTCATCACAGTTGAAGCTCTTGATGGTGGCGGACATGGCACTTCCAGACATAGGTATTCTTCCGGAACCACTTTCCTCCTGTATTATAAAATTTTTCAGACTTTCGTACGATAAGGGTTTGCCTGATTGAGACATGTTTAGAAAATTCAGACGTTTAATATCTGGCAAGGCTTTCGAAATTGCATTATAAAACGCGTCTCGTATTTCGTCTTCAGTTAAAGATTTTACTTCCGGCAAACCATTGTACGTTCGAACTATATCTTCGAATCTATTCCAGAATACCGAAGATTTTTCTTTCGATGGATTATATTTTGTACTATATAATTTTTCCCGCAAATTCATAGTAATAAAATTTGCTTCACTTGCTTTTATTGTTTTAAGCTTTTCTAGTATTTCTTTCGGATTTTGAATCTCACAAACTTTCGAATAATAATTCATATCCAAACGTCCGATTAATCTTTCGGGAACATCATATTTTTGTTGCTGTAGTACATTTCCGTTAACATTTAAACCCGAACTTTCGTTTTCTTCGTTTTCATCGATAATGTGTAACAAGTTTAGTGAACGTACTTTCGCGTTCTTTAAACCGTTTATCAATTTCTTTCAAAATCAAAGAGTTTACATTATCGACTTCCATTGGACATTCAGACTTTCTTTCATTATTAGTTTCTTTCGAGTTTGTCTTACTTATAGGTTTTGATCTTTCGGACACATCAGGCAAAGCTTTCATTCGGACATCTTTCGTTTTGACTTCCAGCAGCTTATCCCGTACAAATGTCTTAGTGGAGTTCCCATATACAACCAAATTATCAAATCCTTCGCGTGTCAAATTTAAGAGTCTTTCCATCTGTGCTTTCGATCTTTGCTCAACCTCTTTCAATCTTTCCTCATAACTTTCGGCCATCACTTTCATTTTATCTTCAAATTCTGTGGAGTTTAAATATTCATTATTTTGATGTAGAGTATCAAAAATATCATTTTTCCTAGTGCTATTCAGAAAATCTCTATTAACATAAAAATTTTGAGGTTCTAAGGTCGTTATGTTGGTAATTTTAGGAGTACCTTTCATTAGATCGTTCAACGTATCTCTAAAAACTATTTTTTTTTCTTTCGGACTTTCTAGCTTTGTGGAGTCTTCCTTTTACTTTCGTCATCACTACTTGCCAATGCTTCCTCCTCCTGGCAGTATGGAAGAAGCAAATCCTTTTCTAATACTTCACATTCGGCCAATTCTTCTTGAAAATACAAATTCAACACTAGAGTTAAATAATCGAATCAGTATCTTTCAAACAAAATTTATCATTTAAAAATTATTTCGAGACAACTATTGGTTTATTCTTTTGACCGAACACAAGTCAATTAAATAAAACGAGTTAGTACCATGGCATCCGAACACAAGATAACCAATATACTCCCTCAGACTCATGTAGCTGATTACCCTCTTAACCGAACACAAGTCAAAAGAGCAACAGTGAGTACTTGCTGTATATTTTGAGAAAGAAATAATAGTAAAAGGAATAATACCAATTTCCTTCTTAAAACCACTTTCAGTGGTGAAACAGATGTTATTATCCTTCAGGTGCACCTTCACCTTCTCATTTAGGAAATATTCCCTGAATCCCAGCATCTCTTCCTGGGTTTTTAGGAAGAGTAAGAGAGTGGATTGATCTAGAATGAGTAAGATGTATATTAATTCAAGTCTTTCCTTTCAAATTGCCTTTCTTAAATTTCGTCTTTCAACACTCTTTCTTCATTCGAAATTCTTTCTCACAAATTTTACTTCCGTTCAAATATTCGTTCAACTTTCAAGTTTAACTTTCCGTTCAAAAATTCGTTCAACTTTCAAATTTAACTTTTGATTTTTCTCTCCGTTCAATTTTTAAATTTTTCAATTTTGTTTATTTAATTGTTTAATTGAATTCAATTTAAACTAATTAGGCATGCATGTATTTTTAAGTATATACACACACACACATATATATATATATATAAGTCAGAAGACTTTAACTTTTCAAATAATCATTTATTATACTCAACACAATAACGTTTAACTTTTGAGTTTTCATTGCAACCTTTATATAAAGACTTAAAGAAAAGCAGCGTTTTCAGCCATGACATCTTTATACTCAAAATAAAATATAAATGTAATTATACACTTATACATATTCTTTTAGGCCTTCCATTCTGGTATTTAATTCAATGCGAAGAGGATACAAATATGAAATCGAGGCAATTAGAGATTATCTCAATTGCGAATTTGAGAAAAAATAGGGCGAGACGGTCCATTTACCTCTCAAAATCTTCCCGCTATTTATCCACGAGTCCCGCAGCAACAGAATGAATATGATTGCGGTCTTTATTTACTACAATATGCAGAAAAATTCCTAATGGTAAGAAATTATTAAATAAAACGTAAATAAAAAAAACAACTTAATAAAATAATTACTTATTATTGAATGTATGACATGAACAAGAAATATTTTTATTTTAGAATCCGATAAACAATCTCGTAAGTTTGCCTACAGAATATTTAGAGCAATGGTTTACACAGGAACTAATTCAAAATAAAAGGCAACAGATCAAATCATTAATCTTGCATTTAGCAAATAATTATAGATCATTATAAAAAAAAACATTTATAATAAAACGTAAAAAATTTCTTTGCTGAAACTTATATTTCTTCAAGATTAATCCTTCCTCAAGTATTCATCATAATAAATACAATAATATCATTGTGACATATGGTTAATTAAGCCATAACTTGCTCAAACTGTGTACGAGCCTACAGAGTTTTTATTTACTCGTGAAAAAAATTCCCCATAATTGTTACTGGTGTATTTCAAAATTATATACAACCGGCAAATGATATATCCGAGTATATTTACCCTTATTTAAAAGGAATGCAAAAAATAGACCTCAAATGTCAGTTCCGTAACATGTTCATAACTCAAATTTCGCTGGAAAATGGTATTCTACAGAAAAGTAGTGATCATTTAAAAATTTCCTGTGTTTCCAGTGTAAACTATAGAGCTATGACAACATATTTCTCGTGGTTTTATAATTAAAAAGTGACATTTATTATTGAAACGAGGGGCTTATTTTTTGTCCATGGATTTGCGAATAAATGTGAAGCACTACACTTTTGATACTCAAAATCGCCCTAGTTCATTATCGGGCACCAGTCACCGATAGATTTTCAAACTATAAGTTATGATATACCAAGAGTACCTGGTTGGAGCTCCCGAAATTTTGAATTATCCAAATGCGAGCGGATCTGTTTTTCCGAAACTCAAGTGTAAGCACAAACGGTCAGTTCCGCGCACGTTGACCCCGAAAACCCTTAATATTATACCATTCATTACCAAAAAGCAAACTTTACTTTAATTTACGTAAATAACATTGTTTAAACAAATTATTTTGCAAATCTTATATCAGATTCGTAATCAGCGACCTCGAAAATCCCTAAAAGTACATAATTTTTCATCAAAGACCCAATTTTGCTGTTATTTGAATAAACAAATTTGTTTAAACAAATTATTTTGCAAACATTTTTATTACCTTAATTATTGAAATTTATTGTTTTTGCGAAATCAATATTGCAATACGCGTGAAAGTTCAATGATTTGTTATAATTTTTATAAAAGCTAAAAAATTATTTTGTTATAGTAACTTTTTTTCTTTCAATTTATAAATAATTATCCAATATTTAAAAAAATTTTTCAGAACAATTTTTTTCAACTGAAAATTATATCATTTAAATCGCGCGCTTGTGGGGTAACTTTTGACTTTTGCGTGTATAGTATGGAGTTGGTGTCGCGTAACGACGCCATATTTTCGATCAAGCGCGCGTGATGTTTAAATTATAGTTATGTAATCACTAGAGAGAGATGTTTCAGCTCGGAATGTGAGTACAAAGAAATAACATTAAATCTCGCTTTCTCCGAAACTCTTGAAAAGTCATAAATTTCGTAGCTCGAGTCAGATACTCTCACTTAGCACTTAAGAACAATGGACCCTTTTTTTCTGTTGACACATGTTGACCAAGCGCTGGTCGGAGACGTCGGGGCTTGCATTTTCTCGAAAGGGGGAAAGCTCAAACGATTGGCTTTCCCTGCCTTCTCTTAGCCAATAAGATCTCGGCGTTAACCTCTCCCTGCCGGAAAAAGTGAATAGAAATCTATTTAAGTCAATTAGAATTCACCATTTAAGTCGATAAGATTTTAATTAACTTGAATAGTGAATCTTAATTCCACTTTTTGCATTAGAACTTGATAAACTGCGATAAAATACGATAAAACTCGATATAAGTCGATTAAAGTTAATATGAAAAATTACAATTGAAATTAATAGAATTTCAAGAAGATATGGTCTATCGATTTTAATTGTAATTTTTTATATAAAGTTCAATCGAGTTATATAGATTTTTGTCGTATTTTATCGCAGTTTATCAAGTTCTAATGCAAAAAGTGGAATTAAGATTCACTATTCAAGTCAATATGTGACCTAATCGACTTCTATCAAACTTTTCCAACAGGGCTCCTCCAAATTTTGACGGCGGAGAGCTGCGAAGTATTTTTGACTCTTAACGTGAGCGTTTTCTGTGTTAGACTTAGATTATAGTTAGATCTTAGACTTAGCTTGAATCTTGAATATACATTTTATATAATCACTTGTGTTAGTATTCCTTGAACTTCCTTTCCTGAAATTAGCGCATCTTTAAATTGATCTTTATTTGATCCTCGGGACGTATAAACGAACGGACCTTATAATCAAATCGCGCGAGAATCGTGATACACATCAATGGATTCCACACCGACACGTGCGCTGCGCGTGAGGTAGTTTGCCTAGTAATTTTCTAAAGGTTGGTACTTCGGATTATTCCATCGGCAGTGCTGCCAGGTTAGAGGGTTTCCCTCTAGATTTAAAGGGATTTCATGACTGTTAGAGGGAAAATAGAGGGAAAAAATATTTAGAGGGATTTTTTAGAGGTAAATTAAAACCCCCTAAATCTATCTACCCACCATTAAAAAAATTACAAAATAATTATAACTCAAACGCAAAACCGAACAACTTATCAACTTGCGTTAGAGACAGGAATCTTTATTGCCATATTTTTTAACAATTAATATTTTACAATTACTCGCCCAGAAATGCATCCAACGCATCAATATCGCTCTCACTAATTTTCGTATATAAATTTTCTGAATTGAATTGCTTCAACATGTTTGCTGTTGGTTTAAAATGTGTACAGTCTACTTGCGACGTGCTTCTCACGTGTAATATCGCCTCCACCATTGATACAGATAATTTGTTGCGTATTTTATCTTTAACAATGTTAATTATAGAGAAAACTCGCTCAACTGCAGCGTTTGATATGGGCAGACTTAGTAAGGCAAAGACTAATTGACAAATGCTTTTAAACTTAGGTTCCTCATTACAATTCTTTACTTTATAAATTTCTACCCAATATTCTCCAACATCTTCTTTTTTACTTACTTCTACTCTATGTAATAAACTCCACTGCCGCAAAGTTTCATCAACATCTTCAGATACATATTGAAAAAATTCTACAATTTCTCGAATATCAGGTTTTATTTGTTGCGATACGTTCTCTTGAGAAAAAAGAGAAATTTTTTCTAAAATGCTGATGTTTTCTGGAATTTTTTTTTTGCAATTCGTTCGCTATATCAACAAGAAATTTTTTACATCTACCTTTAATATACTCTAAATCGTCTTTAGCTACAGGTGTACTATGTTTGTTAAATTCGAACCCGAAATCAATACAATTGGTGGGCATAAGAAATTTTTGAAATTCAAAATTGTGGAGCTTTTTATAATTTACTTTTTGAAGTTGTGATGGTACTACTAGTTTTTGTAAAATTGCGTAAAATAAATCATTCAATTCACTAAATAATTGAATTGGATCTGCTTTGTACGACTGAAAATGTATGTTTAAATCTATGATTGGTTTTAGTACACTTTGTATGAACGTGAGATACAAGCGATTTTCGGGTGCTTGGAACATTGCAGATAATTGTGATGCTATGTAGCATCTTTCATTCGTTTCTGCAGATTTAAAAAGTAAAGTAAGCGGAGTATATTGGTTGAGCACGGTCGAAATGGATTTTTCGCGCACGAGCCAACGAGTATCGCTTAGTCTGACAATTTTTTTTGGTTTACTTTTATCTCCATTTAAAGATTTGTAAATATCTGCGTATTGAATCATTCGCTTGGTGCTGTGAGCAAACCAATTATGAGTTTCTTTAATCATAAAATCGAGATGCCTCGGGAGCGATTCGCACGCTTTTTCGGCAGCTAGATGTAACGAATGGCAAATACATTTAATTACGAGTATTCGTGAATTAAGTTCGTGTAAAATGGTACTCAGTGAATGGTGATCTCCTACATTTACATTAGCGCCGTCGACACCTAAGCCTAAAAATTTCGTAATGCTTAAATCATCAGCTTTTAATTGAGTCAAAATCGCTTTGGAAATAGCGACGGCCGTTCCTGAGTGTATCTCGATTAACCTATAAAACGTCGTAATTACTTTTAATTTTCTTATACTAAAATACCTTATTACTAAGCATAATAGTTTCTTATTGTCAATAGCGGTTGATTCGTCGACTATTAATGAGTAAAAAGAATCGCCTATATCGTTTAATAATTCTTCCATAATACACGGCGAAAGGTTATTTTTGATTAACGCTGCACATTTGGTACGATGCAGTTGTATTTCTTTGAAGAGTAGATTGCAAATCTAACTCTTTCAATAAGATACTTAGGTGATCTACCGTTCGTATCGACGTGTGCTCCGCTATAAAAAAGGCTAACTTTAATTTGGCAATTTTCCTACTTTCGCTCAACTTTTGATTTGTCTCAAACTCAAAATTTGATCTTTTTTTCTTTCTCATAGATGATTCGTATAAACATCCATTTTTTACCATTTTGAAATAAAGGTTTGCAGAATGTTCAGACAGCTGTAATCTTTCTAATATATCATTTGGTACACGGTTGCCAAGACCAAAATATGTAATATCCCTTATTTTACAAGTATTTTGCACTTTTGAACCAAAAAAATCATCACAGTACATTTTCACCAAAACATCCGCATGTTATATTATGATATACATATTCTTGTAGAACAGAAATAAAATGATTGATATTAATAAATCTTACGATTTGTAGTGTAACTCCTTTTGAACATTGTATTGCCTTTAACAAATTTTGGTTTGCGGATTCAAAAGAAAAGGTTGACTGACACCACAATGGTCCCCAATTTAATACGGTTTTAGAGATATGTAGTAACTGGTGGACATTAAACGTCATTGATTTTATTCCAAAATATTCTTGAGACTTAGCTACAAACTCGTGCAACATTTGATCGGCTCGATCCAATTCTCTTATATGAATACTACTTTGTAACAGGATATACAAGCTTTCAACAAATAGAAGCCAATGAAAAAGATGATTTCTGCTTAGGTGATTTGCTAAAAGCGGTACACTATAAAATAGAACATAATTTTCCCATTCACGTGCTTTCCAATCCTTTCTGTTACTTATTGGTCGGCTTAAACGTGAAATTTGATGAGGCGCAGTAATTATATTAATTTTTTCAATGTGCGCTCCGCGCGCTCTGCTTTAGATTGAACCTTTTTATAGGTTAGAAACAAACTATCACGCGCGTCCCGCCATCTATTTCGTAATCTTATTGGCCAATCGACGACCAATCAGAGAACGAATAGAATGATGATTCCTCTCTTTTTAAAGTAGGATAAAATCTTACGTCAGGTATAATATGAGGTATCACGTGATAATAAATTATTAACTTAAAAGAAAGTACTGAGTTTGCACGGAGCGAATATTGTTTTTATTTATATTGTCTTATACTAATGAAGTACATAAAACTATTTTCAGAGTTTACAAAATCACAACTAGTAAATATCCATCAAAATGCTCTATCCTTGGAAAGAGATGATAATGTTTCCGTGTCTATCCCGCAATTTTCACCGATTCTTAATGATTCGCACTTATCACAATCTCAAACACCACGAAGATCAAGAGATAAGGCGCCGTCTCGTTTACAGACTCCAGTAATTTCTACAGTAAATGGTCCAGGAGATCATCATTCGCCAAGTGTTCGTGTTTCAAAGATGCGTTGCAATAGATTATCGGGTTTGCAAAAGATTCCGCGTATAGATTCTCCACTACCTTCAGACAAACGCGCTTCACAACATTCGCTTTCAAATGCTCCTTTAAATTTAGATTGTAGTGATCAGTCAGATCACTCTGATTTAAGAATGCCTTCACGTTCACAGAGAGGTCGTTTGCCTTCTATAGCTTCAGATTCTTCATCAGGATCTAAAGATATTTCAGGTCCGAAAAGTCAGTCATCTACACCATTTGTGCCTTCTAATAGCTTGTATTCACCAGTTATGTATCCACGAGATTCTCCTTACAATTCTCCGTCATGTTTAGAAGCAAGATCTGTAAGACGTTCGCTCTCGAAAAGTCACTCGCGTTCTCTAGCAGGATCTGGAAGACGTTCGCACTCTAAAAGTCGGTCGTGTTCGCTAGCAGGATCTCGAACAGAACAAGAAACACCTACTTGAATACCACCAAGACGGACAGGTCCATGTTCTCGAGCCCAAGTAGTGTCTAATCGCACACCGCTGAGACGGCCAGGTCCACGTTCTGTAACCCAAGAAGTAATGCCTAGTCGCACACCGCCGAGACGACCAGGTCCCCGTTCTCTAACCCGAGAAGTAGTGCCTACTCGTACACCACCGAGACAACCAGGTCCACGTTCTCTAACCCGAGAAGTAGTGCCTATTCGCACATCGCCGAGACGACCAGGTCCACGTTCCCGAACGCAAGTAGTGTCCAATCGCACATCACCGTTACATCCAGGTTCTGCTTCACCAGGAAGAGAAGATATTTATATAATATAAGATTTTTTTAACTAGCTTTAACTAACTTAAGACAAGCTATATTTTCTCAATGTTCACTTTTTGAGGTTAGGATTGAAACGTTCGCAAAGATCGCGCGCAAAAACAAACAGCCAATTAGAGTACGACTTTTTTAGAGAAGGATTGCTGATTCTAGACATCACATTATTTTGTAAATAACATTTATGCTATAAAAAAATGTATAATTTTTAGGAGGAGAATCTGATTCTGCTGTTCCGATGCTGCAACAATATAAACCTAAGTTATACAGAAAGTATAAAAAAGCAGGGTACGATTTAAACTCAGATATTCCTGAATCACATGAACGTTATGCCATTATGAGGAATAAGGTATATATGAAAACGCAATACTATGGATTGTGAAGTATTTTATCTTTTCA